>JBBBDQ010000374.1:1190000-1577500 GCA_037127315.1 Ascarosepion bandense
CTAATCAACCAGCGCGGATTCTCATAAATCTTTAAACCCCTACCTCCTGGGAAGACTGTTGCCAGCACATTAACGCGCTAGTATAACCTACGTCAACCTCGAGTACAAGTAACCTGCATACAAATCTATCCATGCAGAACCACTGCTAAAGAGTGATGCCTAACAATTCAGAAGGCTGTAGTGAGTTCGATCTTCACAAGGTTTTATACACCTAAAAAATTGTGCAAAACAGATCTAGACCTATCTTTCTTCAATACTGTCGAATACTAAATATGACCTAAACACGTGTGTATATCATACAGACATATCAAATCAATAACGGTATGCATGGGTATAGAAGTGTGCGTAAATATAATATATTCAATGTGGAATGAAGGGACTATCGTTATTGTTGCCAAATAGCAAACTAGGCATAACAGACAAAAACACCATTTGCTTAGGGTTTATAGATGTTTTATTAATAAAATCAGAAGTGGTCCGAAGAAAAAATTAATTTCGATCAGTTTTATGTTAGAAAAATAAGAGAATACGATGTGGGTAAAACTAGCTGGCTTTTTGACGATCACTCATATAAGTGCCATATGTGATACTCGCTTGGGCGATCATGTCTCAAAAGAAAAATGACTGACTGGACAGAAGATTTTTCTGCTGTATGTTGCCATTACTTTCTGCGGTAGAGTGGTTGCCAACCAAGGCTATAGATCCTAATCATTCTTGTTATTTAATCCATAACTGGAAGGAGAAAAGATGGATTAATACCTTTGCCAAGGCTAAGTAATTGAATGGAACGAATTCAACTGGAATTCGAACTCGGCTCTTCAATTTCTCGTTCCGAGCCGATATTCATTAAACCACCATGATTGACAAAATAGCAAAGAAGAAGGAAGAAAAGACTGTCGTGAAAGAAAGAAGATGATATCAAATAAACAAAGAAAGGAGAAGTGCAAAAGAGAGGACTCTTGCATTAGGTCCAAGCTGTTGTAATTCGGTACTTATTGTCAACCTGGATAATGTCCATATATCACACAAACTTAAACATATTTTAAGATGTCTAGTCTCGGTATTACGATTTACAATCTAGTCGACCAGATTAGGAGAAGGCGCCGATAATGTATCAGTCCGATCAAGATATAATTTTTTTTAATATTGAAACTTCGATCCGCAATGGGGTATCCAACACTGTTTCGCGCCTTTATAAGCTAAGCCCGGCAAATATAATGAAACATTTTTTTTAAAATCCATGTTCGAACTGCGGATTTTCCAGTAACTCCTGCGATTTACCATTAAACGCCATGTTTGCTAAATGCTGATTTTAAAGGCATACAATAAACTTTCCCAACTGGCATAACATTTTTTTCTATCAGTGATTTAGTTTCATTCCAAAACTAAGCTTAATGTACATATTTTCCCTACCAATCTTTTATTTATCTCAGTGGGGTCCTGGCAGGGAGTGGGTCAGGTTCTCGAATATAGTTTTTTTCTTATAGAATTAACGTACGTTTCTAGATCTGAGCTTTTCTGGGCTAAGTTAAGTAATTTTCAAGGAGAGAATTCTGGAAATGGAATTTGAAGAAAGAAGAAAATATATGAAAAGTAGTACACAAAGAACCAGAAAAGAAAACAAAAATTTCAAAAGCCAAAAATATTTAAAAAATGAAAAATGAAATACTAAATAAAGAAAGAGAGGGAAATGATAAAGAAAGATTTGACAGAAAATATAATCTCTTTCTCTCTCTCTCTCTATATATATATATATGCTCAACATTTTCTATCTGGCAGTGTTAGCTTAGCTTATTTTGACAAATGGCCATATGTATGGGACACCCGGTGAGGACAATACTCAGTTGTAATGATCAAGCAGTCTACTTCGCTAACAATTATTGCACTCTGATTTGTCCTGGTCACAGCGAATATTAGGAACAACAGGCGGCTGCAAATATGAGCTTAATGAGAAACGAGATATCCAACCTGCCAAATGAACCCACCCCGACATTCTTCCGGTAGTTTTTTTTTAATGTTTTACTAAAGAAAGGCTAGTTTGGCTCAAGGTCAACACCGTAAAGCAATTTCTAATGAATGACCGAAATCACTACATAGTAGTAATGGTCTGTAAAATTAAGCTTGGTAACGAAGCGCACGTACTTTGTATGCTTAACTTTGTTTTACAGATAGCCGCGAGGCATCCACTGAGAATTAAACTTAACTATAATTGTTTGGAGTAATGGTCTAATAGTGGTGATATATATATATATATATATATATATATTCATGTGTGTGTGTGCAGAGAGAGAGAGAGAGAGAGAGAGAGAGAGAGAGAGAGAGAGATGGAATACAAGGAAATATATAAACGACATATATCCGATTTTTTTAGCATCAGGTACATTTCAATGTTTATACCCCAAATAGAATATATATATATATATATATATATATATATATATATATATATATATATACTCTTATTTTTAATGTTGGCTCCTTTGTGTATTGGTTCACGGATGGTATTTTTATTTGACAATTTAAGTGCAATATTATATATAATATATATATATATAAACGAGGGTGTAAGTGAAAGTGAGTCTGTGTTTTAGCTTGCTAACTAAAGAATTGATTTATCTGAAAAGTAAATAGCATTTACATATCTGAAGATAGACGTTTTAATATACCTGTATTGGTTTAAAAAATACAGAGTAAAAAGCAAATGCTGAATCAATATATATCAACAATATAGTAGATAATAGAACCACACACAATCAAACATTTATCCATTAAAAACACACACACACACACACACACACACATATATATATATATATATATAACAGGTTGTTACAGTAGATTAAAAAAGGTATGAACAATAGGTTAAAAAACAAATATTTCACACTGTATTCAAGATATTTGTGTCAGCATTCAACGACGATGGTGGATATTATAGTAAATTTTCAGACAGACAGACAGATAGATAAATAGATAGGTAGAAAAATCAGCAGAAAAATAGGTAATGGATTATCCAAATGTAAAAATGAATAAAGGCCAGAAAAGTCTAGCTGTTATCGTTCGGGACAATGACCCTTGCCTCAAGAAGTAGATGGCTATCTTTTGGATTACAATTTACTGTCTTTAAAATAAAGTATGTATTTCTTCATATATAATAATAGAAAAATGTTTTCTTTTCTGAGTTATTTGATATGTCGATTTGAATGTGACGTTGATATTAAATGCAAGTGAAACTAAAGTTGTAACCAGGAAAATAGACTTTATAATAATAACGTTGAAAAGTACATAAACCAAGGAAAGAAAGACTATAAAATACAAAGCTTTATTTCTTGATAAAAGGACTTTTTTTTTATTAAGTCTTATGGGGGTCTTCATACTGAGCGAAACAGTGTTAACAATGTATGATTAAACTAAATAAATAAAAAATAAAAAATAATTTTGATCATATGTATACAGACATAGACATATATGATCTAAATTGTTATGTTATTTATATATATATATATATATATATATATATATATATACGATTTTTTTAGTTCGACCTCTGTTTGAAGAAATAATTGTCTCTGGTCAACATTTAAATAGAGTATTAGCATGCTGAACATTCCTAATTAAACCTCCTCAAAATACATTCTTTCTGATTGCAAATTGATTGATCGACCTATAGACAAATATAAATATATTTTCTCTTCGTAAATTTAGACACTTTACGAAAGTCACGCAGATTCCAAATACATATGCATGCCCAGAATTCTATCTGACCATAAGTGCGTATCTTTAAGTTTGCATATTTTGGAGGGGAGACGAATGCGTTATTTAAGTAGGTATAATTTTACTTACCTTTGGTGTAAGCCAAGTTGGAGATGAGTACTCCATATAAAACAATTTGCAATATAACCATAACGCGTATAGCCATCACAGCACTTGTACGTGTATATGTTGATAAAAGGTGTACGTGCGGACGATGTGTGCGTTATATATTGAGAGATAGATGAGTGAATTTGGATGGATTGATAGACAAACCGAGAGACGGGCTTGATTGCTTCAGTGTGAAGTGTATGTGTGCGTGTCTGTCGTTCAGATGATGTTAGTGAGTTTAAGTAAAGGAAGAGCAGGGGGAGGTCTGTTGAGTAGTACCCGTTCTGCCTCACTTTGACGTGAGACACAGTTGATCTTAGATGCTTTTATGTTTGCGTGTGTCTGTATAGATGTTTAGACGCATGTGCGATTACATATGTAAAATATATGCCTCCGTCTATGTGTGTATATGTATATGAGTGTTTGAGTGGGTGTAAAGGCTATAAGTGTTAAGCAAGAGTTTAAACGAGATTTGTTGTGTGGATGTACGTTACGTACGGGCGTGCGAGTGCATATGCCCGAAATATGGGTGTTTTTTGAGGGAAAAAATGTATGTTTATTATTTATTTATATCCAAGCCTATACGTATATTTATTCATGAAATATGGGAATTTTTTTTTTCACTTGGTATTCTCTTTTAGTAGAATTGTAACAATATGTAAGTTGTTTTTTTTTAAATACTTTCTCGTAGTGTTTTTTTTAAATATATATATATATGTATATCTATATATATATATATTCACCTTTTTTCACTTTTTTCACTGCCTTCAGTTATTTTTTTTTCTTTTTTGCAGATTTTGCTATCCCGTGTACTGTCTAGAGAACCAGAGATCGGCTTTACACAGCGAAAAATAACACCCTGGTTGTTGTAGTTTTCTTTGGGTATATAAATTCATAAGAAAAAAGCACTCACATCGACAATAAAAATAGTCGAGACGATTTATAAAGTGAAAAAAAAAAACAAGAAATCTGCTGAAGTTGTCGTATTTTTTTCTTTTTTTTATGATAAATAGTAAAATTTTTGCGATTTTACACACTGATATGCCTGGTCATATCTGTTCTGTAACAATATAACGATGGACATTGAATAAAAAGCCTAGGAGCGTTTTCTTGTTTTGTAAAAGAAAAAAAAATCTATTCACAAACACAAACAACAAACATAACCGACAAAAAAAAAGCTGGCGTTTCTTTTTTCTTTTTCTTTTTAGATTTTTTTTCTGAAGAAAAAGTAATAAGTCAGTTATTTCAGCAACTAGTCGGCTCCTTCGCCGTATGTTTTGTGTGTGTTGGAAGGCACACACAAGTTAAGTGTGAAATCGGTCCAGAAAATAATGACAATGCACCTTATCTTGCAGATAGGAAGAAATGAAGATGTTGGTGTTCGCTTAGTGGTTGTGATGGGGGTTGTACTGAAGACGTTGATAAGGGTGGTTAACCTGGGGCTGGGGTAGAGAGGGAAAGAGTTTGTGAAAGAAAGACAACGAGGGTAAGAAGAGGATGAAATCTTCGAAAGGACCAGTTAATTAAAACATTGATTGTTTACAATTTCGAGAGGAAAGACTTATTGAAAGAAAACAAGAGTAAAACAGAAAGAAACGTGAATGAAACGTAGCCGCTACCACCTCCTTCAAGTGTAGCAGGAGTGAAAATAATTAGGATATAGAAGCAGGAGTTGCAGTAAAGGTAGTGCCGATAGTGTAAACGCTAGTAGTCATGGTTGTTAAAAAGGATTAGTTTGAACACAGCGGCTATCAATATCACTTGTAGTAGTAGTGGTAGTTCGTGGACCATTTGTAGCTGTAGAGAGTTTATAAGGAGAGATGTGATGTTATAGCCACAGATGTAATAGTGGTAGATGACAGGATGGAATGAATACAAGCTGGAAACAAAACTCTTGTTTATTGATAGTAATATTAATTGTTATTCGGGAGTAATCTAATGTAATAAATTATCGCATTTTACAGTGGAAATAAAGCAAATAATCATACGTGACTGAAAGAGGCTGCGAATTATTGCGTCTGTTCTTCTTTATTTATTTTTCTTCCTGGTGTTTACGTGATGCACTTGTTGTTAGTGTAAAAATGTTGAAATAAAGATATTTGTAAAAATCCGGTGTTTCTTTAAAAATCGACAACAGCACTTGAGGAATATAAGTCCGAAAACGTCTGTATTTCTTTCTCTTGGTTTACTTCGGTTTTCTAACGTGTTAGGCCTGGCAGAGAAGCACGGAATATCATAATATTTTCTCTCTCTCTCACTCACTCACTCTCTCTTTTTCTTTCTACATTTGCGGTAGTTCTCCCATTAGTTATATTTTGCTCCTCTCTCTCTCTCTCTCTCTCTCTCTCTCTCTCTCTCTCTCTCTCTCTCTCTCTATATATATATATATATATATATATATATATATATATATGCATGCGCGTTGTGGTGCAGTGGATATCGAATCAGAACGACAAATCTTAGAGCCGAGTTCGAATTCCAGTTGGATCCCATGCATTGACTTACGCACAAATACCATTGGGGAAAGTATTAATATGTCCCTTCCCTTCAGTTATGGGTTAAATAATAGGACAGATTGGGTTCTATAGCCTTGGCTGTCAACCAATCACCACAGAAAGCAATGGCAGCCTACTGCGGGATATTTTTCTGCCCAGTCAGTTATGTCTCTTTCGAGACATGATCGCCCAAAGCGAGTATCACGTATGGCATTTAACTGACTGACTTTATATATATATATATATATATATATATATGTGTGTGTGTGTGTGAGTGTGCTGCCTGCCTGGTTCGTGACTGAAGAATTTCAGGCATCTATTTTCCTGTGTCTGTAAAAAATAAATTTTTATTTACTGTGAGATATTTCGTCTTATGTACTATGTACACAGAAGGGCACGTGGCAGTTTGTGCAGAAGCATTTTAAAAATTGTGTAACTCACACACACACACACACACACACGTGTGTGTGTGTGTGTGTGTGTGTGTGTGTGTGTGTGTGTGTGTGTGTGTGTACCGATACAAGGACAACTTTCGTTTAATTTCTTTATGTGACATGATTGAGGATTCTTGTCAAATACTCAACACCCAAAATTATATACTCTCAGTGTACATTAGACGTCTATACTCTTTACGTACAAATGTTTAATTTATGAAACACTCACTAACACACACTGATATATGTGCGTGTCTGCTTATATGTATATGTGCAAACAATAATTCACACATAAACATAAAGATCTTGCAAAAAATCACTTGGCAGAGATATCTATATGTCGTGACCCCTTAAACAGCACTGTTCATTTGATAGCGCAACGCTCAAATAAATGGGTGCATATCCTGTTTTAAATTGATCAATTCTCTGCATATATATATATATATATATATATATATATATATATATATATATATATATATATATATATATATATATATATTCTATCAATGGATTAGATTCATACACATATAACAACTATTTTGAGCACCCCGACGCGGTTAGCAAGTTAGTGTCGCTAGAATCATTACAGTTGAGTTGTGAGTTCAATTCTCACTGGGTACCCCATACTTTCGGCCTTGTGCCACATCTAAGCTGCTTAGTACGTCGCCATATAACAAATGGTAAGAAGTAAAATATTTTTGAGTGTGTTTGTGAATTGGTAAGAATTTTTTTGGTTTGCATAATTTAATTTGTAGCAGACATCTTAAAATTCTTTCTTCATTTCATTGTTAAGAATAGATGGCATCTTTTTACCTACTTTCATAGACAGTTGTATTTTTGTCTAACGACTTTTAATCAGGTTATAACGATGTTTATAATTACTTATAATCAGAGTTAATGTACTAACTAACCTCTGAATAATAGTAGTATAAATTTAAAATGTCGATTGATTTACAACAAAGTTTGTGTGCATCAATTGATTTTTGGTGATGGACATTCCCTTAGTTAACTCTCTTGATGTTTATAGAAAGGGAAGTTAAAAAATGCTATTAAATATCGTGCACGGCTCAAAGTGCACATAAGAAGAAGTCTACTGATTTTGAGCAGCTACTGCGTACATATATTTGTCGTTGAACTCCAGCGACTTCGTTTATTTCTTTGGGGAAAGGAGATACTTTGGTGATATTTACGTAGGCAAGCTGGCCTATTTGAGTTGACCAATCGCAACCTGTTGCAAAAATGTAAATCTATTGGTTTTGGCATGAGAACTTTGAAGGTTTTTGAATTTATTAGACGTGATATATCTACATACATAGCCGAACGAGAAAAATCTAATCCCATAAATTAAATAATGATTTCAGATAAAAATCCCGGAAGTTTAAAAGGATCACCTTGTACCTCAAGATACCTGAACGGCCAATGGCTAAAAAATTGGGATAACAACAAGAATGAATTCTATTTTTCTGCTTGCCAACAATCTATGGGATATTTCAAGTTGAAATATATTTTAAATTATATATATATATATATATATATATATATAACGTAGAATATTTGATATTTTTGTCAGGTAAATTCTAATAGAGACTAAATCAAATAGAACTTAATGTTAATTCTTTTTTAAATTTAACAGAGTAATATAATCTTGAAAAATATTTGGATATTCTACAAATCCATGGGTAATAAATATTTTTCAGCTAAGTAGCCGCTCCTCAGACCCAAACCATACAACAGTTAATGTTTAAACATTAACTGTTGTATAATTTGGGTCTGAAGAGCGGCTGCTTAGCTGAAAAATATTTCTTACCCATGGATTTGTAGAATATTCAAAACTTTTTTCAAGAATATATAGATAGTCATCCGCTTTTTTCAGTACGGTTAGACATCCGATTGCTTTTAGCCAAGATTGAAACCTGACGGAATTGACGTCAGCCGGATCTACTTCTACCACTGAGCTATGGGTGCTCGGTAGAAGGAGGCAGATTTTAGCGTATGATAGCTAGAGCTATCATGTGGACACACGACAGTAACTAAGAGTGTTCTAATTCATTACTGAATATATATTTTTCAAGTTAATATTTCACTTAAAATATTTTGAAAATAACAACAGATAAAATTTATGCTATTTAATCCAAAGCTGGAGGAAGAGATGGATTCAAACCATTTCAAATATTTTTTGCTTTTTTTTACAGTAAAGAATTCACTGGAAGTTGAAGCCCATTCACCAATTCCTTATTCTACATAGATATACACTACCGGCAATAATTATTAGGCCACCCAGGTTCATTTGTTATTATTACTTACCTAGCAGGCCGACTCGCTTTGATATTTGGGAAAAGCAAGAATTGAAGAATGAATCTTAATTCAAATTTCCTGTGTTAAACTGTGAGGTATTTTCCGTTTGTTTTTTTTTTTTTTTTTTTTTTTTGTTTTTATATATATCTATGTTTTTGTTCTCCCCCCCCCTTTTTGGAGTTCATGCTTCATTTAGGAGGAAAAAAAAAAAGTTTGAAATTTATATTTATTCTGTTATGCGAAGCTACTTTGGCCAAGTTATCAGCAGCCATTACAGCTCCATGCCACGTGTTGTTCTTTGAATGGGAATTTACCTAGCAGGCCGACTCGCTTTGATATTTGGGA
The DNA here is from genome assembly GCA_037127315.1 of Ascarosepion bandense. NCBI lineage: Eukaryota > Metazoa > Mollusca > Cephalopoda > Sepiida > Sepiidae > Ascarosepion > Ascarosepion bandense. Next base: position 1,199,431 of record JBBBDQ010000374.1, read on the forward strand.
AAAGCAAGAATTGAAGAATGAATCTTAATTCAAATTTCCTGTGTTAAACTGTGAGGTATTTTCCGTTTGTTTTTTTTTTTTTTTTTTTTGTTTTTATATATATCTATGTTTTTGTTCTCCCCCCCCTTTTTGGAGTTCATGCTTCATTTAGGAGGAAAAAAAAAAGTTTGAAATTTATATTTATTCTGTTATGCGAAGCTACTTTGGCCAAGTTATCAGCAGCCATTACAGCTCCATGCCACGTGTTGTTCTTTGAATGGGAATTTACCTAGCAGGCCGACTCGCTTTGATATTTGGGAAAAGCAAGAATTGAAGAATGAATCTTAATTCAAATTTCCTGTGTTAAACTGTGAGGTATTTTCCGTTTGTTTTTTTTTTTTTTTTTTTTTTTGTTTTTATATATATCTATGTTTTTGTTCTCCCCCCCCTTTTTGGAGTTCATGCTTCATTTAGGAGGAAAAAAAAAAGTTTGAAATTTATATTTATTCTGTTATGCGAAGCTACTTTGGCCAAGTTATCAGCAGCCATTACAGCTCCATGCCACGTGTTGTTCTTTGAATGGGAATTTACCTAGCAGGCCGACTCGCTTTGATATTTGGGAAAAGCAAGAATTGAAGAATGAATCTTAATTCAAATTTCCTGTGTTAAACTGTGAGGTATTTTCCGTTTGTTTTTTTTTTTTTTTTTTTTTTTTTTGTTTTTATATATATCTATGTTTTTGTTCTCCCCCCCCCCTTTTTGGAGTTCATGCTTCATTTAGGAGGAAAAAAAAAAAGTTTGAAATTTATATTTATTCTGTTATGCGAAGCTACTTTGGCCAAGTTATCAGCAGCCATTACAGCTCCATGCCACGTGTTGTTCTTTGAATGGGAATTTACCTAGCAGGCCGACTCGCTTTGATATTTGGGAAAAGCAAGAATTGAAGAATGAATCTTAATTCAAATTTCCTGTGTTAAACTGTGAGGTATTTTCCGTTTGTTTTTTGTTTTTTTTTTTTTTGTTTTTATATATATCTATGTTTTTGTTCTCCCCCCCCCCTTTTTGGAGTTCATGCTTCATTTAGGAGGAAAAAAAAAAAGTTTGAAATTTATATTTATTCTGTTATGCGAAGCTACTTTGGCCAAGTTATCAGCAGCCATTACAGCTCCATGCCACGTGTTGTTCTTTGAATGGGAATTTACCTAGCAGGCCGACTCGCTTTGATATTTGGGAAAAGCAAGAATTGAAGAATGAATCTTAATTCAAATTTCCTGTGTTAAACTGTGAGGTATTTTCCGTTTGTTTTTTTTTTTTTTTTTTGTTTTTATATATATCTATGTTTTTGTTCTCCCCCGCCCCTTTTTGAAGTTCATGCTTCATTTAGGAGGAAAAAAAAAGTTTGAAATTTATATTTATTCTGTTATGCGAAGCTACTTTGGCCAAGTTATCAGCAGCCATTACAGCTCCATGCCACGTGTTGTTCTTTGAATGGGAATTTACCTAGCAGGCCGACTCGCTTTGATATTTGGGAAAAGCAAGAATTGAAGAATGAATCTTAATTCAAATTTCCTGTGTTAAACTGTGAGGTATTTTCCGTTTGTTTTTTGTTTTTTTTTTTTTTTGTTTTTATATATATCTATGTTTTTGTTCTCCCCCCCCCCTTTTTGGAGTTCATGCTTCATTTAGGAGGAAAAAAAAAAGTTTGAAATTTATATTTATTCTGTTATGCGAAGCTACTTTGGCCAAGTTATCAGCAGCCATTACAGCTCCATGCCACGTGTTGTTCTTTGAATGGGAATTTACCTAGCAGGCCGACTCGCTTTGATATTTGGGAAAAGCAAGAATTGAAGAATGAATCTTAATTCAAATTTCCTGTGTTAAACTGTGAGGTATTTTCCGTTTGTTTTTTGTTTTTTTTTTTTTTGTTTTTATATATATCTATGTTTTTGTTCTCCCCCCCCCCCTTTTTGGAGTTCATGCTTCATTTAGGAGGAAAAAAAAAAGTTTGAAATTTATATTTATTCTGTTATGCGAAGCTACTTTGGCCAAGTTATCAGCAGCCATTACAGCTCCATGCCACGTGTTGTTCTTTGAATGGGAATTTACCTAGCAGGCCGACTCGCTTTGATATTTGGGAAAAGCAAGAATTGAAGAATGAATCTTAATTCAAATTTCCTGTGTTAAACTGTGAGGTATTTTCCGTTTGTTTTTTTTTTTTTTTTTTGTTTTTATATATATCTATGTTTTTGTTCTCCCCCCCCCCCTTTTTTGGAGTTCATTTGGACTTTAACTAAGTTAAAACTTAGTTAAACTCCACTTTTGTAAGTTTGTGTTTTTTTTTTTTTTTTTTTCAAAGGATTGTTCGTGTTCGATTTTTTTTTTTTTTTTTTTTTTTTTTTTTTTTTTTTTAATAGGAGTAGATAGGTCACACTATCGCCCGGTCTATACTCCTCCCACGTCTATTGAACTGGAGTAGAGGCTCGTTCCTTGTTTCCTGTTTAGGATGTGGTTTCCGGTTTTCACTTCTCTCTCTTCAGACCTTGGTACTGGTGCTTCCGTGAGTTTCCTGCGATCTGGCCGGTTGGTGGCAATGGCTCATCACTGTGAGGGTACCGGGTTGGCAGTTTCCTGGTTGCTGCTTCCGACTGGTAGTTAGGAGCCCTAACTCTTGCGTAGCGTCAAGAGCGGCTGCTCTGATCAACAGTTGTATAATATCGGGGTTCTTGTAGTGCCATGTCGCGCATGGATAGGTGTCCCTGCAAGCGCTTTCGGTGGGCAACCCCGAGGCCACACCTTGTTGCAGCCCTAGCCAGTCCCCCTCCCAGCTCAGATCGTGGGTAATGACCGCCTGTATCCTCTACCCTAGGTCCCTTTCTATAAACCAAAAACATGACAAGACAAAACAGAAATGACCCTAAACCAGCTAAATCCAAACCACCTAAGCCCATTAACCTCTCCTTCACTAATATCCGAGGCATTCGTACTAACTTTGCTAGTGTAGAAGCGTTCCTGCATGAAAAGTCCCCTGACATCCTCGCGCTCTGCGAAACTAACCTCAACTCAACTATTCCCTCCTCTGACCTCTTCATCCCTGGTTATCTTCCCCTTTTAAGGAAGGATTCTACTGTCCACATGCATGGGCTGGGTGTTTATGTCAGCGAACACCTCCCCATAACTAGGGTGACTTCACTCGAATCTACTGACCACCAATACATATGTCTCCGCTTGTCTCTCCTCAGTTCGGTTAGCTACCTATTCTTCCTTTACCGTTCTCCCTCCTCTCCTGACTGCTCCCTACTAGATAGCATTGCCGACGACATAGATAAGGCTATTACCTATCACCCATTTGCCCACATATTTGTATTTGGAGACCTCAATGCCCATCACTCTGAGTGGCTTGAAAACGCTGTTACTGATTCGGCGGGCACTCACGCCATGAACTTTGCTATTTCCCAATCCCTTACGCAAGTGGTGGACTTCCCCACTCGCTTCCCAAGCACACCCTCGGGTCATTCCTCACTGCTAGATATATGTTTCACCTCTGCGCCCGACGCCTGTCAAGTCTCGCAGCTTTGCCCTCTCGGCAACTCCGACCACGCTGTAGTCTCCCTCAGTATTTCTTTCCAATCTCACTCCCCCCAGGATCCCCCTACTCATAGAACCTCCTACCTCTACCAAAAAGCTGACTGGGAAGCCTTTCGCGATTTCCTCTGCGACGTCCCTTGGGGAAAAGTGTTTGACCTATCAGTTGATGACTGTGCCTCTGAGGTCTCGTCATGGGTGAAAGCTGGCATTGATGCCTTCATACCCACCAGGAAGTATTGCTTAAAACCTCATTCCCCTCCGTGGTTCTCTCCAGCCTGCTCAGCCGCCATTGCCCACAGGAACCATTACTTCCATCTATTCCAGAGACAGCCAACTGATCACAATAGGCGCCTGTTCACATCCGCTCGCAGTGAGTGCAAGAGAACTCTAAATGACGCCAAACAGTTGTTTGCGGAGAGAATGCGACAGCACATAGCTGACCGCAAGTTCGGCTCCAAGGACTATTGGAGGATTTGTAAACGAGTGCTCAACAATAGGAAATCCTCAATACCTCCTTTAATCCATGGATTTGACGTTCTCACGTCATCTGCTGAGAAAGCTGAGTGCTTTGCCCGCAGATTCTCATCCAACTCCACACTCGACTCGTCCGGAGTGCACCCACCCGACTTCCCTATTAGAACTGAGGCCAAACTGCATGACGTGTATATTACCCCGACAATAGTATCCAGAGTAATTTCAAAACTCGACCCCCATAAGGCGTGTGGAGACGATGGAATCCCGGTGATAGTCCTTAAGAGGTGTGCCCCTGAACTTTCCCCTGTCCTCTCTAAACTGTTTAACTACTGCCTTTCTGCTTCCTGCTTTCCTGCATGCTGGAAATTCTCCTCAGTCGTTCCTGTCTTTAAGAATTGTGGTGAACCCTCGGACCCATCCAACTATCGCCCTATCAGTCTCCTACCAATATTCGGGAAAGTGTTCGAGGCTATAATAAATGCTGAAATAGTTCATCATCTCACCGCCCACAAGCTGTTCTCCGACAGGCAATATGGATTCCGATTTGACAGGTCCACAGCCGACCTGCTAACTACTGTAACGGAGTACATGCTACAGGCCCTTGATGAGTCTGACGAGGCTCGCGCGGTTGCTCTGGATATCTCCAAGGCTTTCGACAGGGTTTGGCACCCTGGCCTCCTATGCAAACTACGCGGTTATGGTATTACCGGTCGCCTGCTTGACCTAATCCAATCTTTCTTAAATAACCGCAAAATGAAGGTCGTTCTGAATGGGCGTGCCTCTTCGTCCTACAGCACGAATGCTGGTGTCCCACAAGGCTCTATCCTGGGCCCAACGCTCTTCCTTATTTTCATCAACGACCTCCCAGATGAGATCAGGTCCCAAGTAGGCATCTACGCAGATGACACTACAATATACTCCCGCTCCAGTAAGAAACCTGTCGTGGCGGACAGACATAATCTCGCTGCTGACCTTGAGCGGGATCTACACTCTGTGGTGAACTGGGGCAAGAAGTGGCTTGTCAACTTTAATTCCTCTAAGACCAAGCTGTTGTCTGTCAACCATTACAGGCAACCTCTTCTGCCTCCCATAAGCATGGACCAGATGATTCTCCCGGAGAGTAATACACTACGCCTCCTCGGACTTACCCTGTCCTCAGACCTCAAATGGAAGCACTATATTGAATCCATAGCAAAATCTACTGCTAAGAAGATTGGGTCACTATGTCGATCCAGGATGTTTTTTCCACCTGAATCCATCCTGCATATATACAAGTCAACCATCCGTCCGTGCATGGAGTACTGCTGCCATTTATGGTCAGGTGCCCCTGCCGTTCTCCTCAGTGTTCTTGACAAGCTCCAAAGGAGAGTCTGTAATGTGATAGGTACTGATCTGGCGACTCGTCTGCAGCCACTTTCCCATCGTCGAAATGTGGCCTCCCTCTGTCTCTTCTATAAATACTTTCATGGATTCTGCTCGGATGAGCTTAAGTCACTGATGCCTCCTCAACAGGTGTTTACCCGTTCAACCAGACTGGCAACTGGGTCCCACCCATTCACAGTCAGGTTAGCCAAACGCAGACGACAATTCTACTCCTGCAGCTTCCTCTCTCGCACTTCCCGCCTGTGGAACTCACTCCCGTATTCTTGCTTTCCTGACGGCTACGACCTCCAGAAATTTAAAAGCAAAGTTAATACTCACCTACTAACCACTGGCCTCTAGCTCTCTCTCCCCTCCCCTGTATAAGCTTCCCTTTCTCTCCGCCCATGTACCTGTCATTGCACCTGCTTTCTCAGTTTTCTATTGTTCCTTTCTAACTAGCTTGTACTCCTCACTCTTTTCTAATTAATCTTTCTACACTTATGTAACCCCCTGCACATCAGTGGCGTTTCTGCCTTGCTCGGGGTGAAATGATTAAAAAAAAAAAAAAAAAAAAAAAAAAAAAAAATTACTTTGCAATATTGTACAGGGCAAGAAAGCAAAGATGAACTCATCCGAATCACCCTAAATATTCTTCATTCTTTCATTGATGAAACTGCAATATAGGTAATTATTAAGTATTTATAAATTCATTTAATGCACATGCTATTGTGCAATATTAACAAAAGAAACATTCTATTTTCGTTTACAATTATTCACTTGGAAATAAATACTAAAAAATAGTACGAAATACATCATTTTTTAAACACTGTTGTGGTCTGATAATTGTCGCCGGCAGTGTACATTAAACCAGACACTTTTTTGCATTTTCTTTAAAACCTTATCTTTGTCCACATGTTTGCTTCGTGGTTTTTTTTAAATCACATCACCCCAAGCAAGGCGGTAAGGCCACTGATGTGCAGGGGGCTACGTAATAATGAAAAGATTGGAAAAGAGAAAGCCGGAAATCACATCCTAAACAGGGAAAAAGGGATGAGCTTCTATCCCTGTACAATAGACGTGGGTGGAGTGTGAACCGGGCGATACTTCAGTCTATCCACTCCAATTGAAAAAAAGAAAAAAAGAAAAGTGAAAATATTGGAAAAGAGAAAGCCGGAAACCACATCCTAAACAGGGAACAAGGGATGAGCCCCTATACCTGTTCAATAGATGTGGGTGGAGTGTGAACCGGGTGATACTTCAGTCTATCTACTCCAATTAAAAGAAAAAGAAAAGAAAAGTGAAAAGATTGGAAAAGAGAAAGCTGGAAACCACATCCTAAACAGGGAACAAGGGATGATCCTCTACACCTGTTCAATAGACGTGGGTGGATTGTGAACCGGGCGATAGTTCAGTCTATCTACTCCAATTGAAAAAAAAATAAAATAGAAAATGAAAGTGAAAAGATAGGAAAAGAGAAAAACCAAAAACCACATCCTAAACAGGGAACAAGGGATGAGCCTCTACACCTGTTCAATAGACGTGGGTTTGAACCGGGCGATATCCTCAATATCATTCTGCAGAATAATATTTTTGTTGCTTCCAGTCTTCGCTTTATCTTTGAGAAGATTCTCCAGCGTTCGCAGCCGACTGATATTACGTAACAGTCCAATAATATTTTCTTTGTTTCTAACAAAATTTATCTATTTCTTAATACGCTGCTTAACCTTTGCAAAACGTCATTGGTCCTCCCAATACGTCTTAGGATCCCAGTGTCGAACGTTTAGAACATTTCCATTATATTTAAATTTCTGTAGCTGTTTAATTCTAGTATCTCTTATTTTTCGTTCTCATTTTGTGTTCCTCTTTTTGAAAACAACCCTAACCTTCTATATTCTTGCACTTTAGTTTTAATCATTCTTATCACTTTCCTTTAGTACCTCCTGTAATTGATTTGTAGTTTTCTTTCTGTGTCTGCTATCAACACTGCGCCTCATCGGATTAGCTCTCACAACAGATCTCAAGCGGAATGAATATATAGAATCCATAGCTAAATCCGCTGCTAAGAAGCTCGGTTCTCTGTGTAGAGCCAGGAAGTTTTTTCCCGTCTGAAACAATCCTGTATACAAATCTACCATTCGCCCGTGTATTGAATACTGCTGCCATATCTGGTCGGATGCACCTACTGTCCACCTACGATCCTTAACAAAATCCAACGAAGAATCAGTAATGTGATCGATTTCAACTTGGCAGCTCGGATACAGTCACTTTCTCACCGGCTCAATGTGGCTTCCCTGTGTTTCTTCTACAAATGGCTTCTGCTCAGATGAACTTAACTCACTATACATGAATTTCCTCGAGCCACAAGATTATCAACTAGGTCCCACCCTTTTACTGAGAAACCAATAAATTGTAAGCACAAATTCTTTTCCATCAACTTCTTCTCTCGCACTTCCCGCCTATGGAATTCCCTTACATTTACTTGCTTTCCAGACAACTACAATCTTAAAGAATTGAAATGTAAAGTCAGTAGTCATCTCTTATCTCACTAACTTGCATCCTCTCTGTCTCTCTCTCTCTCTCTCATGTTCCTTTCTTCGTCACTCCACCCCACTCTCGTCTGTAGTCTCATACTTCTCCTACCCTTTTCCTGACACACCCTGTCACTCTTTCTCATAACTTACCTCCTATGTAACCCCCTGCTCAACAGTGGTAGTAAAATGCCTTGCTTGGGGCGACATGATTATAAAAATAGTATCATATGTTAAGACTTGCCGCCCATAATGACTCCTGATATGACTTTAACTTCCTTCAGAATCGCCACGCTGTAGAGATTAAATAATTTCGGTGAGATGACACATTATTTTCGTTTGATTTTAGCATCCCCGACTTGTAATCTGCGTATCGGCCTCATCATTTTGCCCTTAACCAAGCATTTTAAGTCATTCTAAGTTAATCAGTAAAGTGTCATTACGTGATAGAGGCTAGAGCTATCATGTTTCGAAACGTGATAGAGGCTAGAGCTATCATGTTTCGAAACGTGATAGAGGCTAGAGCTATCATGTTTCGAAACGTGATAGAGGCTAGAGCTATCATGTTTCGAAACGTGATAGAGGCTAGACCTATCATGTTTCGAAATGTGATAGATGCTAGACCTATCATGTTTCGAAATGTGATGACGCTAGACCTATCATGTTTCGAAAGTAGACGCTGACTATCATGTTTCGAAAGGTGGTAGACGCTAGAGCTATCATGTTTCGAAAGTAAATTACCATTATTTTTCTGCGATAGACTCATTACCAACAAAGGTCATATAAGCCTATCTGTCCTGCTATTTAACCCATAACTGGAGAGAGAAGAGACAGATTAAGACGCTTCATAAGCGTATTCATGCATAAGTGAATGCACCGAAGGAAATCGATGTCTCGTTTCGAGCCGATATCCACTAAACCACAACACATCCCTTGTAGCATACACTTAGTCTTTTTTTCTCGCTATCCTTTACTAATTTCCATGTGAACTTTTGCAATTTCCTTTCCGTGCTGCTATAAACATTTTTTTATCTGCTTATCTTATGTTTGTAAGATTGTGGCTGATAATAATTAATTCATTGAGTTCTAGCAACGATTTCCTTCTATTTACATAAAGACGAGTGTTTATACTCTATAAAAACAGTGTATCGGATATTCAAATGATAATTTCGTTGTTACCTGCAAAGGATGTAGATCATTTCCACGTTGTTGGACGATGCACACTCGCGATTTTTTAATAAAATGTCTTGTGATTGCTGATCAGTATGTAACGGTACAATTATGCAAATTATCTGATCGACCTCTTTTAACGAACGCCGGTGAATTATGCGCAATTCCTGTCCCCGGAAGTTCTCCATAGTAGAAAGGTTCTGAGTTCATGGAGTGTGATAATTATTGTTATATACTTTAGTTTGTAGCACTCAGTAGCGCAAGCAGTTTTAAAGAGAATGGTAAGAATATTCGAGACAGATCCTTGAAAAATGGCTTCTAATAATCTTACTTGAAATGAAATTATTGGAGCGATTCTCTGTTTAAACACAAGGGTTGATTGATTAATTCGTTTTCTACGGCTTATTACCTTAGCCAAATATTATTTTTCGATTGTAAGAATTTTTTGAAAATAATAGTGATTTAGTGAAACAACTCTTACTAATTAACCCATAACCCGGGAAAAATTGATGAATTCCTACCTTTCTGAAGTGTAAGTGAATATAACGACCCCAACTGGAATTGGAACTCGACCCCTCGATTAAGAATTCTGAGCCATTATTCATCACATCTTCCGCACATCCACAAATCTATGCGCACAATATCTAGTATTTCCAAAACTGACCAATCTAGTTACAGATCATGCTGGATGTTGTTTAAATTTGGAGGTCCAATAGAAACCGGTGTTTGAACGTTATACGGCCGTGAGTCCTATACAGAAGAATTTTACCTAAACTAATATTAAAGATTTGCACACATACATAACTGAAAGTAGTTTCTTTTAAGTTATTTTAAGCAAGGCAATAATGTCGCTCAGACGCAATCACTTATTGGGACTAAAAGAGAATGACAAGACATTTGAGAGGAGAAAGGACAATGAACGAAGATGATTAAAGAAGACAGAAGAATTTGATAGATCTTGAGATTAAATATTTGAAGATCTTATGTTGCAGCGAAGCAAGAAACAGAAAGCGTGCTCTATAGGCGAGAAGTGAGAGAAAATAAACTATTTAATGAACTTAGATCACTGGTGCCTCCTAGATATGAATTTACACGAGTTACTAGATTAGCAACTAGGTCTCACCCTTTTACAGCGAAACCGATAAAATGTAACCGCATTTTCTACTCTAACAGCTTCTTTTATCGCACCTCCCGCATGTGGAATTCCCTTCCATATACATGCTTCTCCGACAGCTACAATCTCCAGGAATTTAATTATAAGGTCAATAGACATCTCTCACTAACTCGAATCCATTTTCTCCATCTCTTTTTTCCCTCTACTCCACCCCTATTCTCGGTGTTGTCATCCGTCTATTACCCTCCTCCTGACATTTCCCATAACTAACACCCCTTTTTCATCACTTTCCATATGCAACCCCCTGCGCAACAGTGGCAATAGAATGCCTTGCTTGGGGTGAGAAGATTAAAAAAAAGGATCAAACTAATGGTTGCAGCTAAATAATTCAACATTAAAACAATGAGACCTAGTTGCCAATCTAGTCGTACACTTAGATTATTGCTGTCGAGCTACGGAAGGAGGAAAGTTCATTAGAACAACTGCCATGAAAACATTTATAGAAAAGGCAGAAGGAAACAACGTCAAGCCGTGGAAAAGAGATTGAAGTTCATATGCGAGGTTAGAACCGATAAATTTACAGATACCTTTTGGTTTCATTATAAGAAGAGCACCGGGCAAATAGTATTCCAAGCAACAAACAAATGGTAGACTTAAAAATGTGTAAGACAGAATCTGGCGAAAACTTTGCCTGATACAACAAAGGGAGGCAACTTGGTAATACACGCTCTCACACCCTGATTGAGTACCCTGGAAGAATGATAGATTTGAACATCAGTAGCTACTCTAAAGTAAACAGAAGGAGGCTGCACAGGCAAGAAGTGCGTGAGAAGTAACTGTTGGAATAAAAATGGCAGTTGCATTTTGCTATTTCAATAGTAAACGTGTGGGACCTAGACGCCATTCTAGTAGCATACTTAAATTTATTTATTCGGTGCACTAGAAAAAAAACCTTAACAGAAAAGACCGAACAAATCTACGTCACTTTGCTAAGAAAGTGACTGAAGTTAAGATGCCAGGTTAGGGTTTAATAAATTGCACATCCTTCTTGGGATTTTCTCAATACCAGACTAGTCCAGACCATATACGACAACAACGACAACTGTATTTATTGCACGGACGAATGGTAGATTTGTAAATATTTATGATGGATTCTGACGAGAAAAATTTTCTAGCCTGACACAGTGACCCAGTTTTTTGCAGTAGAAGCAGCTATTGATTCAATATATTTGTTCCACTTCAAGTCAGTTGAAAACATGAATCCAAGAAGACGTAGTGTGTTGCTCCACAGGAGTCAACCATGCTATGTATATATAAGTAGAATACACCCAAATGATCTTTTCTTTTGTCTAGCGTTTCAACCTGATATGGTCATTAGATACACAAATGGAAAGGAGACTTGAAGCAAAGGAGATGTCATTTGAAAGAAGTATTTATGTAAGTAACAAAGAAGCCTAATGGAAATCTTAAGGATACTTTGCTTAAGCTCAGAAAGACAATTGCTAGGATACATTATAAGGAACTGGACATATTATGAAGAGAGAATATGGATGAAGAATGACAATCACTTTGACATTAAAAGCAAGGAAGACAGGAGTAAACAGCGCGTAGTCTACCTAACAGATAGAATAAGAGATGGAAGTATATCTAAAAGACAAATATTACTGTCACTTACAAAGGACAGGATGTTGTGAAGAGCCTTGATCGTTCACGTTATGAAGCGATAGAGTCTCAGAAGTAAAGACTTAAATTTCCGTATGAATTTTTTTTAATCAAATCACCCCAAGCAAGACGGTAACGCCACTGATGTGCAGGGGTCTACATAAGAGTAAAAGGATTAGAGAAGAGTGAGGATAAGGACAAACCAGCTAGAAAGGAGCAAGAGAAGGATGGGAATACAGGTGTGATGACAGTTGCAAAGGTGGAGAGATAGGAAAGGATCTACAGGAAAGTGTAGAAAGAAGTAGGGTCAAGTAGTTAAGAGATGAGAATTGACCTTGCATTTAAATTCCTGGAGGTTGTAGCCGTCAGGAAAGCAAGAATAAGGAAGCGAGATCAACAGGCGGGAAGTGCGAGAAAAGAAGCTACAGGAGTAGACAGATTATAAGCGACATCTTTTTAATCGAGTTAAACTAGATGCTCACAAATCTATGTAAATTCCCTTGAAGTTTCTTAATCAATACCTTCATTCCGTAAAGCTTACAACCAAATGACGATGAAAACACCGTTTCTCGTCCGATTATCAAAGGTAGGCAGCGTCGAGTCTACTCAATACTGAGATGGGGTTCCGCATATGATCACCGGGCACTATAGGCAGCCACCTAAAACTCGATATATATTCCGGCTCTATATAACCCACATAGGGTTGGTAAGCTGTAAAAAGAAAACGAATCAATCATAATTTGTATTGACCAACAAAGAAACATCTACAATGTAATTAGCCCTGACTTCGTATTTCGAGTTCAGCCACTTGTTTACCGACGTGACGTGGCTTTTCTACAAATAATTTTATTGCAACTGTTCTCACGATCTTTTTTACCTGGTGCACTGACCACGTAAATTGAAATGCGCTCCTAAATTGGTATTTAGGTCAGTTAAACAGTTAAACGCACTTCTTCTCCAACAGTAACTTTTTCACGCACTTCCCGCTATTGAAAATCATTTCCGTTTACTTGCGTCCCAGATGGCTACAATCTAACAAAAAATTAAATTCGACGTCAATTATCATTTTCTAACTTCTTGAATCCCGTTCATCTTTTATCTTTTCTTCAATACACCTGTATCCAGTCTTTTCTCTCACTGTAACCCCCTGCGCACCAGTGGCGGCCCCGCCTTGCTTGGGGTGAAACGATTAGAAAAGTGTTTTAGTGAAATATCCTGTCCTACCCAGGAACGGGTATGGCCCGGGTAATAAAAGACCGGGACTAGAACGAACTACAGAGAGTGAGCGAGATTGTTCGTGATTATACGGGAATCTTCGTCATTATACGAGAGTGATCGTGATTATAGGAGAGTCATCGACTTTAGTCGAGAGCCATCGGCCTTAGACGAGAGTTAGACGTCACTAGACGGAAGCTTCGTCTCAAGACGGACGCATACGTTCTATACAGAGGCATTGCCTTCTTGATTGTTAGTCTTGTTAACTGTTCGTTGGTGTACGTGTATTTGGTTTATTGTACTGAGGTATAATAAATCTCTATACACCCTCAGTGTTAAGAATTATTTCTTGCACAATTCTATCTCTGTTTATTCCCTCCCGGGATATAACAGAAAGAAAAGAAAAATGTGTGGTCATTGTATTATACTGATGTTAACGCCAATGTATTTGAACTTAGAAAAAACTCAAATCTGTTCTGAAAGATGTTAGAATAATCTACAACATGTACTGTGAGAGGAAGATCTGCATACGAAAAGAAAAAGATTTGAATAGAAATAGAAAGGGGCGTGAAACAAGGAAACGTCTTCTCCCCAGATGTATTCAACTTCTACAGTGACGCCATACTAAAGATTCATCAGCAAATACCCGAAACCGTAGCAGAAATTCAAATTACTGGGAAGCGTTTTAACAGATGTTTCAAAATGCGACACCGAGATCCGAAGTACAAATTGCACTAGCAAAAGAGTCATTCTAAAAGCTAAGCAAGGTGCTTAGAAACGGAAAGATATCTCTAAAAACAAACACAAGAGTGCGTCATCCTCGGCGGTGAATGTTGTCTATTTTCTTTCAGAATTATGAAAAAAAATAAATAGAAACAGCAAAATTGTGGTTTTACAGAAGAATACTGAGAATTCTATGGATAGCACGAGTCAGCAAAAAAATCTTAAAGAATAACAAAAAGAACACATATTTTTATAAACATTTCACCTCAAGCAAGAGAGGATCGCCACTTGTTTACAGGAGCTACAGCGAGAGAAAAACAGTGTTCAGTGAATGCCGAATGAAGGATAAGAAATGTCTGGGATTTAGGAATGTGGGTGGTATTTAGTGAGGTGGATGAGATTTAGGAGATAGAAGATGACAACTGACGTCGCTTTTAATCTTTCGCAAATTGTAGCTATCAGGAAAGCAAGTATACGGAAGGGAGTTGTACAGACGAAAAGTGCGAGTAAAGAAACTATTAGTGTAGAAGTGTCGGTTACATTTTATCATTTAAGATCAGAAAAAGTCACCTAAAATTATTTGCAAATAAAATGAGGAAAGAGTGCACTGGAAACTTAGGCTTCATGCGGAATATTGAGGTTAAAAAAGGGGCAAATAGGGGAAGGTAGCAAGCCACCCACCTGACGATATTGTGTGAATCGATGACAGAACGGAGAGGTGGGGCATTAGCACACGGAGAAAAACTACAAAGAGCCACACAAGATAGAAATGTTGTGAAGAGAATTAAACAGTTATGGGACGCAACAACGAAGAAGAAGAAAAAGAAGGAGAAGAAAAAGGAGGAGAAGGAGACGACGACGACGACGAAGAAGAAGAAGAAGGAGAAGAAGAAGAAGGAGGAGGAGGAGGGGGAGGAGAAGGAGACGACGATGACGACGACAAAGAAGAAGAAAAAGGAGGAGGAGAAGGAGACGACGACGACGAAAAAGAAGAAGAAGAAGGAGGAGGAGGAGGAGGAGGAGAAGGAGACGACGATGACGTCGACAAAGAAGAAGAAGGAAGAGGAGGAGAAGGAGACGACGACGACGACGACGAAGAAGAAGAAGAAGAAGAAGGAGGAGGAGGAGAAGGAGACGACGACGAAGAATAAGAAGAAGAAGAAGAAGAAGAAGGAGGAGGAGAAGGAGACGACGACGACGACGAAGAAGAAGAAGAAGGAGGAGGAGGAGAAGGAGACGACGATGACGACGACAAAGAAGAAGAAGAAGAAGGAGGAGGAGGAGAAGGAGGAGGAGGAGGAGGAGGAGGAGGAGACGACGACGAAGAAGAAGAAGAAGAAGAAGAAGAAGAAGAAAAAGAAGACCAATTTTAATGTTTGCTATATACAAACTGAATGGCTAACTTAGAGTACATAATTGGTTCACTTGTGTGTTGGCCACTATAATTCGCCATTATCGTATACTGACATTAATTGTTGCATTTAATGATAATTAGTCATATTAACTTTGACCCTTTTCAAACTAGATACAATGAACGTAACTTGAATATTATTTTTTGAATAGAAGTATGCCGTAATTTTTCATTTGTTTTATGTTCTTTTAAACATGAAACATCTTCGAATACAGATTAGCCACATATTAAATTAAAACACCACCTGTTCACTCAATTACACAAAATGTTATGCCTCGATTTGTTAATATGAAGTTTCCCGCCCTTTTCATTCTCACTCGTGTTTGACATTTGAATTGCATCAGATCTCTGCCTTATGAAACAATAACTTCATCTAGAATAATTGTTCCAATATATGATAACTGTTAATGTTATAAATATTTAGGTGAGACTGAATAATTAAAAGTTATCAAGAGGCCGAATGAACTTTGACTTGGTATGCACTCCCATATATATATATATATATATATATATATATATATATATATATATACAAACACTCCTTTTCACTTCTATATTAATACTCTCTCTCTTACTCTCTCGCACTCCATAAATATATATAGCTTAGAACCAACTTAATAAAAATTATCCTAATGTTGGAGAATTTTTGTCTTTATTGTCAACTGAAATTAGAGCCAAAATGCAATGTTTAGAACGGCTCATGATTAAACATAATAGATATTCACTGTCTTTTATATTTAACAGTATATATATATATATATATATATATATATATATATATATATATATATTGTAATTTCGTTATTACAATGGTTTATAAAAACATAATATCAGTACACAAAAATGTTCATGTTTTAGGACGAAACTGTTCTTCTTCAGGTGATATGTTAAAATAAATGGTGAAAACGATTTGTTTTTTAAAATATGAGATGAATTTCTGGTTATTTAAAAAATTAGGAAGTAGTAGTTGGATGCAAAGAAATACATGTGTCCAAACAGTTCAATCAGCATTTAGAATTATGTAACTATGGAGATTTAAACATTTGGGTTAGGAAAAGGGGAAGGATGACATAGATCTAGACATGTCACTTTTTAATTTTGTATGGGTAAGATACACAGTGGGACCTTAGATTTATTAAAGGGTAGAGAGTAATTTTAATCAGGAGGTTGAATTTTAGTTATTTTTTTATTGTACAATAGATTTTTTTACTACTATCTATGAGTATAAGTCATAATTTGAATTAAATAATTGTTGTATACTTAGTTATATTGTATTAGTATCAATAAGTTAAGTGGCATAAGTGAAATACGCTTGGGCGATCATGTCTCTTTTGAAACATTAGTGACTGGGCAGATTTTCCCGCAACAGCTTGCTATTACTTTCTACGGCTGACTGGATGCCAACCAAAACGAGAGAAACTAAACTGTCTTGTTATTTAACCCATTGTTAGAGGGAAGCGACGGATTCATACATTTCCCATGAAAGTGTATGCAACAAATTCGGATAAAATTTCGAACTAGGCTTTCCAATAAAACAACCAAACGTGCGCAAAAATGTATTGTGTTGATTATACAAAATATATGAATAACAAACCTATCAATAATTGACATATGAATTTCTCAAATGTCCAAACAGTTTAACCCCGTCATTCACACACTCCTCTTTACAGGTAAAACATTTATTATTATTATTATTGCAAATAATTATGAAAATAAATATATTATAAAAAGTATGAAAATATAAATGTTAAGATATTTTAATGAATTGAATGACCATTAGATTGAAATTAATCTTATATGCAATGATATAATTGGAGTAATACAAATAAAATACTTCCTGTATACTTACGTTTGCAACCACTATATATATATATATATATATATATATATATTGATATATATTGATATATATTGATATATTGATTGTTTAATACTTAGTGTTTGGTCATAATAAAATTAGACCAGTGCTCATTTGTATTAAAATGTGTTCATAGACAACCTCACCTACCTCCCATTAGCATGGAACAGGCTTGCCTCCCAGAGAGTAAAACACTACGCCTGCTTGAACTCACACTCTCAGCGGACCTCAAGTGAAATGACTACATCGAATCCATTGCTAAATCCGCTGCTATGAAAGTCGGTTCTCTGTGCAGGGCCCAGAAGTTCTTTCCGTCTGAATCTATCCTGCACGTATATAAATCTACCATCCACCCGTGTATTGAATACTGCTGCCACATCTGGTCGGGTGCCCCTGTTATTCTCCTCGGGGTTCTTGAGAAAATGCAAAGAAGAATCTGTAATGTGATCGATACCGACTAGGCTGACCGCATGCAGTCATTCTCACACCGGCGTAGCGTGGCTTCGCTGTGCCTCTTCTATAAATACTTTCACGGCTTCTGCTCCGATGAACTTGGTGCCCCCTAGGTACGAATTTGCACGAGATAATAGATTAGCAACTAGGTCCCACCCTTTTACAGTGAAATCAGTAAAATGTAACCGCAATTTCTACTCCAACAGCTTCTTTTCTCGCACTTCCCGCCTGTGGAATTCCCTTCCGCCTACTTGCTTCCCCGACAGCTACAATCTCCATGAGTTTAAATGTAAGGTTAATAGACACCTCCTAACACACTAACCCGCACCCATTCTCTCAAACATTCTTCCTATGTATCTCCTTACCTGTCTATCGCCCTCCTTCTGACATTTCCTATATCCAATCGCTCTCTCAGCACCTTCCCCCATGTAACCTCCTGTGCTATAGTGGCAGTGGAATGGCTTGCTTGGGGTGAAATGATAAAAAAATACAATTATATTGTAGAACTTTTGAATATTTTCCATTTGTAAAGGGGTTATTACGTGACCTAGGTTTCTACCATGAGGGGTGTCTTCAGGCGATTTTCAATAACTGATTTTACCGTTTGTCGTTTTTTAGGAACGCTCACGTAACGTTGTTCTTTTTTTTAAACTCTCACGTGGCAGGCAATTTTTGAACGAGCAATTTTCAAAATTGCAAGAAACTATAACGTTTTCATCCATTTGTAATTTTAAAAATTGCGCGTTCAAAAATTCCCTGCCACGTGAGCGTTAAGAAAATACACCGTTACGTGAGGGTTCTTAAAAAAAGATGAAATCAGTTATTGCAAATCGCCTGTAGACAACACTTATATTAGAAACCTAGGTCACTTAATAACTTGTTTACAAATGGAATATATATATTATTGAATATACAGTCGAAAACAGTTTAATTTGTGTGAATTTCGGCTATTCCTCAAAAATGACTATAAATGATATATGTTATACCTTTTTACATCATCTATTCCAAATGATTTAGTCCATCAACAAAAGTTCAGATTTAGTTCGTTTGTTGGTTTTCTGTCAATGTTTTTGCAGAATATGAATTTTTACAGATTTGGGTAGCAGACATCATGCCACGCCCAATCTGCGTTTCAGATCTGTTGGCGGGATAAGCATTGATATATATATATATATGTGTGTGTGTGTGTGTGTGTGTGTGTGTGTGTGTGTGTGTGTGTGTGTGTGTAGGGGATGCGAGTGCGCAGGCGCGTGTATATGTATATGTGAATGTATATATGGATGTAATAATATGTACATATTCGCAATAAGTTATGAGGCGACAAATTAAGAAATAAGATGAAATGTCAATATAATCGATCGATCTATCTATCTATCTATCTATCTATCTATCTATCTATCTATCTATCTCTTTCAGTTTGTTCATATCTATCTATCTATCTATCTGTCTATCTATCTATCTATCTATCTATCTATCTATCTATCTTTTTCAGTTGTTCATATCTATCTATCTATCTATCTATCTATCTATCTATCTATCTATCTAAGTATCTATCTATCTATCTGTGTTTTGTAACCTAGTACGAGTAGATGCAGTATTCAGTAAATATCAAATCATTTTGGTCGCCCTGCACTGTGCAGTTAACAATGGAGACCATTGCTAATGTTTCATAGTCAATTATGATATTTGCAAAGTTCACAATGCAAATGCCTTATATATTTGGTCAATGTAAGGTTTTCTTTTAAATTAATTTCGCTAATTTCATTATGTTGTTACACGACGTCAGGCAATTGGTGAAGGTAAGACTAGAGACTGCGAACCTTCTGCCTAAGTGATATAGCTAACCGGCTAATGATAAAAAAATAACAAAAAAACAAACAAACAAACTTCAGAGCAGTTAATCGTTTTTACAGCGGTTATTAAAATGTTTCTGACAGGTTACGTCTCGTGACCATGAAAAATAAACTACAAGGTCTATTTTTTCAGTCAATTGCACTTTTCTGGGAAAAATAATGCCTTGTATAGTGAAATATATCTATCTGACAATGTACACAGATATTATTGAGGTATTAATAAACAGGGCTCAGTTTAGTATAAATAAAGATATTAATTATATATTAAAAATATACATACTATTCTTGGTCAGATAATATACATATAGATATATATTGTTTTTAATAAAACATATTAAACAAATCTCTGAAAAGGTTTGACAAAAGTGAAACATGTTAGATTTCGTACTTTCTACGTTGTTCCTTCTATAGTGCATCATATATATATATATATATATATATATATATGTGTGTGTGTGTGTGTGTGTGTGTGTGTGTGTGTGTGTGTGTGTGTGTTTGTTAGATCTATAATAATATCTGAAACAAATGTGAAGACGTGTAAAATTTTATGAAAACGCGTTTCGTCAGAGAAGCCAATTTTCTCTTAATAAGATACGAACTTTTCCCCAGGTCCTGGGTATGACAGTAAGGCCTCTGATTGGGAGGTTGTGAGAAGCATGGAACCACCTCTTAATTGCTGTTGTTCCCAGGTTCACCCTGACACGAAAAGGTAGCACCTGTTTGGGTCCAGGTATGGACAAATAGTTAAACCCCCTAAATGGCGTCAAAACGCAATGAAAGTAAAAAATAGACTTTTATATGAATATGTGCATAAAAAGAATATACATTTTTGAAAGAAAATAAAAATTACTGCCATAATACATATTTGAAGAAAAAATAATTACCAGAAATACATTTTTGAATACAAAAATAAAAGACACCTTAAGTTTTCTAAATAAAAAAAAATAAAATGTTTTCATCAAAATCTGACTAAATCCTTCTTCTCATTATAATTAAACATTAAAAAATACCTTAAAACCACACTTTTTTGTTATTAAATAACCCATATAGGTAGATATGCCATAAAACAAAACAAAAAAAAAAACAAAGAAATTTTTCCTCAGATACCCCATATATTTTTCTCACACACGGTGTTGTTTTTCTTTCATTTTATACTGGGTGGGGGTAAAGAGCCAAAGAGGCAGAATTGCTTTTTAATACAATTTCTTTTAAAATGAAAAATTTCATCGTCTTCATATATATATGGCATTGAAGGCAACGCACAGCGGCGAAAGTGTGTTTGATGCTTAAAAAGCTATCGTCAGGCCATGCGCTTTTTTTATTGGCTCAACTTTTAAAACATGCTGGTAACTGGTGCATTTTTCTAAGTCTTATTTGTGTAGACAATAGTATAGATCGAAATATAATGTCATATTTTTGTTAATATAAGCTCTATCCGATATATTGAGTATTTTAACCCATGAATACAGCATACATTAAAAATATTTTATCACACACACACACTTATGTGTGTATGAAGAAAGAGAGATAGAGAGCGATATACACACGAGTATATACGTAATAAACAATCAATATACCTAACAAACAAAACCGTAAAGAAAAGAAAATTTAGGTTAGATAGATTGTGAGTATAGAAACGTAAAATTCGAAAAAGAAATTAAGACTATATATTTTAAAACTTTGATAAAATCCTTTATTCCCATTATTTCGAATGTTGTTCTCATCTTCTTTGTCATATTAAGATTTTCGGCCGTTTTATTTGAACTTAGAACTAGTCATTCATTTGATCACTAGTTATATGAGATATGCTACTTCTGGATGTCTAAGTTATCTCCCTTTAACTTAATTCTCTAAGTTATTTGCTCGCCATTGCTGTAGCTTTAGTCCCACGGACAATGTATCCTTGAAGACAACTGCCAGAACAATGTAAATAATATAAATACTATCTCATCTCAGAAGAATAGACAAATGTACTTTTTTTTAATCATATCACCCCGAGCAAGGCTGTAACGCCACTGATGTGCAGGGGGCTACGTAAGAGTGAAAATATTTGAAAAGAGAAAGCCGGAAACCACATCCTAGACAGGGAACAAGGGATGAGCCTCTTCACCTGTTCTATAGACGTAGGTGGAGTATGAACCGGGCGATAGTTTAGTCTATATTTTTATGATGAAGTTTCGGTTGATACCTTCTGCGGCTTCCCTTAAAATAAAGCATAATTTGATAGTTCATCAGTTTCATTGAAGACGTTATTACTTTCTCAATAAGAAAATTGATTTGCAATTGTGCACTGAAGAATCCATTTTTAATGGTTGCGAAATTTTAACTGCCTTAACTTGCATATTCTGCTCATGTACTTCAACCTTTTTTCTTTTGTTTCAAATCAAATTTTATTTTAACCATCATGAAAGTTGCGAACCACGCAGTATGTGATTTCTCGTAACAATAATACTTACAGGTTGAGTGCTATATTTTCTTCAAGTAACATGCAACCTGCCTATCCAACTTAATCTATGGCTGTAGTAGATTCTTTCTCGAGCAAGTGCATGTACTGCTTTTTCTGCAACCAGACGGGCTCCCCACTGAATTAACAGTCAGTCAGTTAAGTGCCATACGTGATACACGCTTGGTCGATAGTGTCTCTTTCAAAACATAACTGACTGGGCAGAAGATAATCCTGCAGTAGTTTGCCATTGCTTTCTGCGGTAGACTGGCTGCCAGCAAAAGCTACAGAACCCAATCTGTCCTATTATTTAACCCATAACTGGAGGGAGGAGACCGATTAATATCTTTCCTACGGGTATTTGTGCGTAAGTGAATGCAAGGAATTCAGCTGGAATTCGAACTCGGCACCCCAATTTGTCGTTCTGAGTTGATATCCACTGCACCACAACGCACATCCCCTGGAAGCCTAAATACAATACCTCATCTCAGAAATATAGACACATATCTTAATTCCTTATTCACTTTTCAAAAATTTACTTCAATTTTATAATTTGGCTTTAGAAATAAGTTTATTATATATAGGCTATACATTATTCCATGTTTACACGATTGTTACTAGATGTGGTGGAAAATATTGTTTCCGGAATTTATTTCCTACTCAGTCAGTTAAGTGCCATACGTGAAACACGCTTGGGCGATCATGTCTTTTTAGAGACATGACTGACTGGGGAGAAGATTATCCCGCAGTAGATTGCCATTGCTTTCTGAGGTAGACTGGTTGCCGACCAAGGCTATAGAACCCAATCTGTCCTGCTATTTAACCCATAACTGAAAGGAAGAAACGGATTAATACCTTTCCCAAGAGTATTTGCTCGTAAGTGAATGCAATAGATTCAACTGGAATTCGAACTCGGATCCCCGGTTTCTCGTTCCGAGCCGATATCTACTGTACTACAACGCACATCCTATTTCCTACTACGCTACCTAAAAGGTTTTCATGACTTCAAAAATTAAAGAAGGAATAAATCATAAAAATTATAAATTTAATTTCCAGAGATAATACATAACGAATGAATGAGTAAAAAAAAAAATAGAGAAAAAAGAAAATAACAATAATAATGAAGTAAAATAAATAAAATACGGGCAAAGTCAGAACTATTATCTAAACTTATTTATAAATTGAACTTTGTCTCTGTGCGTGTGTGTGTGTGTAAGTGTGTCTGTGTGTGTGTGTGTATCCGTTACCTATAGACTCCAAAACGGCTGAACCGATTTTCTTGAAAATTTGCACAGTTGTACTATCAGCGTCTGCGAGTGTTCTTCGCTAGGTTTTGTGTCCAGGTACCCCCGATAAATACCGAAAATTGATAATCGAAAAAATCGGGTTATAGAAGGAGTGGTCTGATTTTAATCAAATTTGATACACTCATAGACAAAGACATAAGAAACGATATTCAGAAGTTTCAAGGTTTCAGATCTTACAATAGTGCAGAAAATCGATAATATATATATAAAAGCTTTCATTACACCTGAGCAACGCTGAGCTATACTGCTAGTTAAATAGGCAAACGGAGTAAAATATTGATAGCAACTGAATTCGCGAAACTTCCAGTTAATAGACAAGGTTGGTTTTATGTCTGTTCTCTTTATATATACTTACTCTCCATCACCGATATTGTAATCAATTCCTATAAATATTGCAAATTTGTAACTATATATATATATGTGTGTGTGTGTGTGTGTGTGTGTGTGTGTATTTCTGAGATGAGGTCATATTTACAGTATTTACATTATTTGGACTATTGTCCTCATCTTCGTTGTAATTTGTACGACGTTTCGGCCGTTGTACGCTGCGGCCTTCTTCAGATGCTAGGAATTTCGAACCGAACACTTTATTACAATCACTGGGATATATCATTCTCATTCCTTGCGTAGTAGTAATGCAACGATTGGAAGTCCTGAGTTAACTCCCTCTTACCCTGCAAGTCACTTGTTCACCACTGCTGTAGCCTGGGCATTGAACTCACAACTCTCTCAAGTCAGGAACTAACAAACGTCAATATCCACTAGACCGAGTGTCCTTAATTCGTAACCCCTGAAGAAGGCCGGAGCGTACAACGGCCGAAACGTCGTACAAATGACAACAAAGATGTGGACAATAGTCCGAATAATATATATATATATATATCATGTTGAATTGTGATATGTTTAGCGCCAAGTGATTAATGGTGACAGTCTGTTTCCTGATTGAACACAATGTTGAGACCTAGAGAACATGAAGATTGTGTTCAAACAGTATCCCGACTGTCACTTTTAAACGCAGTTCCCATTTTAATATTTACATACGCTCTATCTCTGATATTGCGCGTTTTACCCATAAATATAACATATTTTCTAGCTATCCTTTTCATCATGTGCATCTAATTTATGTGTATGTGTGTGTGTGTGTGTTTGCTCGTGTTTGTGTTCAGCATATTTAAACACAGTATACATTTGTATACAATTTTTAACTTTAGCGTCAGTGCAGTTTGTCGTTGCTGCAACATGTGTCTGTGTGTTTGCCTGGATAACAATTGTTACGTCCTGTCTTTCCCTGTGTTTCCAGCTTCGTAATGTAAAAAAAAAAAAAATGAAAAATCGGAAAAAAAACAGAAAACGAACGCATGTATTTCCTTTAGTGGTGCCATCATTCATAAATACACAGGCGGAGTAAAGCTCTGTTGCGTGTTGCTGTAGCAGCGACCAAAGAACAAAATGGAATCCGTGCCGAACATTCAAATTCCAAAAATAATAACCTTTTCCTTATCTTCTTTTTCTTATTCTTTCATTTCATCTACTCCTCTTTTTTTTATTCTCCTTCTCCTTCTTTCTATTGTACCCCTTCCTTTTCTCTTCCTTCTGCTACTCCTCTCGTCCTGTCTTCCTCCTTTTCCATCTTCCTTTTCATCAAATTTCCTTTTCCTTTTCTTCCTCCTCCTTTTTCTTAAAGTTCCAATTCCCCACCTTCATTTTTAACCTGTTTTACTTCCTCCTTTTTTCCACCTCTTTCTATTTTTCATCCTTCTCCTGCTTCTCACATTCGTCTTCCTCTTCTGCTTCTTCTCCTCCTCCTTTCTTTAACTACTCATTCTTCCACTTCCCTTGTATTAATTTCTCCTCTTCCCTTTCTTCTTCCGCTTTTCTTCCTCATCTTCCTTCTTCTTCCTCTTCTTCCCTTTTTCCTTTTTTTTTTCTTAGTACAGTGAATGTTTAGTCGAGGAATTATTATTATGTTCATGACATTATTATTCAGACTAGATTCCTCTCTATTCTGGACGTTGTTGAACTTGGATGCCCACAACTCCCCATACTTGTAGCCTTTAGTAACATTTGTTCCGTTACTCTAATTCGCAGTCCCTGTTCTGCCATCTATGTTTACTAGTTTTTTTAATTAGGTTCCTCGATATTTCTCTCTACAACACTTGCCTTTAGCATGACTTGTGTGTGTAAAAAATCTAGAAGCGCGCTTTACTTATCATGTGTCACCATTATTGCGGAAGTGAGTTTAATTCCACAAAGTTCAATATCTTTTGCTTTTTTTTTTTCTGATCCTAGGCAAAACTTTGCCTTTTAATGGTGTTATCTTTTAAAAGTTATTCGTTGCTCACATTTGGTATTCTGAAAAAAGCCACATCTTATTTTAGGATAAATTCGCTCTTCATCTATGAGGAATTGCTGCAGCAATGACAATATTTACAGGAAACAACCTAAGGTACGCAGATGATACACTCCTGATAGCAGACACAGAATGAAAACTACAAGACCTCCTACAAAAGGTAGCTGAAGAGAGTGGTAAGAAAGAACCACAAATAAACTGCAAGAAAACCGAATTTATGGTCATCAGTAAAAATGGCAGCCCAATATGCCAAATACAAGTCGGGAATACTAGAATCAAGCATGTACAAAAATTGAAATACCTGGGAAGTGTTATAACAGAAGATGGAAAGTGCGACACAGAGATCCAAAGGCGAATTGGCATGGCGAAGGAAGCATTCCAGAAGTTGAGTAAAGTATTAAGACACAGGACAATTTCGCTTGAAACAAGGAAGAGAGTACTGGATTGCTATGTGTTTCCAGTTCTTCAATATGGCAGTGAATGCTGGACAATATCATCAAAGTTGAACGAAAAACTTGAAGCAACTGAAATGTGGTTCTACAGAAGGATGCTGCGAATATCATAGATCGAGCATGTGAGCAATGATGAGGTCTTGGAAATGATGGAAACGAAAAGGAAATTAACATTGACCAACATGAAGAGACAACTGAAGTTCCTGGGACATGCAATGAGGAAAGAGGACCTGGAGAATCTGATACTAACAGGCCAGGTAGAGGGAAAAAGACACAGGGGAAAGCAGAGGATAATATATTTGAAGGACCTAATCAGGTGGATGATGGAACGAGGGTTGCGTGTTGTAACAGAAGAAAGCATGCTAAGAGCCAATAGAAATAGGGAGCCGTGGAAAGCCATGATCGCCTACGTCCTGAAGGGACAGGGCACATAGAAGAAGAAGAAGATATTACATAAAAAGATAAGCCTTCTCATTTTCTGTTTTATGAAAAAATGTGTCGAAATATTCTGCTTAGTTTAGGAAAGTCATCTTTCAATATTCGCATGCCTCCTTGAGTAACTGTATCATGGGTCATTTGTTTGTTATAACATTTCCCAGATGGCTAATTTGTTTTTTTCTTTCATTTGTTGATTCCATATCAATGCTAACATCCCAGAATGTTCCTCTTGTTAAAGAGGAACATTCTGGGATGTTAAATTCTGTGATCTTACATTTGCTGTTTATGCCTTTCAATCTGATTACATTTACATGAATCGATGTGTAGTCGGTGGTATTAAATGATAAAATTCTCCTATAATGATGATTCAAGCAAAAATATAGACATCTCCAAATATTCTTTTTGCTTAATTCTTAATATGTACACTACAGGCCATAATTATTAGGCCACCCCAGTGTTTGAAAAAATTATGTATTTCATACTATGTGTTAGTATTTATTGCCAATGTAAATGAAAATAGAATGGTATTTTTATTAATACTACACAATAACAGGTGCATCAAATAAATTAATTAATATTTGATAATTACCTATATTGCAGTTTTATCACTAAAAGAATAAAAAAAAATTAAGGTGATTCGGACGAGTTTATCTTTGCTTCTATACCTTGTAAAATTTAGCAAAGTAATAATAACAAAAGAACCATTCTATTTTCGTATAGAATTATCGATTTCACTTAGTATGAAATATATAATTACTTTAAATAATGAAATATATAATTACTTTAAAAAAAAAATTGGGGTAACCTAATAATTATGGCCGGTAGTATATATATATATATATATATATATATATATATATATATATATATATATATACAAAATGAACAATATGTACAATATATATAATGTAAACCAATCGAGAGTAATAGTAATAAATTGTTATTATGATTAATGTAATTCTTATTCGTAATGAAAATGATGATAGAACTTATATATGAGAATTTTATTTTATTCATAGTATGGTATTAGTGCACGTCGGTTCTTCGTGGGTGGTGGCTGCATCAAACCACATCTCTTGTGAGAGACAGTGTTATGAAACACTGTAAAATAATAGAAACAATTTTTTTACAAATCGTATATATATATATATACAGATATATAAGTGGCTTGACCTTGAACGGGATCTACACTCTGTGGTGAACTGGGGCAAGAATTGGCTTGTCAACTTCAATTCGTCTAAGACCAAGCTGTTGTCTGTCAACATTACAGGCAACCTCTCCTGCCTCCCATAAGCATGGACCAAGCGATTCTCCCTGAGAGCAATACACTACGCCTCCTCGGTCTTACCCTCTCCTCAGACCTCAAATGGAACCACTATATTGAATCCATAGCAAAATCTACTGTTAAGAAGGTTGGGTCACTATGTCGATCCAGGATGTTTTTTTCCGCCTGAATCCATCCTGCATATATACAAGTCATATATACAAGTCAACCATCCGTCCATGCATGGAGTACTGCTGCCATTTATGGTCAGGCGCCTCTGCCGTTCTCCTCAGTGTTCTTGACAGGCTCCAAAGGACAGTCTGTAATGTGATAGGTACTGATCTGGCGGCTCGACTGCAGCCACTTCCCCACCAGCGAAATGTGGTCTTCCTTTGTCTGTTCTGTAAATACTTTCATGGCTTCTGCTCCAACGAACTTAAGTCACTGGTGCCTCCTCAACAGGTGTTTACACGTGCAACTAGAATGGCAACTGGGTCCCACCCATTTACAGTCAGGTTAGCCAAATCTACTTCTGCAGCTTCTTCTCTCGCACTTCCCGCCTGTGGAACTCGCTCCCATATTCTTGCTTTCCTGACGGCTACAACCTCCAGAAATTTAAATGCAAATTCAATACTCATCTACTAACCACTGGACTCTAGCTCTCTCCCCACCCCCGTATAACCTTCCCTTTCTCTCCACCTATGTATCTGTGATCGCACCTGCATTCTCAGCTTTCCATTGCTCCTTTCTAACTATTTTGTACTCCTCACTCTTTTCTAATTAATCTTTTTACAGTTATGTAGCCCCCCGCTCATCAGTGACATTTCTGCCTTGATCGTGGTGAAATGATTATATATATATATATATATATATATATATATATATGTGTGTGTGTGTGTGTGTGTGTGTGTGTGTGTGTGTGTGTGGGTGGGTGTGTGTGTGTGAGAGAGAGAGAGAGAGACATTAAATAAATTGCAAACGTTGTGTCTGCTTAATTTTAGTGAAACCCGTTCATACTCACGAGTAATCTTTCGCTTATTATTAATGAAAGATGTCAAAAATGAGCTGTAACGTCGACAGATGTTATTATCATTCAATTCTGAATGTACTTTCAATTTCATTTCGAGATCATCATCAGTT
This sequence comes from Ascarosepion bandense, assembly GCA_037127315.1. NCBI lineage: Eukaryota > Metazoa > Mollusca > Cephalopoda > Sepiida > Sepiidae > Ascarosepion > Ascarosepion bandense. The sequence goes on from JBBBDQ010000374.1 coordinate 1,228,212, forward strand.
GTGTGAAATATGGTAACAGAAGATAAACGCAAGACTGTGTTGCTTAACATTACTACAGATTCGTGATGCAATATTGATTAAGAAGCTTAAGCCGTCAATTAATAGAATCAGCTATGAATACTGTAGTAATATTCTAAAATGTTTGTAAAAAGAATAATTTTTTTCATGCTTTAACACGTGCATGACTATGATATTATAACATATGAAAAAATTCTATTTTGGATAATTTTCACGTTCCAGTGAACGCTAAGGAATTTGTCAGCCGTTATATTTGAAGCAGAAAAAAAGTTAGAGTAAATTTTAGTAACACAGTATTGCGGTTATTTTTTTATTGCCATAGCTCAAACCCCTGAAGATGATATCGGAAGGAGATTGAAGGAACTTCGGTACATTGAGAAATGAATGATAATAACATCTGTCAACGTTACAGCTTATTCCTGACATCTTTCCATTATAATACACGAAAGAATATCCGTGAGTATGAAATGATTTTATTAAAAATGAACAAGCATAATGTTTGCAATTTATTTAATCTGACATTTCGAAAAAGTATATTTGCTGCCTAAACACACACACACACACACACACACACACACACACACACACACACACACACACACACACACATATATATACTGACAACTATTTGGTGTAAATCTACATTACATAAACGTGGCTATTGTCAGGGGCAAACTGAAACTGAGACAACTTTTATAACCTCCTGTTATGATAGTTGAGTAGATCATTTATCTAATAAAAGAAATAAGTTGCTAAAACACTATTATGCAAAAATTCTACTGATAGTAAAGGAAATGAACATGAAAAATATGACTACTCATAGGCATATATATACATATATCTACAGTTTTGTTCACACTTGCATTTCAGCTGCCATAATACTTTTGTCTTCGTAATTTCTCTTCTTGTTTTGTTCTTTTTTAACAATAGTTTTTACTATATACTTTCACACTAAATATGACCTCGTCTTAGTGACACTGTTTCTTTGCTCGATATGCATTTTTTAAGCACACACACACACACACACACACACACACACACACACACACACACACACACACACACACACACACACATATATATATATATATAACTGTAAATTTATCTTTGAACACTTCTCGAAAAAACCAACGAGTATAAACACGGAGGGTAAAAATGAAAACAAAAAAAGAAACGAACTGAGCACTTGAATATTAGTCAAAGTACTAGTCGAAAGAAAAAAAAACGAGACGAGGAACGTAGCACGTAAAGCTAAATTGACCTGACGATCCATTTGGTGAAACCTTTGTAGGTCCGTTGGTTCTAGGTTAGCTTCATACTTACTAGGTAGAGACACATTTATACATGTACATAAATAAAGTGTAAATAAACAAACAGAGCGCATAAGTTAGTGGTAAGTACTGAAATGAATCCGAATAATTTTTTTCAAGCGTTATTTATTTTTTGTCTACATGTGAATATTGATTAGGTTATTCAATATATATATATATATATGTCGCATATTGAGTGCCAGTATTAGTAAAACAGTGGTCGATACAAAGTATAACATCTATAACTGTAGATTTGTCCTCAGTGTTATCAAAAGTTTGAGTTTCCTGTACAACTGAATCTTAAGGAATGATGTTAGGATGGACCGTTACGTAATTATCATAATTGTGCAATTATCTATAAACACTGTTTAAGATCCATTATATATATATATATATATATATATATATATATATATATGATTACGTAATGCATGAAATATATGCGTGTATTCCCATATGTATATTTATCAATTTGTTATGGGGAAACACGCCTGTTCCTCAGATAATGGACTCTCTCTCATATATTAATAAGAGTTATCAGGAAGTTCTTGAGAAGTTCTTGGGACGTTCATAGGAGTTCTTTAGAGTTCTATTGGAGTTCAGTAGAACTACTAGGCAGTTGATATTAGTCGGCAGTTAACCGAATACTAAGGAGTCAACTTTCAGTGGACGATTACCAAGTTCCTAATATTTTGGGTGCGTTAAATCAACTAGCAGCCGACATAGCCCGATTATAATCTTCAGTGCCCAAACTACTCCACAAGACAATTCACACACACACACACACACACACACACACACACGAATAAACATATATATATATATATATAAGTACATGTCAACGATATATATATATATATATATATATATATATATATATATATATCGTTGACATGTACTTAATTTTAACCCCACAACATTAAAAGTACGCACTGACTATAAACTGTCACTCAATTTCTGTCTAACGGTGACAATTGTAATTTACTAAGCGCAGCTTAGATGTGGCACAAGGCCGAAAGTATGGGGCACCCAGTGAGGATCGAACTCACTACTTAATTGCAATAGTTCTAGCGAGACACGCTTGCTAACCATTACACCACCCTTACGAAATCAGCAGATAAGCTAATGCATGTAAAGTTAAACAACCAACCGTGGAAACAGGATCGGCTAATGGCTAAAAATACCGTATCACACGTGTTGAGTCACGTGACTCAATATGAAAAATTGTGCTTGAGAAATACACTTAATCAGCTGGGCTGCGGATATCGAGAGACAACAGCTCATGTTATCTTCAAACTAAGAGATTGATTGAAGGAACCAAATGTTATATTCAACTCATAAATATTAACATTTAAGTTTGGTTGCAGACCTTGAGTAATGAAGAATATTTTTGCATCTCACCGACAGATTTGGAGATTTAACAGACTTAATATTTTATCCAATTCATCGACGTTAATCCCATGCAGCATATGAATATTAATTAGGTTGACTAAACCAACACAAAGCAAACAGAAACGGTGAAATATTAATTGCTTTAATCACCTTGCGGTAATCGCCTCATAATAGAAGATATGAACTTTCCATAAAAGCTGGGAGTAAAACCGTCAGCTAAATGTTGAATTTTTATACCAGAAATGTAATTTTTACGCTGTCGAAAACTGCGAGGAGGAGATGAACATCACTTGGAAACAGAAGATTGAAGCTTTTAAGAAGAAATCAAAGCTTGTAGCTAAATGACACTCACATTCGCGTGATAAAAAAAGTAAAGAACGGAACTGAAGAATAAAGAGGGAAAAGTGAAATATAAATAAAAAAACGAGAGAGAGAGAAATATGTATATTTGTGATTTCAGACAACGGACCAAAGTTAACTTCTTATTTTTTTCGATTCTCATATCGCATATATAGCACACGCCTTTCCATATAAATATATTTCCTTGTAATATTTTTGTTTTATTAGATCTTGTAAAATTTTCATTCCGGTATTTGTTATTTTTTTATTTATTTACTACTAAAATGTTCTGAGTTGCACGGGCAACGCCGGGCTATGATACTAGTATTTATCATATTGAGCTCTGTTTATAATAAAATAAAGGCCGGAGCACTCAAAATAACAAAAACTTGAGCTTCTTCATCTGGCATTTATATATCTATCTATCTATCTATCTATCTATCTATCTATATATATATATATATATATATATATATATATATATATATATTGTTAAGACATATATATACTGTAAAGAACATATATATATATATATATATATATATATCTACAGATTATTTAATATAGATGATTCCAGTATGACGCATGATTGGAGATGACGCGTTAACCACGTAAAAACCTTCTAAGGCACACACGTGAATGAACACAAATTTCTGTGATCTCGGTGTACTGAGCAATAAAGGTAATATCATACCATCCAATATCATTCCATACTACTTCTTGACACAGGTCCTCAGTATTAATGCCACAGCTGGATTTAAGTCATAAACACGTTGGTAAAAACCTTGTTCAAGGGGTGTGGCCATATCACTTTCCACACGGCCTCGCCATACTTCTATAGCACACATGACCAAGATGTGACTGTCCGATAATTTCTATGTTTATAATATCCGTAACATATATTCTCCTTAGCTCTCCTGCTTTGAATCTCATGAAGTACAATGTTAGAAGTGTGATAGACAAAGCAGACGCACTCACAATACCAAGGAGTATCTATTTGATGGTGAGGATGAATGAGCACTTACTGATTTGGAATATCATTCGCTTCCAAAGCGGTGTTTCTGTTTTCCTTGAGGCAGAAGCTAAATTTATTTAATAACTTCCTTCTTTTTTAAAAACATTTTTAATAATACCGGTGATATTTCATTGATTTTCTTCTTATAATTGAATTTAGTGTTTAAAGTCCTCCTCTATAGTTCCAATATTTAAGAATACTGGCGAACCCTCAGACAACACTAATTACCGCCCTATCAGTCTCCTTCCGATCTTCGGCAAAGTTTTCGAAGCATTTCACGGACCACAGGATTCTCTCGGACAAACAGTACGGTTTTCGTTTCACCAGGTCTACTGCTGATATGCTAACGACCATTACCGAGTACATTTACCAGGCTCTAGACAAGAATAGCGAAGCCCGAATCGTTGCCTTCGATATCTCCAAAGCGTTCGACTGAGTCTGGCATGCTGGCCTTTTATGCAAACTGCGGAGCTACGGTATAACTGGACATTTGTTTGACCTCATCCAGTCATTCCTCTCTAACCGCACATTGAAGGTAGTATTAAATGGACATGCCTCCCAAAACTACCATACGAACGCGAGCGTCCCTCAAGGGCCCCATCCTAGGTCTCACGCTCTTTCTGATCTACATTAATGATCTCCCCGATGCCATTAGATCCCAAGTAGGCATGTACGCCGATGATACCACAATTGACTCTCGCCTTGATTAAAACCCGGTGTGGGCGACGAAGCGAACCACGGTGCTGAGTTTGAAAAGGATCTCCAATCCGTAGTGGACTGGGGTTATGAAATGGCTCGTAAATTTCAATGCTTCTAAAAAGAAAGCTGCTATCAACTAACCACCATAGACAACCACATCTACCTCCCATTAGCATGGAACAGGCTTGCCTCCCAGAGAGTAAAACACTACACCTCCTTGGCCATACACTCTCGGCGGACCTCAAATAGAATGACTATGTCGAATCCATTGCTAAGTCCGCCGCTATGAAAGTCGGTTCTCTGTGCAGGAAGTTTTTCTCGTCTGCATCTATCCTGCACATGTATAAATCTACCATCCGCCCGTGTACTGAATTCTGCTGCAACATCTGGTCGGGTGCCCCTCCTATTCTCCTCGGGTTTCTTGACAAAATACAGCGGAGAATCTGTAACGTGATCGATACTGACTTGGCAGACCAGCTGCAACCACTCTCCCACCGGCGTGACGTGGCTTCCCTGTGCCTCTTCTATAAATACTTTCACGGCTTCTGCTCTGATGAACTTAGATCATTGGTGCTGCCTAAGTACGAATTTACACGAGATACTAGATTAGCAACTAGGTCCCACACTTTTACAGTAAAACTGATAAGATGTAACCGTAATTTCTACTCCAACAGCTTCTTTTCTCGCACTTCCCGCCTGTGGAATTCCCTTTCACATGTCTGCTTTCCCGACAGCTACAATCTCCAGGAGTTTAAATGTAAGATCAATAGACACCTCCTATCACACTAACTTGCATCTATTCTCCCAACACTCGCGCCATCTACCCAACCCTCATTCTCGGTATCCTTACCCGACTATCACCCCACTTTTGACATTTCCTATGTCTAAACATTCTTTCTCACCAATTTCCCCTCTATGTAACTCCCTGCGCAATAGTGGCAGTTAAATGCCTTGCTCGGGGTGAAACGATTATATAAAAAAAGAATTTATTTTGAATTGCGTTTTCACGCTGGTAATTTAACAACACATGATCAACGCTATACATGTTTGCGCGATCAGTGGGAATATCATTTTTATGATCCTTTCCTAATGATAATTACACTTCAAGTGTGTCTGTATTGTGATCCCAGGCCAGATGTACTTAAACATAATAAAGACATACACGATACTTGTAATACTTTTATTCATATGTTAAACTAAATTATTGCACGTACGCAATACGATATAAAAATAGAATAATTGTCCCGGAAATCAATTTTATTTAGCAAGATTCACACTCCTATCAACTGTTTTTATGACTTCGTGTTTAAATCAGATTTTATTTTTTACATTAACCCTACAGAATATGGGCGAAAATGGCTATCCGCAGTTTATTAACTTTTTATTAACTAAGGAGTGCTTATCTTTTTATCATTGCAGTCCACGATTAATCATCCATTTCCAAAATCTTGTTAGATAGGTTAAAAGATGTTGCCCTCTGTGCTGCTTGTCATGTGGGTCTTTGACTCACCTAACCCTTCTTTTTCACTAGATATACCTGAAATTTTAACTCTCTTTTTCTGACTGTGATTAGAAGTGCATTTTTTCTTGCTTTTTTAAAAAATTCCTTCTTGAAGACATATTCTGTCTATGGTTTCCACAACATCTTTGTATATAACCATATAGACGTCAGTATAATGTCATCTTCATCTGTGATGAAATATCCAGTATTAGCTGCTGTTTAGAAGGATAATACATAGGAATTCAAAATATTCAGTTGTTTATAATGAAAATCTCATGTTTCTTAATAAGTTGCTTAGTTTCTGGAACGCATCTTTCGCTATTCAAATTCGATATTTTCCGTCGATTGTCACTATAATAAACCGATAATTACATTTATGTATCTGTTTGATTACGATAGTTCGAAATCGTAACTACCACGTGAAAATAAAATGATTATTGCAGATTTACTTATTTCGCTACTTACGAAAGCCCCCACTTTCGAGGCCGGCTGTGAGACTAATTATAATCTGTTTGGTTTAATAGCAACATTCCACTCCTCAGGGGATCGTACGTATGTAGTCTGCGTACGCAAATACGGAACCAGATGATGCTAAAATTTGTTTAGAATATTAATTTTGGATTTAGCATTTGGATTTTAACTGCCCCAGATTGTGGTGTTGATTTTGACTAAGATCAATTAGTACAAGTCTTGGTTTACGCGTATCGCAGGTAATTTTCTCTGTAAAAATGTGCGTGTATCACTAGAGGTATAATTGGTTTATCCTTCTACATGTGTAGAATGTGTAAAATCACCATGAAAATGTCAGAATATAAAGTCATAAATATAGAAATGTGTGAATTCAAAATTTTAAAATAAACAAGAGATGAAATGTAAAGTGCGGAAAAGTTTTATTTGAGAAGAAAATTACCTTTGCGTTTTACGAAGCAAATTGTTCAAAATGAATGAATAAAAAGATGACAGATTGAAGGGAGAAATAGAAAAAGAAAAGTAGCATAAAGATGAAAAAAACCCAAAGCGGGATAGAGAGAGAGAAAGAGAGATAGAGAGAGATAGAGAGAGAGAGAGAGAGAGAGAGAGAGAGAGAGAGAGAGAGAGAGAGAGAAAGAGAGAGAGAGAGAGATGTGAAGAAGAAGAAAAAAGAACACATATATACATATAAAAAGCAAAAAAAGAGAGAAATAAATGAAGAAAATGCGGGAAAGAAATAAAGAAAAAAAATTACACACACACACACGCACGCACGCATGCACGCACGCATGCACGCACGCACGCACGCACGCACACACATCCATTTTACATATTTACATCCATTTTATTCATACACACGCAGGCACACATATATGTGTATGTGTGAATCTCTGTGTGTGGGTGTGTGTGTGTGTGTGCATATTAATGTATAGTTGGGAAGGAACCCTAATTTCAAATATCTTTTATTAAATACAATAGATAAGGATGATATAATTACTTATTTTTCCAGCATTCTTAGGTTTTCACGTTTTGTAAGAATAATTGACTGCAAAAGATTTACATTATTTAACACACACACACACACACACACACACACACACACACACATATATATATATATATATATATATTTACTTATTAAGTATTACGTTAGAACATGTAAAAAATACAAGGAAAGTACATTTTGTTTTGACATTGAAAGAACAATGTCTCATCAGGCAGTTAACAATGATGGAAATATACTTTTTCATTTACAAAAAGGTTTTAAGAACAACACTTCTTTTTATTTTTGGACTTTTTTCTGAACTAGGCAAAATTTTAAAAAAATGAAAACTTCCAAAAATAGAGGTGTTGTTCTAAAAAAAAACAAACAGATTATTACCCTCATTGTTAACTATCTGATGAGACATTGTTCTTTCAATGTCGAAATAAAATGTACAATCTTGTAGTAGTTTATAGTTTTTCACATGTTCTAACGTAATAAATAATAATAAATATTCATTGCTCTATTTTTATACTGAGCACTGTTTTAAATTAATGTTGCAATTATTTTCTTCGTTCCTTATTCATTTGGATATATATAACACAGAAACAAAGAATAGAAGAGAAAAATAGAAAGAAAATGTGAGCAAGAAAGAAAGAGAGAAAATAAAGAAACAAAGGAAGAAAAATAATGGGAAGGAAAAATGTAAAGGGGGAAGAAAGAAAGAAAGATAGAAAGAAAGAAAGACAGGAAGAAAGAAAGATTATTTACATTGTTCAGACTGTTGTCTTCACCTGTATTGCCTTGTTTACGATGTTTCAGACATTGTATGCTCTGGATTTTTTCAGGTGCTAGGAACTTCGAACCGAAATCTTTATTTGGGTCGCTGGAGTACATCATTCTCATTCCATGTGTGATGCCACTTCCGCATGTCGTGCTGGATGAAGTTATCCCCTCTTTAACTAAACCCTCTAAGTTATTTGTTCACTACTGTTGTCGCAAGGTATTGAACTTACATCTCTTGGATAGAACCAAAGCTAAAATTCACTGGGCCATGTCGCCTTAAGGACATGCGTGTATGAAGTTTTGGGACTTATAAACCTAATGTCTCCGTAAACATTTCTATCATTATTTATATTACAATATTTGAAATTAATGATTTTCTCTAGCTCTCCTTATTACTAGTTCCCATATTGTATTCATGTCTTTCAGGAAGAGACAGTTAAAGTTCATGGGACATGCAATGAGGAAGGAGGTCTTGGAGAACCTGATACTAACAGGCCAGACAGATGGCAAAAGAAACAGAGGAAAGCAGTGGGTAACTTATTTGAAGGGCCTGAACAGGTGGATCACAGAACGGGGGTTGTGTGGCGTAACAAGAGAAAGCGTGCTAAGAGCCACCAGAAACAGACGTGGAAAGCAATGATCGCCTACTTCCTGAATGAACAAGACACATAGAAGAAAAAGTTTAAGTTTACGTAGTTTCCAATGATGTTTTCTATCATTTATTTCAATTTCATTCCATAGAGAACTATGATTCGCTTTTTCCCTCCATATGTGATCAGCTACACCTGATTTTTTTGTTTCCCCTTGTGCCTTGCGATGTTCTCGTAGCCTTACCTTAATCGTTTGATTTTTTTAATATTTTTTTCCACAGCTATATGGAATTGGGTATACACAGTCCTTATTTATGTTCCCCGTTGGAGATCTTACTCAGTAGGAGTATCTGCGAAGTGTAGAAAAACTTTTGAAGGTCGTCCTGATGTTATATAGACCACCAATCCTTTGAATTTTCTCCCACAATCCCTTTACATAGCGTAGGCAAACCAAGGCTATTTTCTGAGTGTTGTTCTCCTCATGCAACTTTCCTTCTATGTTTGTTGAATCTGTTGTAAGTCCTCAAAATACTTACACTGATGTCCTGAAGGACACATGGCTCAGTAGATAAAATCGTTGCTTAAAACCTGTGAGTTGAACCAAAGAGTTGTGATTTCAATATCTAGATACAAGAGTGCTGAACAAATAACTTACAGAGTTGAGTTAAAGGGAGATAACTACATTACTTCTGGAAGTGGCATCCCACTTGAAATGAAGATGATATATTCCAGTCATCGAAATAAAAGTTTTCGTTTTAAATTTCTAGCATCTGAAGATGGCCGTAGCGTACAACAACCGAAATATGGCAATAAAGATAAAGACAACAGCCCGAAAAATGTAAACAATGTAAATGCTACCTCATCTCAGAAGTGTAGATCAACATTGAAAGAAAGAAAGGTAAAGAAAAAGAAATAAAAATAACACGGAGTAAGTTTTGAAAGAAGAAAGGATGACAATGAAAGGAAGACATTTTATAGATGAGCATTGATATCAGAATTAAATAAAAACAAAATCAATATTACAAGTTGAGAAAAAGAGTGACAGAAACGAAAATAGGAAGGAAAAGAAATTCGAAGGAAAGAAATACCGAGGGGCAACGGAATGTTTTAATTTGTCCATTCACTTAATGAAACAAAACAAAGAAATTTAAAAACATTAGATACTGCAAAAATGTCAAGTCCGCAGTAAAGTATTCAAGCATAAAAAATAAATAATTTGGAATACCTCCTTTTTAAATTCCACTGAAAATTCTTGTAAAATAAAAGAAGTATAAAACAAAAAACGAACAAGACACGAGCAAAGAAAGGTGACAACTACCAGAAAAACAAATTAAAGTAAGAAGATATTTAAAATGAAGTATCTTGACAAAAACAAAAAAAATCAATAAAAAAAATTAAAGAGAATAAATAAAATAAGAAAAAAAAATAAAATGAGATTGGAAGTAAAATGAACGAGCTGTTGAACTGAAAAAAAAATGTAAATAGATAGAAAATAAACGAAACAAAAAATTTAAACTAAAATAAATGAAAAAAATGGATTTAGCGTTAAAACTAAGTGTTAAAATGGCTGACAGGCTGAGAGGCTTAAAGTACCGCTGTCAGAACTATGTCGGTGATACTTAGTACATTTCCCCGACCACCGGAAAAAGAAAAACAACAAAAATCCACGCATCATCTATGACTGAGTCGAACTGGTTCAATGTAGGTGAGAGTTAACAAACCGACTTTGAGAAAAGCATTTTGGTAAGACCATATCGGTTCTTTAATCTGTCAATGATGAAAAAACTGAAAAAAATATCCAACATTATTTTATTCAAACATAAATGAAATGACTAATATATCTGCATGATTAAAAACATTCGTGTTGACTACAATTTATCTCTGTTTATCTAACATTTTGAAAGAGATAAGATTCAATCCTATTTCAAGAATCAACACCTTTATTATTTCATATTTCCTCTACTATATAATTTCCTCCTGTCTCAAGTGAATGTTTCATTTGTTATCTGTCAATATGAACATTTTTCTTTGACGTTCTTAAGAAAAACAGCCTTCAAGAAAACTAAGATGTGAATCGTCTTTCGGTTCGCGATATACTCGTCAAGAAATTTGAAAACAATATTATGATGAGAACATTCAAAGGATTTTGCAGGCTTTGGGACGAATTTAGTTCCCGAAGATTTTGGCTGGTTCATTTCCAAACCTTTTATCGGCAGGTTTTCTCTTCCAGAAATAATTCTTGGGCTGGATACCAGGTTATTATTGATAGATTTACAATCACCCACAATAGCAAAATGTTTCGAGGCTGAGATATTTATATTCTCGACATTAGTGACAGAGGTCAGCCTCCAGCCCTGTTGAAAACACGAATACTATGACTAATGTTTAAGCCGCTAGTCAATAATTAACTATTTTTTAAATTGCCGTAACATAATCTTCCTATCTTATTACACACACATTTAACAGTGAAAACTATGTTTGCAAAACTTTAGAAATATCTATAGCTAGATTTTTTTTCTATCGAAAAAAGATATACGTCAAAACTAAAATTCGTAGTGTATTTCAGTAGGTGGTTCTTGAACACGCTAATTCGTTTCATATGTTACTATAATCTAAACTTATTTATAAATGGAACTTTGTCTGTGTGTGTGTGTCAGTGTATCCGTTACCTATAGACTCCGAAACGGCCGAACCGATTTTCTTGAAAATTTACACAGTTGTACTATAAGCGTCTGCGAGTGTTCTTAGCTGGGTTTTGTGTCGAGGTACCTCCGATAAATATCGAAAATCTATAATCGAAAAAATCGGTTTATAGAAGGAGTGGTCTGATTTTAATCAAATTTGATACACTCATAGAGAAAGACATAAGAAACGTTATTCAGAACTTTCAAGGTTGCAGATCTTACAATAGTGCAGAAAATCGAAAATATATATATGTATATTTATGTTTGTGTGTGTGTCTGTTTATCTGTTTGTATGTCCTCTATAGAAATCCACAATTTTTATCCGATTCTCACCAAACTTCAAACAAATATTCTTTAGGCTGACTATGAGCTCCAGAGCCATGGATTAGTTTTAAAGCTTTCATTACACTCGAGCAACGCCGGGCTATACTGCTAGTTTATGCATATACATATATTCCAAAAGACTGAAATTCAAGGCATTTTCTACAATTCATACCTTCATTTTGAATTGTTAGTTGTTTTTATTTTAAACGGTACCATGAAGGAAAATGAGAAACATTTGAGTTTTTTTTTATTCCTAGAAAGATAAGTGTAGGGATCCGTCTATCCGGCTTTTTGTTGTTATTTGCGTGTCAGCAATCCAAGCATTTTGCAACAACAACGCCTCTTTCAAATGGAACATAAAAAAATGTTATCCACGGAAGAAAAAGTAGAAGCAGGTACAAAACCCCAGTTGGGATAAAATTTATATATTATTCTCAGAAATATACAATAATAACAAAATGTTCAATTTTTCTTGTAGTGAAGTTTGTTTTATCGAATAATTAAGTGTTCATAGTGCTGTGTGAGATATGTGAAAAGACTAACCTTATGACAGTTGACCAATTGTGTTTGTAAGTTGCTAGACAATGCTTTAGTAGATGGCTGTTGGCTGTCATCTCTATTGTGTACTCCCGTGTATATCAAACTGGCCTATGAAATTGTTTTGAACCATGAGAAGCAATATACCTCTATTTTCATATCCGTAAAAGGAATGCAAAATCAAGTTTCGCATAGTTTTGCGATCTTTTTGAATACACAATTTTGATTTCTTACAAAATGATTTCTTGTTGGCTAGCGAAAATCTTTTTCTTGAATTTACAGGAGTGATAAAAAGTGTTATTTTTATTATTTTGTAAATGGTTCCAAAATAACATGGTAGCTCTAAAACTATGTCTTCTAAGTATTTTGCAAAATTATTTCTCTAATAATTATTAGATTGAATTTCAATATAACAACGCTGTACATATATCAAAATACATTTATGTGCCGTTTATGGGGATGTTGCCATAGCTGAGATTACTATCCGTAAGTGGTTTCCAGGTTCAGCTGTGGAAATTTTGTCAGCGATCATCTTTACTAAGTTAAATGATTAAAAAGCAAGAAAACCTCTTTTTTTTTCTGAAGAACGCAGTGGCTAAATCATTGGCATCTAAGTAAATAAATATGAAAATATGATATGTATATCTTGGGAAATAATACAAATTGTTAATCTTACACTTTCTATCAATGTACAAAATTCGTTAAAGAGAACAATTTGTGAAAAATATTTCTATATATTTATTCAGACATTTTTATATCAGTAAAAATGTTCTGTGCACTCGGAAGATGTTGTTTTTTCCGATGTGATGTGTCCTTTCAAGATGTTGGCGGTTATGTTTCTCAGAGTTTCCCGTTGATGTCGCTCTCAGTATCTTTTTTGTTTTATCATTTCACCCCGAGCAGAGCGGAAACGCCACTGATGTGCAGGGGGCTACACAGATGTAAAAAGATTAATTAGAAAAGAGTGAAGAGTACAAACTAGTTAGAAAGGAACAATAGAAAGCTGAGAAAGCAGGTGCGATGACAGATACATAAGGTGGAGAGAAAGGGAAGGTTATACAGGGGAGGGGAGAGAGCTAGAGTCCAGTGGTTAGTATATGAGTATTGACTTTGCATTTAAATTTCTGGAGGTTGTAGCCGTCAGGAAAGCAAGAATATGGGAGCGAGTTCCACAGGCGGGAAGTGCGAGAGAAGAAGCTGCAGGAGTAGAATTGTCGTCTGCATTTGGCTAACCTGACTGTGAATGGGTGGGACCCAGTTGCCAGTCTGGTTGCACGAGTAAACACCAGTTGAGGAGGCATCAGTGACTTATGTTCGTCTGAGCAGAAGCCATGAAAGTATTTATAGAACAGACAAAGGGAGGCCACATTTCGACGATGGGGAAGTGAGTGTCTTTATTACATCTCGCATAAACCTTACTCCACCATCGATTCACTTACGATAGCCACGTTGTTATGAGCTGTTTTCCTCTGTCTTTCTTACATTCAATTAATCCTGGGAATATCAAACTTTCTAAACCCTCTTTTCTCGTTATGTATATCAGTAATTGAAACTGTCTCTTCCCGGTGTTATGTTATTTGTTCTTTTTTTCTGTCTTTTTCTTGAGAAATTCGTCATTGCTTACATGTTCGGCTTCTGGCATTTTCTTTCTGTGTAACCACAATTCTGCTGTTTCAAGACTTGTCTCCATCTATGAGAGAATTGTCAAGAATTCACTGTAATATAGAAAGAATGATCTTACATAACTGTTCAATAATCTTTTCTTTATTTCGAACAAACTCTTTTTGTTTCTTCATATGTTTCTCAAGTTTTTAGAAGGCGTCATTCACTATCCTAATGCGTCTTCGACACACTATACGGAGACTGTTAAAACACTTCCAATTATTGTTGCTATTAATTGTCCATGAATCATACGTAGTGATGTCTTATCTTTTGGCTGTGATTATAATTCATTTCTGTCAAGCCGTGTGTTTTTTATACTGCTTTTATTTTCAGTTTTCTTTCATCCCGTTTTACTTTCATTCCTTCTCTTTTCCTTCTATCAACTTCTGTCAAATTATATTGAATAATTATTGGTTCTTGTTCATTCCGACAAGCTTTCCTCGCTTTAACATTTCCTATTTTTCATAAGATTTGATCTTTGACATTTTTCGAAATCAAAAACATTCCCATTTCTTCACCTTTACAAGTTTGACTTCCGACTTGACTTTATCTTTTTCCATTTGAATTTTTTCTCTCACTTAAATCGCCCGTTTGCTCATTCGATCATCGGCGCTAAATTTTCTATTCTACGCAATGTGTCTTTCTTTCCTTATCTTCTCAAAATGTTTCTCCATCAATAAAATTTTAGATGCAATATATTTTTTATTTAATATATAAACCACAACATCAACATTTTCTTTCTTTCTTCATGTAGTTTTCGCACTTCCTCTTTTCTAGACTTTTATATTCACTTTAGCTGTTTTCCATTTTGATGCCTTTATGCCGATATTTTTTAGTAAGGCATGAGATGAAAATTAACATTTGCGTAGAGATGCGTAAATCATAGATTTGAACTCAGTATGATTTTTTTCCCTATTGAAAGAAATTTAACCCGTCTTTGCGCACAAATATAGAATCACATGCGTTATGTGCTTTCCTGTGTAAGGTATCGTTTTTATGGCTAGAGTTCTCAAAAAGGAACCAAGTCAGTTGATTTATTAGGCAGAATTTTTGTATCTGCGTTAACTGTGTAACGTTTCGTTACAAAATAACTCATTTTTTAGCAAGTTGTACAACTGAAGTGAACTGTAAAATAGATTAATCGGAAGGTTGTAACAACGAGAGCATCAAGTCATAGGAAGACTTCACCAGTCCAACCAGCGTAAAAATGCTATTTTTTTTATTGTTTATGAAAATTAATTCCTAATTTGTATGTCTTTTTGTATTGTTAAAAAAATTCCATTGATTTAAAAAAAAAATACTTAGATTATCTTGACGCTTATGCGATGTAATTCGAGTCAACTTGGATTTAGAATAAAAAATAAGCAATCTATTGTTTCTTTCATGTTTTCGTTTTACTTTTTAGAAATAACGCTTTCTACTCTCCTAATTTTCTTTTGCTTCTCTCCTCTCCATCTCTTTTGCACACATTAGTCTATTTTTTTAAAATTTTCCTCCCTAAACAACCACTCATCTTTTACACAAAGCTTTTCGCGCGTGCATTCATCTTTTATATACCTGCCGGTATTTGCATTCTCTTGGTTTCGGGAAACGATATGCTGTCACGAATATATGTGTATGGATTTAAAAAAGAAATGTTTTATGCCATAACCCTTGCGGACGTAGGCATTCATGTTGCTCCTTACCTTTATTTTCTTTATCAATTGCAAAGTTTCGCAATTTCTTGGGGAGTAATAAATCTGTTTCATTTTCAAAAATTTTGTTTCACACTAATCATTCTACTTGATGACCCACTGATCAAGGCATAAAAATTTACTCCCAGTTTAGCCTCGATGTGATGTGTCCTTTCAAAATGTTGGCGGTTATGTTTCTCAGAGTTTCCCGTTGATGTCGCTCTCAGTATCTTTTTTTTTTTTATCATTTCACCCCGAGCAGAGCGGAAACGCCACTGATGTGCAGGGGGCTACACAGATGTAAAAAGATTAATTAGAAAAGAGTGAGGAGTACAAACTAGTTAGAAAGGAACAATAGAAAGCTGAGATAGCAAATGCGATGACAGATACATAGGTGGAGAGAAAGGGAAGGTCATACAGGGGTGGGGTTAGAGCTAGAGTCCAGTGGTTAGTATATGAGTATTGACTTTGCATTTAAATTTCTGGAGGTTGTAGCCGTCAGGAAATCAAGAATACGGGAGCGAGTTCCACAGGCGGGAAGTGCGAGAGAAGAAGCTGCTGGAGTAGAATTGTCGTCTGCATTTGGCTAATCTGACTGTGAAAGGGAGAACAATGGATACATATATTTGCTATAGGTTTTAGTGCAAAAAGGTTGCAGTAGGTCAATTTCTTCGGACATAAGTTTCCGATAACCACGCAGGAGAGCAAGCTGGTAAGAATTTAAATATAATAGTTGGAAACATGGTTAAGGCTTCTACTTGGCATAAAGTGTGAAATCACTTTTAAATTGTTATGAAATAATAAACTGATCCCCCACTAATCACAACTCAATAATATAATACATCTTTTCGCCCGCTAGCTATGAGTCAAATAATAGGACAGATTGGGTTCTATAGACTTAGCTGTCAATCAGTCTACCGCAAAAAGCAATAACAACCTACTGCGGGATAATCTTCTGCCTAGTCAATCATGTCTTTTTCGAGACATGATCACCCAAGCGTGTATCACATATGGCACTTAACTGACTGACTGAAGTCATAGATTGAAGAATAAAAAACGCAAACTAATTTTAAAACATTTCGAGTTACTAGGTTGAATTTGGACCATAGAATTTTAATCTTAAATACTGATTAGTTAAGTGCCATACGTGAGACACGATTGTGCGAATATGTCTTTTTTAATCTATGATTAAGAAAGCAGAGGTTTTGCCATTTCTTTCTGTGGAAGACCCAATCTGTTCGGATATTCAACTGATAGATGGAGGGATGAATTCATACTTTTTTTCAAGACTATTTGCACGTAACTGAAAGCAAATAATTCAGCTAGAATTCGAACTCGGTTCTCTGATTTCTCATTGCTAGTCTTATTCATTACACCCAACGCGCATGTTGATACATTCTGATAACAAAGCGATTAAAATAGGCTTTAGTATTGATAATAAAACAATTATTAAATTTTCATTCAGTTAGTAGCTAAATCTGTTGAGTGTCTCAAAACTAGAACTGATACTATAACCACCATTAGAGTCATTTTTAAATTCATATCAAATTCTGACTTACGTTGAACATCATTACAACGGATATTTTAAGTATTTGTCTACATTTCTGAGATGGCGTGGTATTTACATTATTTGTTGCCATTTGGATGTTTCGGCCTTCTTCAGGTGCTAGGAATTTCGAAACGAACCCTTTATTAAAACCACGGATCTTCCTAGTTATCTCCCTGTAACTGTGTAAGTTACGTGTTTACAGTTATTTGTAGCCTGGTATTGAATTAACAACTCTTTGGGTCAAGTCAGCTAATCAACGTCTATATCCACTGGACCATGTGTCCTAAAGGACAAGAACAACTGAATTTTGGGGACTTGTAAAGCTAATGTTCAATAACCATTTTTTACAGCATTCATATTGCAATTTTTGATGTTAATGGTTTTCTCTAGTAATTTTACCAGAGCTCATATTGCAATTTTTGGACACTAATGATTTTCTCTTGAACTCATTATTACTGGTTGACATATACTGTTCATCTCTATGATTGATCGGCTTAGAAGATTTTTGTAGCCTAGCATATGTGCTGACTTCTTAAGTTTACGTAGTTTCCAGTAGCGTTCTCTAGCTATTATTTCAACTTCATCCCATGAGGTGGGTGGGGGGGTTATAAAAATATGTAATGACAAAAATTAATGGTAAAACATGGAACGCTTATTATTTAAAATTTAGTTCATTCGTGAAATTAAATACTGTGTTGTGGGAACATTTTGAGGAGCAACAAAGAAATCCTAGGCATCTCCCGTGGACATTGCACAAAACATAACGCAGATCTAACGTGAAACAGAAAACAGTTTCATTGAAAGACTTCTATCGTAAAGGAGAGAAACTTTAAAATGTGAGAATACGTCAGAAGAGCCAACAACCTTTCCGCTGTCATCTTATAACGGTATAACCTTTGGACATATGTAGAATAGACAGGCAGAGTAAATATAAACTGACAACGTCGCTGATTAGAGTGGAAGATCATTCCCAGACACGGGTATAGGGAGAGTCATAGGATTAATGTTGATAATTTGTTTCAACTTCCTTCCTTCAATATTTTCTATCCCCCACTCTATTTAATCAATATTTTCCACCGTTTTATCATTTTCAGTTCATCTCATGCTAACCATTTCCATGGAATACTCTTCTCGATGTTTCTCTCTAACCAGTTTGATTTCAATATATTTTATAGTGTCAAATTGTATGGCTTGGAGAGAAAGGAAAGGATGGTCAGTGTGGTGAAGAAAGAACTAGAGTCAAGTGGTTAAGAGATAAGTATTGTGTTTCTTTATATCTCCCGGAATTGTAAAATTTTCTCTTTCTAATTCTAAGCATAATTGTCCTTTTTCTGTTTCTATTTTCCTTAAAATTTCTACGTTGTTCATATCTTTTTATATTTGAGATTCTCCTTTTTATATTTGCCCTGTACAATCAAGACGTGGGTGATTATGTCTCACCATAACTTATTTTTCAGCTATATTGTCGAATACTGTTCTGCCAAGCACATGATTGATAGAAAGTTTATTCAATGCCTTCCTCCGTTACTTTTGCTTTCAACATATCCCCATGTCCTCTTTCCACATTATGTACCCTAGAAAGTCTCTTTCGCTCTGTCTCTCTCTCTCTGTCTGTCTTTCTCATGTCAAATATAAGCGTACTTCATATGGCTGTCTCAACTTTCTGTCATTTCTTCTGTCGTTCGGTTTAATTGTTTTCTAATCTGTCGTTTTTATTCGTGTACTTTAGAAATTTCAACTGTCTTTTTCTAATGTTAAATGTATTTGTCCTTTCTGTGTCCATTTCTTCCAAAATTGTATCTTTTCTCACATGTTCAGTCTATAATATTCTTAGTATTTTTCTGTAGAACCACATTTCTCTTACCTCAAGTCTCTTCTTCTGTGAGACTATCGCCTAGCATTCATTCCTATATAGGACTAACGATAATACATAATAGTTCAGTTCTCTTTTGCTTGATTCTAATGAAATTTTTACTATTTCTTAATATATTGCGTGGTTTTAGGAAGTCCTGCTATCCCAATCCCCGTCTTCAGATTGCGTTGTCACAGTTGTCGTCCTCTGAAAAAACATTTCCTAGATGTTCAAGTGCGTGTACGTGTCGAATTTTGGTATCACTAATGTATAATTCGCATATTGGGTTGTTTCTTTGTCGATAACTGTGATATCATGTCTGCTTACAATGTTTAAATTTATCTTTTTTGTTACCTTTACTAACTTCTCTTGGAATTTCTGTAGTTTTCTTTATGCCTCTACTACTGTTGTGGAGGAATATCATGTCCTACCTAGGAATGGGTATGGCCCGGGTTATAAAAGACCTAGACGCGAACGAACTACAGAGAGAGCGCTCGAGAGAGATCGACTGTGTTCGTGGCTATACGAGAGTCTTCGTCATTACACTGGAGTGATCCAGATTATTCGTCATGATACCAGAGTCGAAAGCCATCGGCCTGAGACGAGAGTTAGACGTCGCTTGACGGAAGCCTATTTCTCAAGACAGACGCATACGTCCTATACATAGACACTACCTTCTTACTTGTTATTCGTGTTAACTGTTCGTTGGTGTAATTGTATTTGGTTTATTGTAGTAAGGTACAATAAATCTCTATTTATATATTCTCAGTGTTAAGAGTTATTTCTTGCACTATTCATTCTCTGTTTATCCCCTCCCGGGGTATAACAACTATCAACAAAGCACAAATCTAAACTTATTTATAAATGGAAATTTGTCTGTGTGTGTGTGTGTGTGTATCCGGTACCTATAGATTCCAAAACGGCTGAATCAATCTTCTTGAAAATTTACACAGTACTATACATCCATTCATTTTTCTTTCAGTCTACAGTTTCGCTTTAACTGGAAACAACTTTTGCTTTTTAGTCTTTCGTGCCAACATCCAAAGTGTCTGAGCTCCAGAACCATGGATTAGTTATAAAGCTTTAATATCTAAACTTATTTATAAATGGAACTTTGTCTGTGTGTGTGTGTGTCTGTGTGTGTGTATCCGTTACCTATAGATTCCGAAACGGCTGAACCGATTTTCGTGAAAACTTACACAGTTGTAATATAAGCGTCTGTGTGTGTTCTTAGCTAAGTTTTGTGTCGAGGTACCCCAGATAATTATCGAAAATCAATAATAAAAAAAATCAGGTTATAGAAGGAGTGGTCCGATTTTAATCAAATTTGATACACACATAGACAAATACATAAGAAACGATAGTCAGAACTTTCAAGGTTGCATTTCTTACAATAGTGCAGAAAATCGATAATGTATGTATATATATAAATCGGTACCAGGAAATCAAAATTTGACTTACATCCATTCATTTTTCTTCCAGTCTACGGTTTCGCTTTAACAGGAAACAACTTTTGCTTTTTAGTCTTTCGTGCCAACGTCCAAAGATTTTGAGATCCAGGACCATGGATTAGATCTAAAGCTTTCATTACATTCGAGCAACGCCGGGCTATACTGCTAGTATATATATATTATCAAAAGGCACAAAATGCGCTTGAATTAGACATGATTCCTATTATCCTTGATTTTGTGAACAAAGCAGAAGAATTATTATAGGGAATACATAATGTCTAACTTCAGGTGATTGATTAAAAATATGCTATAAAATAATTAACACGAACATGAATATTTAAAAATTAAAACCTAATTTAATCCCGTAATGAATACATTTCAGAGTTTATGTGTGTACTTTTTTCTGTTCTGTAAAACATCTAGGTTCATGCAGACTGACGCAGTTCTACTTTTCAAATCCGCCTCTCCCGGTCACTGGATGAGACGTGGATGATGCTTTCTAGCTAAGTGCGTGGGCACCGATTACGTAAATTGTTGTCAATTCGAAACAAAATTACGGGAACAGCCTATATGCATCCTTCACGATGCCCTCATCTCTATTTTATATTCAAATCTAATGGTGATGTTACCATGAACACTGGTAACAGGCTTGCTAGGCTGGAAGCTTCTAGCTTGTAAACACACATTGCGACGTGCACATGATGGCCGTATTCTCCGTAAAGTAGTCATTTTCAAGCATTGCCTTGGGTGGTCAGAACATGTCACCTGAATGACCCATTCAAGACTCCCGCGAACCACCCTTTACATCAAGCTCGTCAACGGTAAGCGATATCGTGAAGACAAAAAACGTAAAGCATTTTCTCCATCAAAACGTAATAAGCCCGGACACTTGGGAAGCAGAAGCCGCTGTCCTTCCATCCTGACAAAAAGCAATTCATTTCGGCTGTTTCACTTTTCAGGAACGGAGAAAGACTGAAGAGAAAGTAAAATGAAGGCAATGAAAAGATTTTTGAAAAAATTTCAAATCAAGAAAATCTTGAGAATATTATATACGAAAGCTCCAGCCACCAATATCGCCCGCCCTGCCAATGCCATTACTGGATAAGACTGTTCCATTCCCGACATAGCGTATTTCAGGTTCAAGCATTGCGGAGGCCTCGGACACGGACACTTAATTAACCCTTAAACGGCGGGTAACATCAATTGTTATATCCTCAGTTGTTGATTTAAAATTTCGGCAATGATACAGGTGTTACTTATTCTGGATTTAAATTTAAATGACTAATTGGAAATTTTAAGATTCATGAGGCTACTAATTACAAAGATACACGACTTTAAGTTATTTCCTAGAAATGTTTTTGTCAAATAACACTGGAAATCAACCCGAAAACTGTTCTCTTTCTATATGCGTAATTTAATATCAAAGTGGAATCAGCTGTGTAACGCGTTTCGTCGTATAAGAAGACTTAGTCAGACTGAAATTATGTTTTTATTTTTTTAATCATATCACCCCGAGCAAGGCGGTAGCGTCACTAATGTGCTGGGGACTACATAAGAGTAAAAAATTGATAGAAGAGAGTAAAGAGAGGGACGAACTAGTTAGAAGGAAGGGAATACAGGTGTGATGACAGTTGCAGAGGTGGAGAGAAAGGAAAGGATATACAGGGTGGTGAAGAAAGAACTAAGGTCAGGATGGTGATGAAAGAAAATTCCAGGTGGTTGTAGCCGTTAGGAAAGCAAAAATAAGGAAGCGAGTTTCACAGGCGGGAAATGCGAGAAAAAAAGCTGCAGGAGTAGAACTGTCGTCTGCATTTGGTTGAGCTGTGTTCTTAATTATGGAAATATATATGTGATTGAATAAATTATGGTCCTTCCTAAAGTATTTTATCTAAACAGAATGAAAACATTTGTATATACTGATGATGCATTATTATTATATTTTCACTAAAGGATATCAACTGATAAAAATTCCTGATGAAATAGAAAGAAACAATACATTGGATTTCTTTGCTTTACCCTATTGATAGTGACCTAAGAGTAAGTGTCTCTCGTATGTCAACTAGCATGAATGAGCTCAAATAAGAACAAAATACAATCAGGAATAATTATCTGATTCAGTTTACGAAAACTTAGAATTTGTACAGTATTTACATTATTCGAACTATTGTCCTCATCTTTGTTGCCATTTGTACGATGTTTCGGCCCTTGTACGCTCCGACCGTCCGCAGGTGCTAAGAATTTCGAACCGAACCCATTATTACGAACAATGAGGTATATCATCCTCATTCCTTGCGTTATGCCTTGATTGGAAGTCATGAGTTATCTCCTGCTAACCCTGCAAGTTATTTGTTCATCACTACTGTAGGCTGGTATTGAACTCACAACTCTGAGTCAAGTCAGGAACTAACCAACATCTATATTTACTGAACATAGACGTTGGTTAATTCCTGACTTGACACTTAGAGTTGTGAGTTCAATACCAGGCTACAGCAGTGGTGAACAAGTAACTTGAAGGGTTAGAAGGAGAAACTTTATGCAAGGAATGGATTGTAATAAAGGGTTCGGTTCAAAATTCTTAGCAACTGAAGAAGGCCGGAGCGTAAAACGGCCGAAATGTCGGATAAATAGCAACAAAGATGAGGACAATAGTCCGAATAATGCAAATACTGTAAATACTACCTCATCTCAGAAATATAGATAAATATTAGAGTTTGTAGTCCTCAATATTTATACGTTGAAGAAAAATATATTGAAATTACTTTAAAACGCTTTCAATATGCTTATTGTTTCACAGTTATAGCGAAAGAGAAAGCTCATGAATTGAAAAAGAATAATTGGTAATAGACATATTGCATTACTAACGCAATATATTATAATTAAAATTGAAAATAATGTATCTAAATTTAGCATAATCTTGGGTAAAACTATTTAAATAGTATAATAGGAGTAATAAAAAACCAGTAACAATCTAAAACCTAAATCAGGATTTATTTTTAATTGGTATCACTTCATGAAAGGCAGTAAAGCCGCTAAGACGCAAGAGGATACAGGGCGTGGAATAATTAGGAACAGAAATATTAATAACGAACAGCAAGAGAAAAGTGTAATCAAGATTAAAGTAGATAGGGATTGACATAGTATTTAACTTTTGCAGATTTAAGTTGGCTGGAATGCATGGAGCCAAAGAGAGTTTCTCAAACGGAAAGTGCGAAAAAAGTAACTGTTATCATAGAACTTGCGGTTCCATCTAGCCTGCTCTACTGTAAATCGTTGAGCTCTTGACACCAGCCTAGTCATTCTGTTAAGTGCCATACGTGATATACGCTTTAGGCGATCAAGTCTCGAAAGAGACATGACCGACTGGGCTGAAGATTATCACGCAGTAGATTGCCATTGCTTTCTGCGGTAGACTGGTTGCGAGCCAAGGCTATAGAACCTAATTTGTCCTATTATTTCAACGATAACTGGAGGGAAAATACGGATTAATACCTTTCCCAAGGGTATTTTTGCGAAAATGAAAGCAAGGAACTAGGCTCCCCGGTTTCTCGTTCCGAGTCTATGTCCACTGCACTACAACGACAATCTAGTACTGCATTTAAGTTTAAAAAGACTTGGTACTATAGCGAGGACATCACCCGAACAATTAACATGAAAATATTCATAGAAAAAACACGGAGAGGCAGTTTTGCGGTGGTGGGAATGTTACTAAAGCCGTGTCGCCAGATCAAGACCAATAATATTGCTGATTCTTCTTTAGATTTTATCAAGGAACTCAAGATCAATAGCACCCTACATAGTAAATTTGCTCAATAGTCCGTAACGGTTTTACCAAAAATTCATAAAGGAGACATCGAATAATTTAAATAACAGTTTATAAAAACACAGAGAAACATTTTATAAAATACAATATGCAATGGATTAGTCACTCTGTGTAATGAGTTTGACTAGAACTGCGATTTTAAAATGCTACTTTAATTAAAACAATTTACTACGACGAACTTGTATAAAAAATATCTAGATACTAAATCATCATTCATATTTGCTTCCACGTTCTGACAGCATTTCAATTTTCTCGGGAGATCGACTGTTGTCATATTTTGAGATATTTAAAAGCAACATGAATATAAAGTAAACAAAACCGTATGGAAAACAAAAATTAGGCCGGATAGTTTGTTCGTACAGAAATGTCAAATTCGAAAACAAATTAGATCAAATATTTTAAAACTTCAAAAAATATTATTATTATTATTATTATTATTATTATTATTATTATTATTATTATTATTATTATTGTCCTCATCTCTATTGCCATGTTGCTGACGTTTTGGTCGTTGTACAGTCCAGCCTTCTTCAGGGGATTAGAATTTCGAAACAAATACTTTATTTAAGCCACTGTGTATATTGTTCTCAGTGATATGTGTCTTTGAGCCTCAAAGACACATATCCTAGAGGGAAAAACCGTTGGTTAGATCCAGCGACTTGATCCAAATGAGTGGTGAAAAGCTCACTTACACAGTTGAGTTAAAGGGAGATAACTAAGACATGGCTTAAGGAACGAGAAAACTATACCCCGGTGATCGAAATAAAGAGGTGGGTTTGAAATTCCAATGACCTGAAGAAGGTTGGCGCGTACAACATCCGAAACGTCGTGAATATGGCAAGAGACCAAACAATGTAAATAACGTAAATACTAAAACATCTCAGAAATAATGACAAATCTTTGAAAAAACAAAAAGCAAAAAATAAAGCAAAACAAAACTTTATTTTTTAAAAAATTTGAAATGATAGCTTAATCTGTGTGGATAAGGGTCGCAGGTTCGAATTCTGTCGAATGACACACATTTTCGTAATAAAAATTTATCGTAAACAATCAGGCCATTATATATATATATATATATATATAATAGTTTTTAATTAAAAACAGGATATATACTTAAATACAAGTATCGATAAAAATAATGTTCAAACAAATCATTTCAAATTGTCTGTTGTTTATAACCAAGTTTCGTTAATCTTCGTTAATTTCTGTAATATGTTTACGTTTGTTGAAATTACGATATATTTCAGAGCAGATATGGTTATTGCGATAAATCGAAAACTGTATTATATAGGCTTGATTAAAATTAATGGTCAATCGTGGTCGAGAGGTCTAAGACGTGACAGATCACATAACAGCTACCTTTATGTGGATAGGAGTCGCAGGTTCGAATAAAAATTTATCGTAAATAATCAGGCCAATAGATATAAATATATAATGCTGTTTAATTAAAAAACAGAATATCTACTTAAATACGAGTATCGATAAAAAATAATGTTCAAACAAATCATTTCAAATATATATATATATATATATATATAAATGTTTCATTAAAAATTGACGAGTTATGCTAAAAGTGAAGGATAAGGTGCCATGGTTATTTTTTTTTACATATTTTTTATGTGATGTCATACTTGTTCAAACTTTTTATCACTTAAATTATATAAAAAATATCCGAATTTTTTATTTATCGAAGTGTTTCGGTTACACTTTTAGCCATTATCAAGGCCGATAATAATGTCTAACTTCAGGTGATTGATTAAAAAAATATGTTATAAAATAATTAACACGAACATGAATATTTAAAAATTAAAATGTAATTTAATCCCGTAATGAATACATTTCAGAGTTTATGTGTGTACTTTTTTCTGTTCTGTAAAACATCTGGGTTCATGCAGACTGACGCAGTTCTACTTTTCAAATCCGCCTCTCCCGGTCACTGGATGAGACGTGGATGATGCTTTCTAGCTAAGTGCGTGGGCACCGATTACGTAAATTGTTGTCAACTCGAAACAAAATTACGGGAACAGCCTATATGCATCCTTCACGATGCCCTCATCTCTATTTCATATTCAAATCTAATGGTGATGTCACCATGAATAGTGGTAACAGGCTTGCTAGGCTGGATGCTTAGCCATTCGGTTACATTTTTAGCCATTATCAAGGCCGAATTTTATTTTACTTTTAACTGAATACATAGATTGTTTTACGTATGTTTGTAGAATCATAGGAAATTTTTGCTAAATTTGCGTGCATATTGTAGGTGCGCTCGCATTTAATATTTTTTAAAATTTCTATTCTTAAAAAAAAGAAGAAAAATATAAGATCACATAAAAAATTATAATAAACAAAAGAGAGATATTGATGCATATATATATTGTCATCCGCAGACAGATCTGTTTCTCAGCTCATCAGTACGGTTAGACTCCGATTGCTCTTTAACCCAGGATTGAAACCCGACCGAATTGGGATCAGTCGGCGATTCTACATCTGGGCTATGGGCGTTCGGTGGAAGAAGGCAGACCTTTTAGCACGTATATTATCATTATACGCGCCCAATAGCCAGAGTGCTCTAATTCATTTTACTGAATGAGCGATGCGTACATACCAGAGTAGATACTGTTTTTCAAAACCTACCATTCTTCCAGAGTGCTCAATCAGGGTGTGAGAGCGTAAATATTGTCATCCGCAAACAGATCTGTTTCGATGTATCCCAGCTCATCAGTACGGTTAAACTCCGATGCTTTTTAACCCAGGATTGAAACCCAACCGAATTGGCGTCAGTCGGCGATGAATGAAAGCTTTAATTTAGTTATGAGAAGACCACTTAGAAAAGTTAGAAAACGAGGCGCTTTAGACACAATTTTTCCTTCTTGTCATTAAATAACGTCACATTGTTTTCATATTAATAAACGCATATATGACTTTCTTTCATTGACAGGCCCCTAAAGGGAAAAGATTGGAAAAATGGCGGCAACTTAATGCAATGAATGGGTAACTCTTTTATTTATGGTATGCTTGATGATGTATCATACTGTTGAAAATTATTCAATTTCAAATTTAACTTTTTTTTCTATTTCCCATTTTTCTGCATTTGGGAAATATAAAAGCTTTTAAATGAAATTGTTATAGTTTGTTATAGTAAGCGCAAATAAGCATCCAATCTCTCCTTCAAAAATTGATTTTTCTCATCATTTACTCGTTTGCTGTCAACGTTCGTGCAATCGTTTCCTATTGTTCAAGTGTCAAATCTACAAAGTTGTTTCTGTAAATGAGATGTAAAATTACAGCATAAAACAAATGCAGCTTTATAATGTTATTTAAACGCGCGGCGACCAGTCTAACGGAAAATTGTGCAGTTGATTCAAACATTTACATCACCTACTAACTCTATTGAAGCGAAGCATGCTAATTTCCCGCCTATTTCAAGTGTAATGAGTAAGTTCCACCTGCAGACTATTCCCAAGACCTGCTGCTTTATGATACACCCTCCCGCATGGATATTTTCCTGAACACTTCAATCTGAAACACTTTAAGTATCTATCGTTATATATCCTTCTTATCCTGTTGGTGTCTAAAACACAATTCCTTAATTTCTTCAAATCTTCTCCACAGGTTTACTTCAAGCATCAGTAATTGTTTCTGAAGCCCGTATCTTTTAGTCTGGAGCGAGTGGTGCTGTCTGGTGGAAAGAACACTAGATTGGAGCTTAATAAATTCATATAGAATGTACAGTTTTTTTTTAAATGGATCTACATCACGTTTTACGCTAGTGCTGTGAAATTTTTGTAAATATTATAAATAAATTATTATTCAAATCAGATTATTTTCTGCCTTTATTATTATAATATTATTTTATTAACAATGATTTACACTATTGTAGAAATGAATAGAAACAAAATGAATAATGTCTTATTTAGAATCTTTTACTTACACTTGCCCTGATCACGTATACGTCGTCTTTAGTCGTTCGTCTTTCTCTTCCTTTGTGATTTTGTCTCATAGATCCAGTTCTTTTTTTCGCCTTGATGACACGACTGACATTTGAAAGGCTGACACTAACAATATCCGCGATCTCTCTTTAAGGCTTGTCATTGTGTTACCGCAGCGTTACAATTTTCGTATGATTCCTTGTAGTAACGTCCATCGATGACATGGCCGTAGAACAACTAATCGACAGTCGATACACTAGTGTCTAGGCGTGATAAAATTCTCATGCAATCGCAGATGAACCAATATTTTAAGGCCAAACAAATTTCATCATGCACACAGAAAATATTCATACACCACTGTAAATGACCTAATCTGGTAAAAATATATAAATCGATTACACCCTGTCACTCCAGTGAGTATAGTGAAAGAAAGGAAATTGAGTTGTTTCAATTAATTTGCACAAGTGCTTATTTGTTACAGAGCAAGCCAAGAAAATATGAAATCAATCAATGTTTAAACGTAGGTAATCCAGAGAGCTTTGTTGTGATACAACTTATTGTTTCAGACAATTTCTACTGTCATGAGCTCAATTCACATAGGTCATTATATTATTACGTATTAAGCTACACGTACGAAAGCATATGCTTCTATCGTGGTATAATTTATAGAAAGCCTACGGATTGCTATAATTTAACCCGGCAATAGTCTTCCGACTGGCGACAACGAATTTGTCTATGAAGCTGAAAAAACATATTTAATAAATATTTTTTTTATTTTCATTTTCATTTCTCATTTAGACACTATTTTTTTTATAAATAAATAAGATTTTGCGCGGTCATATTCATAAAAGAATTCCAAAGTTATTGATATAAGGTCTTTCTTCTGAAAGTGGTAAGGATCATAACATTTAGATCATTGCTAGAGAATGTAGTGAAAAAAGCCATTTATAAATAGACATAATCACTTTTGACATTTATATTTGTGCATTTTGTCAATATAACAAATACTGCATTCTAACGAACTCGTTCCTTTGATTTAAAAGCAAATTTTGATTATGACATTTTAATATCCCAAGTTTTATTACTAAACACAGATTACATTTATCAAACAGACTGTTGAGAGTACATACTAAGCCTACTAATTTTCAATCTATTTTTGGATTCAGACCTCCTTCCTTCAGTTCTCAATACTTTTGGGAAATGGCTGTCTGATATTTTAGCTTTGGGTTGGTAAAAGAGTGCTTAGATTCTTTTCTTTTCTAAACTAAACGTTATTTCCGGTTAAACTAAAATTTCTTCATTATATGTCCGGGTGGGTTTGCTAAAGCGGATTCTGAGGGCCTTTAAGAATGGCTATTCCCCAAATGTAAAATATTTGATTTACATATGAAATGAATATCTGCCCTGTAAATGAAATTTACATCGAGCTCTCTCTTCAATGTTATAAAATGCCGATAATATATAGATGTTTATCAGAACGTTCACATCTATCATTAGTTCAATTTTGACAATGACGGTAATATCATTTTAATCAAAGTGCAAATGTTTCAAATAAAGAAATGATTTTACAGCACAGCAGAGTACAACAAAAAGACTTCGTCCAAACGTATTGCAAGTTAAAACTAAATTCGGTAAAATATAGTGATTTGCTCCTAATTTAATTTTAGCAAGGATAATGATTTTCTTATTTTTATTGTTAATTGGAATGTTTATAAATAAATTATATTTTCGTAATTGTTTTAATAAATAAATATCAATGTTATTTATATAAATATGTTGTTATTTTAAAAGTGGTAGCAACCAAAGCATTTAGGTAATTGAAAAATGCAACGTATAAGTGACTGAAACATATGTTGACATTTTGATTTGTTGTTTTGTGGCTACACATTAAAAGGTTTTACTATATTGTATATTTGTTGCTACATATTAGAATGTTATAATAAGTTGTATATTCATTACTGCACATTAAAAGGTTATATGTAGTTTATTTGTTGCTACATACTGGAATGTTATATGTCGTAAATTTGTTGCTAATTACAACATTATGATGTGCATTTGGTGCAGTGGATATCGAAACGGAATGAAAAATCGGGGTACAGAGTTCGAATTCCAGTTGGATGGTTTGCATTCATTTACGCACAAATACCCTTGGGAAAGGTAGTAATCCGTCTCTTCCCTCCAGTTATGGGTTAAATATTAGAGTATATTCGGTTCTATAGCCTTGGTTACAATCTGTCTATCGCAGTAAGCAATTGTAACCTACTACGGGATAATCTGCCTAGTCAGTTATGTCTCTTTCGAGACATGATCGCCCAAAGCCTGTATCAAGTATGGCACTTAACTGAATTGTAACATTATAATATGTCGTATATTTGTGCCTGCATATTGAAATTTTATAATATTTCTTACATGGAATAAATGATTAGCAACCTTTTTGAATCTATCAAATTTTATGGTAGATGCAAATATCTCAAATATAGAAATGATTCTATAGCACATTAGAGTAAAAACAAGTTAAAAGTAAATTCTGTAGAATATAGTCAAGTCTCCGGAATTCGATTTTAGCAAGTATAGTGTTAACGATCTGAATAGGACGTGCAACAATCGCCATTACGTTCCCTGTCGTGTAAAAAATTGCGTTTTATTTTTTAGGTAAAAAAAAATAATGCGATTTATATGCACGTCAATGTGGCAATCATCACCATAGATTTATTCTTTCATATAGAAGATTTGTTTACTTTCTTTTTATAGACTTTTGTTTTTCTCTTCATATTTTTATACCATTATTTTTATCCGTCAATTTGTTATTTTCTTTTTTGTTTTTTAGATCTATTTTTCTTTGCTTGTACACTTTCATTCTTTTTCTTTTTATATTTCCTCTTTCTCCTTTCGATCTTCGCTAGTTTTATGTGTCGACGTGACAATGCTTGTCTTCCTTTCGACTATAATCCAACGACCAAGCCACCGTTGATCGACCGGACGAACATTCGTCGCTTTCCTCTCTCCACGGTTCCACTCCTTTCCTTCTTCTTTACCTCCCCACCGTATTTAACCGAGAGTTGATAATAAGCAATCGATACTCACCCACCTCGTTCCCCTGACAAAAGTTGTTCTGCATACAAAGAACAGTGTCCAGCTTTTATGGACACACAGCCTAGATACAAATTGCTGCACATGCAATTACAACTTGCAAGTCAATACAAGCCAGAGATTGTCATGTTATTTTTTATCATTATCAGTGCTAGTAACTTCCTCGTTGTTATTATTTTAGCTGTTGTTATTACAATTATCGTCGTTGTTATATTTACTAGTAAAATATATATTTGAATTATTTTTATTCTAGAAATACAAGGTTCAATATCGACTTAAGTTATAGGTTTTCCGAATTATATTGTATTATGAACGTAAGTCTCAGGACCTTGAATAAGTTCTCGCTGAAAAAGAAAAGTTATATATATTTTTTTATAATCGTGTCGCCCCAAGCAAGGCATTTGACTGTCACTGCTAAAAAGAGGGTTACATAGAAAGTAAGTTATAAGAAAGAGTGACAGTTTAAAGCGGGTGCCAAGAGGGTAGGAGAAGGATGAGAATACTAATGAAAGTGGAGTGGACGAAGAAAGGAGCATGAGAGAGAGAGAGAGAGAGAGAGAGAGAGAGAGAGAGAGAGAGAGAGAGAGAGAATACAAGTTAGTGAGATAGGAGACTGTTGATTTACATTTGAATTCTTGAAGATTGTACAAGATTGAAAAGCAAATAAACGGAAGGGTATTCCACAGGCGGGAAGTGCGAGAAAGAAGCTGATGGAGTTGAATTTGTGTTTACAATTTATTGGTTTCACAGTAAAGAGGTGGGACCTAGTTGCTAATCTTGTGGCTCGCGTAAATTCATATGTAGGGGGTACCATCGAGCCAAGCTCATCTGTGCAGAAGCCTTGAAAGTATTTGTAGAAGAGACAAAGGGAAGCCACATTGCACCGGTGAGAAAGTGACTGTAACCGAGCTGTCAAGTCGGGATCGATCACATTAAAGATTTTTCATTGGATTCTGTCAAGGACCCCTAGGTGGATAGCAAGATCCGACCAGATATGGCAGCAGTATTCTTCATTTTGTTTCAGACAAAGCAGAGTCACTGTTAGTCGCAAAAAGAATTCTGTGTGCTTCAACTGCAGATTTCTGTTGAATAAAATAGTGCTGTAAAATTGCTACAAATATATATATTTTTTGTACGAAATTCGACATATTTAACACTATAAAAAACAAAGTTGTTTACACTTCGGCGAAATGACATACATTGAATTTCAAGCTACTTATAGAATTTCCTAATAGATTCGTTACCATCTGAAACTACACGGACGCAGTTCTGGGAAGGCCATCTGTTGGAAAACATGGAGAACTTATTCAAAGTGTTAATACAATGATTAAATCATGAAGATATGAAGGATAGATAACGGTTAATCTCACTTTTGTGTTGATTGTGCAAGCATCCTATTGGGATTTTGTTTTCTTGGAAAGAATATGTCTGAGTGAACACTCCTTCTTATTAATGAAATTACGGAGATGTGGATAATTTGAATCTTTTCACACAGCATGGTGAGCCTTAGCTGTAAATGTCTGAACTGGTGAAAAAATAAAAAGAGATTTAGATGCTCAGAAAATTTTCCATGGAAATAGCGACAGATTACAGAGAGGCTTGCGACATGTTTGTAATGTTATGCCTAATTATAGGAATAATCAGAACAATAAAATGAAGACAGTGTGCGAGTAATGAGTCAGCCATGTTTGCTTTTCATTATTGACTAGACTCCGGGAAACGGAAATATATCTATCTATCCTTGTCTTAAGAGTATGGTCTAAGAGAAATAACTCATATTAGGACAATGTTCTCTGTGGAAAGAGATTGTAGATTTAAAATAAGTTATCACCGCTAGACTATTTTAAAGTGAAGACAAGGCAGTTCCATACAAGCTATGGCTGCAATATCCCATGTTTGTTTTAATCTAAATTTTGTATATTTTTAGCATAGAAGATGGAACAAGATACTCTCCAGATTAGTATACACCCTTATGCAAATTAATTGAAACAACCGCTTTAGTTTATTTTCTTTCAGCTTAATTTCAGTTTTACACCCACTGAAGTGACAAGGTATAAAAGATTTATATTTTTACTCACATCAAGTCATTTGCAGTGGTGTGCAGTAATATCAATCTATTTTCGGGGTGTGTTGATGAAATTTGTTTGGCCTTGAAAAATATTGCGTCATCCGTGATTGCACCAGATTTTTATCACGCCCAGACACTATTGTCTCGACTGTCGAGTAATTGTCCTACACTCATTTTCTGCGATGAACATTACTCCAAGGAAGCGTAATTTGTAACGCTGCATGAACACACTGGCAAACCTTACAGTTAGATCGCAGATATTTTCGGTATCAGCATTTCAACTGTCAGTCGTATCATCAAGACGAAGAAACAAACTGGATCTATCAGTTCAAAACGTTTTAGAAAATGCGATCGGAAGAGAAAAAAAGAACAATGCCAAAAGACGACGCATATACTATCAACGAAAGTATGAATTAGACACTATTCGTTTTGTTTCAATTAATTTGTATAAGAGTGTAAGTAAAATACCGTTTTTTCAGCATCTTTAGCGATAGATTGCATAAATGAGCTTTACTTGAGGGGGAGGGTAAACTTAAGTTGAACTATTTATCATGAGTGGTAAAAATGCAATGTCAAAGCGGAAATAATTAGCATATATTCACTTGGTTTTAACGAACCAACGTTACAAGTCTGTTGTCTATGGCTATATCACCTAAGTTAAGCAACATCGAGCCTGGTCAGTACTTAAATGGGTGACCTTTTGGGAATACCAGGTGCTGTTAACGTAAGGAGCAAGAATGGTCTTCCAGGTTTGGGGATTGAGTGCAGGGCTAACAACCTTGCTCCGTAAAAAAACGCTTTGTTGCAGCAACAAAAAGTTGCTACCCTTTGGGTGTGATGGATAAATGATGATGAAATGACGTTACAAGTAACCACCCACTATTACGATATTAGAGCTCGGTCAGAAGTGAGATCACCTGCTTGGATCTTGTCATCTTGATTTTTTTATAGGATACCCATAAACTGTGGTAAAATCTGCAAAGATATTTTTAAACGATGTAAGAATTTTTTAAGCTGATAGTTAATATAAAGGAGAAAGTATAGATAAACGTTAGGGTATATGGGTATTGATCGCATAGGTTTCAGGGATATACGGGTATTGATCGCATAGGCTTCAGGGGTATACGGGTATTGATCGCATAGGCTTCAGAAATCTGACTATGGACAACGACTATCAATGATACGAAGAACTTAATATTTGCGAAGACTCTTCCAGAAATTCCGTGGAGGAGAGTTTATGTAGCAGTCCCTATTTTGCCAAACATTGTGAAAGGTGAGTTAGTTGTCTAAGGTGAGCTCTCTCGTGATTAATTTTTGAAGAATAAACGAATGGAATATTTTGTTTTGGACGAATGTAAAACCATTCTAATGATGTCCCTGGTATAGTGGTTTCTGCTTAAAATAACAGTAAAATAAAATGTGAACGATTGATAGAAAAACGTTAAATAATTTGATTTTTTTCATTAAGCAAACATTCCATACAAAACCAAAATGTGAGAATAGACGCAGATGACTGCCCTAATGCATGCCAATATTAAAATAGATATTTAAATATTAAATATTAATATGTTTAATATTATTTAATATTAATATTAATTCAATTAATATAAATATTAAATATTATATATTTAAATAACGACATGAGTTTCCTCTTACAGTGTATTGTCTATCAGTTAGTATTCGTTTTTACATTTCACCAGACCGCTAACTAAATGTATCTCTGCTTCTTCCTTGAGGGGAAAAAAAAAAAGTTCGTTGCTCGTTTGAGGATTCGATTTGGTTAAATAATCCTCCTGACAAGCTAAGTGTGCTATATTTTAATTAGGGTTAATTTTAACAAATCATCATCATCAACATCATCCTTCATTCTTCTCCTTCTTCTTCTCCTCTCTTCTTCCCCTCCTCCTCCTTCTCCTCTCTTCTTCTTCCTCCTCCTCCCCTCTTCTTCTTCTTCTTCCTCCTCTTCTTTTTTTCTTCTTCTTCCTCCATCTCCTCTCTTCCTCCACTTTTTCTTTTTCTTCCTCCTCCTTCCCAACTTATTCTTCCTCCTCCTCCTCTTCTTCTTCTTCTTCTTCTTCTTCTTCCTCCTCTTCTTTTTTCTTCTTCTTCCTCCTTCTCCTCTCTTCTTCTTCCTACTCTTCCTCCTCTTTTTCTTTTTCTTTTTCTTTTTCTTTTTCTTCCTCCTCCTGCCCAATTTATTCTTCCTCCTCCTCCCCTCTTCTTCTTCTAACTTCTCCCTCTTTTATTCTTCCTCCTCCTCCCTCTTTTCTTCTTCCTCCTCCCCCTTCTTCTATTTCTTCTTCTTCAACCAGCATGCTCATTTTAGCTGTTATGGGCACAGTATTCCAGCCACGGATCACACCGAGCTTTCCAATATGTCTATCTTCAAAGTTGTATTGATTTCCATTTGGAATCCAAAATTAACACTGACGTTCAAACCAAGACATATTTAATAATCTACGAAAAAAAAAACAAAGAATGAAGCTCAAAAGAAATTCTATTATATTTTCCATCCTTCATTGTTTGACCGGAAATCTAGTTTTATTTTTCTCTTAAAGTTTTCTTCAATTCTGACCAACTGCCTGAGATCAAAGTGTAGTATCTACATTCGGACGAGCAAACGAAATGTTTTTCTCAATTGTGTTTCTGTCAGCGGAGAAAGAGCAAATGAAATTATTATTGAGGCGTGCCTCTTATCAGAGCACAGCTGTTAATGTAATAAAAACCCTCATCGCAATAATTTTGCGGTGCTGGGCTATTTTTGAACCTGGCCTAGGTGCACGCTCTCGGAATCGCAATATTAAATTAATCTACTGCCAGCTTATTACGTATAAAATCTGTGTTTCTCATCTCTAGATGTAATGGTAACATTAGATTAAGGTATTAAGGCACTATCTAAGATATTTTCCCTTATTTGCATTGTATATTGTGTATAGATTCACATCAGTCATGGTGGTATTTTACACGATATTCGCTGTAAAATTTGGTTTTTAACTAATTGAATAAAAGCTTGTTTTTTTGACTGCATTTCGAAATAAATTCTGATCGTTTATTTAATAATTTGCATTGTTCTGGGAAGGGGTTCATAGGTATTCGCTTCTCCAGAGTTTAGAAAAGATAATATCAATGAATGCAAATAATTGAACTAGCATATATAAATAGTCGAGGCAAATGACAACACACATGGCCTGGAGGTTACGTTCAAAGATGGAACAGATGTGTCGCCGCCATAAACACATACAAAAATACTCACATATGTTAGTTTATATCCTCATTCTTTACTTTTATGTGTACATACGTTCTTTCTTTTATGATGATCACTTTTACGCATACCTCAAAATAAAATTTTTATTATATATAGTTTTCGTGCAATCAGTCAGTCAGTTAAGTGCCATACGTGATACACGCTTAGGCTGTCCTGCTATTTAACCCATAACTGGAAGGAAGAGATGGATTAGTACCTTTCCCAAGGGTATTTTCGCGTAAGTGAATACAATGGATTCAACTGGAATTCGAACTCGGCTTCCCGGATTCTCGTTCCGAGCCGATATCCACTGTACCACAACGCACATCCGCCGGCAATAGGATGCCTTTATTTTTAGCGGGAGACTGGTTACCAATCAACGATACAGAACCAAATCGTTACTGCTATTTAACCCATAACTGGATAAAGAAGTGTCTGATCAATTGATT
Organism: Ascarosepion bandense; assembly: GCA_037127315.1. NCBI lineage: Eukaryota > Metazoa > Mollusca > Cephalopoda > Sepiida > Sepiidae > Ascarosepion > Ascarosepion bandense. The sequence continues at coordinate 1,265,647 of JBBBDQ010000374.1, forward strand.
TCCCACTAATCTCAGGGTGCTCGAGAGGCTCTGAAAAGGAATCTGTAATGTGATAGGCCCCGACTCAACAGCTCGACTCTAGCCACTTTCTCCCCGGCGGGAATGTGACTTCCCTCTGTCTCTTCTACAAATATTTTCATGGATACTGCTCCGACGAACTTAAGTCACTGGTGACCCCGCCACTAGAATTTACTCGTGCAACCAGACTGACAACAAGGTCCCACTCATTTACAGTTAGATCAGCCAAATGCAACTGACAATTCTACTCCATCAGCTTCTTTCCTCGTACTTCCCGCCTGTGGAACACCATTCCATATATATGCTTTCCTGACGGCCATAACCTCCAGGAATTTAAATGCAATGGCAATACCCATCTCTTATCCACTTGACTCCAGTTCTTTTCTACATCACTCGAGTGATTTCTTTTTCAAATCTCAAACCATTTTTTTATGATGTGCTCTAGATATTTCAACTCTCTCTTTCTCAAGTTAATTATAAGTTTCCCTTTTTCTCATTTTTCTTTAAAATTTGGACGTTGATTACATATTCAGTCCAATGTATTCTTCGCATCGTTGATTCAACTTTCTTTTCCATCTATTTTAGCTAACGTGCAGTTTACTTTGCTTGAATATTGTTTATTATTAAAATGGATAACACTTTTAAAGCTAGAGTTTGTTTTCCATCGGATTAAATCTGTCTAATCCATTAATATACTGCAATAGTCAGCCTTGCAAAACGTGCACAAATATATTTTCAGATATGGCTAAATATTTTAGCTTAAGTTTTTGCCTATGATCTGAATCACTTATAAATCTTCTGCCTAGGAACTTCGAATAACTCTATATCAGCCAGTTAGGTGCCATATGTGAATGAGACATGAAGGACTGGGCAGAAGATTTTCGCGTAGTAGGTTGTCATTTATACGGTAGAATCGTTACCAACCAAGGCTATAGAACCCAGTCTATCCTACTATTTAATCGATAGCTGAAGGAAGAAGAGACGGATTAATACATTTCCCAAGGTATTTGCGCGTAACTAAATGAAACAATTTCGACTGGAATTCAAACTCGGCTCCCCAATTTCTCTATAACTCTATATATTTATCTTAATCGCAGCACCAATTTGAAAAAAAAAACTGCGCTATTCATACAAAACATTCCAACTGTTCTCCTATGTTTTCATCGAATTCATGTAACTTGAATATTTCTATGAATAATCTAGATTCTCGACATGCAATCAGCTGCATCCAATTCCTCCCGAGAAATCAGTCTTCGTCTACATCTTCTAACAACATATACGTTTCCCTATGCGAAGTATACTTTCGTCTGATGGCTTAGTCGCTTTCTTCATTTCTAACAACACACATTGCACATATTCTCCCCTTACATTTTGAATCCCAAATTCTCCATATATATTCTTAATGATAAATCAAATTTTCTTGATAATTAATCTTTTAATTTTTTAAATCATTTCAACTCAAGCAAGGCAGGACAGCCACTGGTGCGCCAAGGGGTTACAGTGAGAGAAAAGACTGGGAGCAGCTGTTATTGGAGATTAACGGGATTCAAGAAGATAAAATATGACAACTGACATTGCATTTAAATTTTTGGAGATGGTAGCTATCAGAAAAGCAAGTTAGCGGAAGAGAGATCCACAGGCGAAAAGTGCAAAAGAAAAACAAAAACAAAAAACAAAACACACACACACACACACACACACACACACACACACACACACACACACACAAAACAAAAAAAAACACAATAACCATAACAAAAAAACTGTTAGAGTATTTATATTTAACTTTTTCAGTCGTAAATAGGTGGAACCTAGATGTCAACCTAGTCTTCTTCTTCAAGTGCCGTGTCCCTTTAGGACATAGTCGATCATGAACTCCCGCTTGGCTCTGTCTCTTATCATTGTCGATATTTTTTCTCTTGGTATCACTTCTAAGCCTAGTTCGTCTCAAGTACGTCTCAAGTACGTCTTGCGCTTCTTTCCCCTGTCTTTTCTTCCATTTATCCGACCTGTGAGTATTAAGATTTCCGAGCTCTCCTTCCTCATTACGTGCCCAAAGAACCTCATTTGTCTCCTCTTGATATTTATTATCATTATATAATATTTAGTATCATTATCGTTTACATCTTTTCAAAAACTTCATCGTTGCACACGTGCTCCGTCCATGGTATCCTCAGCATCCTTCTGTAAAACCAGATTTCTGCTACCTCAATCCTCTCCTTCATCTTTGGTGAGATTTTCCAGCATTTAGAGTGCTTAAATTTATGCGATCTGGAAAACAGGGACAAAAAGGTTTTCAGAGCAGTTGCCATAAATGCATTGTTAGAAAAGGGAAAGATAAGCCACGTCACTTCGGTGAAAAAATGACTGAAATTGAGATGCCAAATCGATTATATTGTAGACAATTCTTTGAATTTTGTGAAGAACCTCGCGATAAATAGCAGGAGCACCCAACCAGATATGGCAGTAGTATTCAATGCACAAACGTATTGTAGATTTATAAATGTGCTAGAGCGACGCTGATGTTGCCAGTCGCTGATTGAAATTATTTCTTATTATATACATTATGATAGAATTAAAAATTTGTTAGGTTTATTTAAATTCAAAATTATTCTTAAATTTTTATCATCTTACATTAGTTAAAAAAATTATCATGATGTTGTTTCGAAAATGATCGTAGAGCGAATCGTTTTGAAAATATAGACTTAAATAATGAAACGTGATGTTGTATATTATTAACATACAACTGCAATATGCAATAAGAAAATCATAATTACAAAAGATTTCTACTAAAATATAATTTCGTACCATTTACACCATATTTTTTAGCTTAAATGTAATGATTTTACTTAATTTTCCACCAATTTCTTGTCTCATGATTTACTAATATTTCTAGTGCGTCATATTTGTTAAAAGGTTACCGAAACATTTTACTGATAATTTATGCTAATCGTTAAACACTTCATTTAATGACACCCTAAGCATAATTAAAATAAAGCAACTTAGATCCCCAGTAAAATGGTAACTCATAGGCAAGGCTAAGACCTCTAATAGCTTAAGTGATAGGTGAAATCTATGTTTGACAGAAAATTAAACATTAAAATTACAAGACCAAAATATACTCCTAAACAAACGAAGGGAGATCGTAAGCATGTTTTGCCATAGAAATAAGTATAAATTACAATAAATATCTTATTTCCACAATTAGCTCCAATAAAAAAAAGTTTGGCCAAGCAGTTACTTCCCAACCATCTGCCACTACTAACCCAGGGTCAAGCCACTTACCATCTAGTACCAAAGAGAAATTACTAATAAATTCCTTCTTCCAACCCAAACCAATGAAAACCAATACGTCTTAACTCCTTATTTTTCATAAGCTAATCTCTGGGCTTATAATTTTTCCTCATTCTCTCTTTATAAGGGGTCGAAGAATGCATTTCTTAAAATGAGATGTTGAAAATGGCTATTTATTTAAATATATATATATATATATATATATATATATATATATATATATATATATATATAACAGATAAGAAATATGCTGCAGATGAGGTCTGAATCTACTGCGCACTCAGAGAAGCCAGTCACCATTTAACCATAGGCATGTAGAGTGCAACTGTATCTTGGTTGCAATATAGAAAGGATAGTATTAATGGAGGTATATAAACATCAATCCCATTTTGTAGTTAAGCAGAGGGTCCACCACAAATCCTAAAAGGGAAGGAACGATCCACGTGTATAATAAGGGACCCGAGACATATCGCACACCGTGACCGACAGAAGTTGCTGAACTATTGCGCTGAAATAAAATATAATGCTAAATATATGAGGTTAAGTCTCATGTTAACTTTAATTCGTACAAACCTCATCACATATACATTATCTTTTACTCATATAAACATACGTTATTAGCTTACAATCTTACGCAATTAAAGGCGGGACAAAATTAAATTGCTGCTCCTATTATTATTGCGATTTTTAATCAGATTCACTCCATGCAAGGTAGTAAAGCCCCTAAGCCACAAAGGGTTACTAAGTGTAGAGAAATTAGTAACAGAAACTTTACAAAGGAACTAGAACAAAAAAGGAGTAATCAGCGATTGACATTGCATTTAAACTTTTGAAAATTAAAATAAACCGAAAATCACGGAAGCGGAAAAGAGTTCCACGACTGCGAAGTGTGATAAAAAAACTGTTAGCATATAATTTATGTTCACATCTATCTAACTCAACTATAAATTAATGTGACCTTAACGCCAGTCTAGTCCTTGATTTAAACTCGAAAAGTCTATGTAACATAGCGAAGATCTTATCCGAACAAATGACATAATAAGTACCGTATTTGAAGGCATATAAAACGCGCAGGTGTATAAGATGCACCCTAATTGTTATATAATGTTCGTTGAAAACAATGACCGTCTTGTCATTAACGTCGCTGACACTTGTAGAGTAATGTGCAGCTTGAGAGATATCAACGAGAGATGTCTTCTTCTTTCTTCTTTGCGTTCTCTCGGTGTTCTCTCCGTTTTCTGATTTCGGTCAGAAAACTCTGAAATTATATAACCTGAAATTTCCACGCATTTTTACCTTCTCGGTCTTTGACTTTATTATGTCATCTAGGATCAAGCACATGTGTCAATCATCTTCGCTGGCTATTGCCTTTCAAGCCGGCTTCTTTTGATGTCAGTTACTATTTTTTGGTCACTTGTTTGTGGTTTCTAGTTTTGATATCAATCATTTTTTTGTCAGGTCACAGAAACAGATTACACAATTCCAGCGGAGTAAATAAAAAAATAATAATTAGTAAAATATAGTAAAATTATTAGTAAATGGTACAGTCTAGGCTATATTTATGAGGTATGATTTTGGTTAAACAAGCCATGATTACAATTAAACGAAAAATTAATTTTAAAAAATAAAAAATAAAAAAAAAAGCACGAGCCTACAAAAACTTAATTATTGCCCAAGGTATGCACGTTAGCATAATTTATTACATGAAGCTTGTACGCAACAGAACAATCTTTTTCTTGCTGTTGTCATATCTGAATGGGTTAAATTCATTCAAAAGTTTTCCTTTATATGATCTGTACAATCTGCGTCTTGTAAGCGTCTTAGTGGAATAATAACGATATAAACATTTTGATTGTATTTATACAAATGCAACCGGAAGTTATCGAAAAAGATCTTAATGAAACAAATCTTTTTTACAAGTATATAATTTGAATTTATGTCATATAATTTTAGTAAAATAAAGTACTAATATTAAACGCAATGAAATTAATATAATGAATATTATCAATGATAGCACTTTTAAACTGCATATACTTTTAAATAATGACAATAAGTATATGAGAGTCACCCTAAAGTCTAAGCTAACAGGAGTTGCTAGGTAGCTAATTTCGGGTGGCTATCACGAATTTTAAAACCTATATATGGCATATAAAACGCTGGGAAATTTTCCAATATTTTTTTAGGTAAAAAAAAGTGCATCTTATAGGCCGTCAAATACGGTATATATAGAAATGGCACAGGAAGGCAACTTAACGTTGGTCGAAAACCGACTTAAAGCTGAGCTGCCAGATCAGAATCAATAGTATTGCTGCCTCTTCTTTGCATTGTATCAAGCAACTCTAGATAAATAACAGGAAACATTATTATTTCCTATATTTCGCTTTCGCATAGAAAACCCGTTATATATTTTATAAATTTTAAGGAAACAACCCAGATTGTTTAAAGACGTAAGAGCATAATATTATACCTACTAATTTTTGAGTAATTTTACATATATTTAAGGTCATTATTTAAATTTAACTTGTTTTGCCTATTTTTTCTATGCCTTTATATTGTTATTATTAACTAGCAGTATAGCCCGGCGTTTTGTGCCTTTTGATAATATACATTCTACTAGCAGTATAATCCGGCGTCGCTCGGGTGTACTGAAAGCTTTAAAACTAATCCATGGTCCTGGAGCTCATACTCTTTGGACGTTGGCACGAAAGACTAAAAAGCAATAGTTGTTTCCAGTTAAAGCGAAGCCGTAGAATGAAAGAAAATTGAATGGTTGCAAGTCAAATTTTGATTTCCTGGTATCAATATCAAATCAGTTTTTTTCGTCGTAAACTGAAATTTGAAGGCTAAATAAGTCCTCTGAGTAAATGGTATCATGGCTGAGACTAAGAACTACAATTATACCTACTTAGAGCCAAACCCGAAGTAAAAACTAAAATAAAATGGCTGAAAAAATACATACATACAGCAAGATACACAGACACACAAACAAACATCTTGCCTTTTATATATATATATTATCGATTTTCTGCACTATTTTAAGAACTGCAACCTTGAAACTTCTGAATATCGTTTCTGATGTCTTTGTCTATGTGTGTATCAAATTTGATTAATATCGGACCACTCCTTCTATAACCTAATTTTTTCGATTATCAATTTTCGATATTTATCGAGGGTACCTCGACACAAAACCTAGCTAAGAACACTCGTAGAAGCTTATAGTACAACTGTGTAAATTTTCTAGAAAATCGGTTCAACTGTTTCGGAGTCTATAGGTAACGGACACACACAAATAAGTTTAGATAAGTAAAAAGGTTCGTAACGAAATGTAAATGTTTTAATATCACGCTAACAAAAGACGGAACATTTGTCATAATAATCCGAAGGCGAACAGAAAAAGCTAAATATTCTTTTTAGAATCAAAACTATAGATAAGAAGATATATTCTTTTATACGCCCTGTCCTTTCAGGACGTAGGTGATCATGACCTACCATATCTCGTAAATCCCTAGAGGCTCTCAGCACGCTCTATCCTGTTACCCCACCCAAACCTAGCTTTGCCATTCTTTTGCTTAAACCCATCAACTTTATTACTCTTTGCTTTTCCCTGTCTTTCTTTACCTCTGTCTGACCTGTGAGTATCAGGTTCTCCAAGTCATCCTTCCTCATTAATTCCCTCAGGAACTTCAGCAGTACTTTCCTAAAGTTAAGTACTATTTTAATTTTAATTTTCATCCTCTCCAAGACCTCATCATTGCATATATGTTCGGTCAGTGGTATCCTCAGTATCCTTCTGTTGAACAACATTTCAATTACGAAAGTCTCGTTTTCATCTTTAAAGATATTGTCCAGCATTCAATGACATATTGAAAAACAGACATCACATAGAAATCCAATACTCTCCTTTCGGTTTCTTGCAAAAATTTCCAGTCTCTCAGTACTCTACGGAGACTTTGGAATAAAAAAATTTATCAGTAAAAACAGCAACAAAGTAGTGATAATTTATATAATATCTAATCCCCAGTACATAAGGATCAAGTAGAGACATGAAATAATAGTAATGCTGTTCCACTAAATAATTCTAAGAAAAGCAATCAGAAAAAAAACATTGCTTTTTTTTTCTAACTGCTTTTCTTAGAACTTTTCTGACTGCTTTTCTTTTTCAAAAAAACAAAAACAAAAAATCTTACTAGTTTTACGGTGGAATGTCATCTACTAAACGGCTTTGGTGGGTGAGTCATTCAGTTATTTGCCATACGTGATACAGGATAATCATGACTCTTTCGAGACATGACTGAATGGGCAGATAATTTCCCGCATTATGTTACCATTGCTTTTTACGGTAGACTGGTTGCCAATCAAGGGTATAGAAGCGAATCTGTACTGCTATTTATACCATAGCTAAGGGGAGAAGCAACGGATGAAAAGTTTTTGTGCGTAAGTGAATGCAACGAATACAATAATTTTTCGAACCTGGCTCCCCGATTTTTCATTCTAAACCGATATCCACTGTACCACACCGTACATCCTTTGTGAATGAACAAGAAAAAAATTCAGTTCATGAAGTCACTCAGAGCAAAAGAGGAAATCATTTTTGGAGATACATAATCGCCCACGTTCCGAAGACACCTTGTATTTTCTATGCCAAGATGATCATTACAATGCGAATAGAAGTGTAATGTTGATTCGAAACGAAATAACCGACCGAAGAGCTAATGAGGATGCTAGTGTTAATTCAAAACTATTTCCCATAGGAATGGACAACTCTTCGTTCTGTTTCATAACTAGATGTATTGAGGACACATTGTATCCTCTCTGTCATAAGTGAGGGTTTGGACAAAGCACCCTTTCAGATTTATCTTGCTGCCAAGACAATAAATAGCTGCTACACTATTTGTCACTTCTGACTGGGTGCCAGGTCTAGTAATAATTATCATCTTTATTTAACTGCTTTGTCCTTTTCTCATCATGCGGACAAAGTCACTTGCAACCGATTATGCTCACCTGCGTTTCTTTGCCAAACTGTCATCGACGTTGGCTCTATTCTTTCTCTCCCCTCTGACGATTCGAAAACCGAGCGTGTTTCAGAGAAGATAATTCATTCTTCTTCCCCGATCTAAGTTGTTCTGGATAAATGTCTCGAAAGCTAATGATCTTTGCACCCTTCTTTTTTTCTCATAACAAAATGAAACGTTTATATCTGAGATGAGGTTTGTAATTGTTTACACTGCTGTCCTCATATCTATTTTCATATTCATTACGTTTCAGCTGTTGTACGCTGCGACCATCTTCAAGTGATATATTTTGGAATTTCGGATTAAACACTTTATTTAGTCCAGAGGGGGAAGTTTTTCTAATTTTCTGTGTCACGCTTTTTTGGATATGAGAGTTTTACTTAATTCTACGTTACTAACTCAGCTCTTAAAGTTTTGGACCCTTCTGCTGTAGTCTAGTATTAAACTCACCACTGTTTCTATGAAGTAACATTTAAAAAAAAATAATATCACCTCAAGCAAGGTGGTACCGCCACTGATGTACATAAGAGAGTTAAAGTTTTAGGCAGGAGGAGAGTGAAGAGAAAGACGAACCAGTTACAGGGGCTGAAAGAGAAAGGGCAAGAGAAGGATGTGAACACAGGAGTGAAAACATTTGCGAAGGTAGAAAGAAAGGTAAAGAACAAGATACACTGGGTGATGTAGAAAGAACTGGAGTCAACTGGATAAGAGACTGGAATTGACATTGCATTTAAATTCCTGGAGGTTGTAACCGTCAGGAAAGCAAGTATATGGAAGGGAGTTCCACGAGCGGGAAGTGCGAGAAAAGAATCTGATGGAGTAGAATTGTCGGCTGCATTTTGTTGATCTAACTGTAAATGGGTGGGACCTTGTTGCCAGTCTGATTGCACGAGTAAATTGTATTGTACTACGCAACCAACGTTTATATTCGCTGAGCCATTATGTTTTGACTCATTTGACTACAACTATATACTGAGATTCTTTTTCTCTTATTTCTATGCACTGTGTCCATTCAAGATATATGAGATTATGTCCCTCCGCAATTTTCTGTCAATTGTACCTCTTAATAAATTCAGTTTGTTATTTCTGCTAAGCCTTTTTCTGCAATATATTTATTCAAGCTTACTGACTATGTTTAAATTGTTTTATAATATACTAACATCATAGCCTGGAGTTGCCCGTGAAACTCAGAACATTTCAGAAGTAGGACTCGGTTATATAAAAATTAATTATATAAAAAATTATTGTTTAAAAATTGTTAAAAAATTCCATTAAAAAATGTATTTTCTTTTGTTTTTGCGTAAACGTGATTTGATGTTTTGTGTGACATTGTAAGCAACATTGTGTTTGTTTTTGTTTCAAAATTACAGTGGAAAATATACACATTTTTGGTTGACTAAGTCAATTTAACATAAAAATCAAAATTATTTATTTTGTTTTACTGAAATTAGAAATATAAAAACTATTACGCTCTCAGTTCAGAAATTTTCGAAGAATATTTAAACATGTAGACATTTAATTTTAGAGGAAAAATTTACATTAATGCCACACGAATTACAATTAGTGAAAAAAGGCTTTATTTTTTTAAATTTATTTTCTGAAGTATGAAATATTAAATCTGAAAAAAAAGACTTAAATAATTAAATTAACTATTGGCACTTTTTTGCATACTTTTAAAAAAAAATATTTCTTTTGTTTCAAAATTACGGGGAAAATATTCAAAAGTCGGAATAAAAATGAAATATAAAGGCTCATTTTTTTTAAATAAAAAATATTTTAGTAGCATTTGACACATTTGATTTGATTTCTGTGACGTAATTCAGCAACCATTTTAGATCTTAGATGTTTTACGGAGCAAATGTAAACAATCGGCTCCATTGGCCAAAAAGTGCGAAAGGGAAAACTGCTAAACTTAAACTCAAAAAGTATGTATCGACCTGGCTTCCCTGTAGATATGTATCCCTAGAAAGTTTGAATTGCGTAGCTTAAATAATGTAGGCGTTCATAGCCTATAGTCACACACAGACCCACTGATTGTCTTTTATATATATATAGATTACTTTGAACGGCAAAGATATGAATGACAAATATATTCGGCCGTGGATGGTGGCGGCGGGGTGCAATATTAAATGTTAGGAACACACGTGGCAACCGGCTTCAAAAGCTATAGCCGGTGAAGATGAATGACAAATAACCTGGCTTTAGATGACGTCAATTAAACGACAACACGAAAAATGTTGGCCTTATATAGGTTTGGAGTTTTGGAATGAAGAGTAAGATTTCCGCTAGCTGGAAAGCAGAACTGACTAATGGTTCACTTATCTCTCCGGCTACCCTGCTACTCCACACAATCGTCACCAACGAAAAATAAAAATATAAGATTATATTTTATATATGTATACGTGTTCGCCGTTGTCTGTCAAAAGGACCATTGCTTTTCCAGATCTAGTAGCAGCGGCAGCGAAATGTAGCAGTTTTTCTTTGTCCCTCTTGCCTTCAATGTGTTTATAGTTCCTCTTTTCTTTCCATTTTTTCGAAAAATTCGTTGTTGCTCAAATGCTCCGTCCATGGTATCCTCAGCATCCTCCTGTATAACCACATTTCTGCTGCCTTAATCCTCCTCTTTATTTTTGAGTAGATTGTCCAACACACACTGCTATACAAGAGATACACTGCCATACAAGAGGACAGATATTACATAACTCTTCAGTACACTTTTCTTTGTTTATACCAATATTTTCTATTTCTTAATATTCTACTTAGATTTTGAATGCAACATTGGCTATCCCCTTTCGGTTATTCTGCTAAAACATTTTTCAAATATCCAAATGTTTCTGGCTGTTAGATTTGTTTGCCCTATCTTTCATTTGCCTGTTGCTAATAACTATGCATTCCGTCTTTCTTCTCTGTCTCATTTTCTACCTTCTGTAAGAGTTCTGTAGTTAATTTTCCGTTTAATAAGGGCGTCATATTTTACGTTGCTGAGATTGTGACTGCCACAGACAAACCCTGCTAGGACATTGACGTTAATGATAATAAATCCTCGTCTTTACAGTATTTACATTATTCGGAGTATTGTCCTCATCTTTGTTGCCATTTGTACGATATTTCGGCCGTTTTATGCTTTGACCTTCTTCAGGTGCTAGGAATTTCGAACAGAACCCTTTATTACAATCACTAACGTATATATACTCCTTGCGTAAAGCCTCGATTTGGAGTCATGAGTTATCTGTCTCTAACCCTGCAAGTTAATTGTGACCTTGTATAGAACTCACAACTCTGACTAACCAACGTCTATATCCATTGGGCCATGTCACCTTAAGAAGAAGAACAACTGAATTTTTAGGACTTATAAACGTATACCCCAGTGATTGCAATAAAGGGTTCTGTGGATCCTATAGAAGGTGACGAGATATTTCGTGTGGACTTGTGCAAACACATACTCGGCAAAAGCATCCACACAAGCACACATTGTTACTTGAAATTACCAATCGTCATCTTTTGGGATAGAAACAGATTATTTCTTTTTCTTGAAACGGAAATTTATTTAGCTTAGAAAATTAGTAAGATATTCAGTTTTCTATTTATTTTACTTTTTGCCAGGCAAAGGCGTAAGATTTTAGAAAATAAAGATAGAAAATCTTCTAAACATTACTTACATTAAAATAAACAAAAATTGCAACACTCTAAACACGTGTTTCAATTACTGAAAACAAAAAGACTATATTGAAAAGATGGCTACACAAAACAATCAGTCAGTCAGTTAAGTGCCATACGTGATACACGCTTGGGCGATCATGTCTCGAAAGAGACATGACTGACTGGGCAGAAGATTATCCCGCAGTAGGTTGCCATTGCTTTCTGCGGTTGACTGGTTGCCGACCAAGGCTATAGAACCCAATCTGTCCTGTTATTTAAGCCATAACTAGAAGGAATAGACGGATTAATATCTTTCCCAAGGGTATTTGCGCGTAAGTGAATACAATGGATCAGCTGGAATTCGAACTCGGCTCCTCGATTTCTCGTTCCGAGCCGATATCCAATGCACCACATCACATATCCAAAACAGTCAGTTAAGTGCTATAGGTGATACAGAAAAAAAACCCACGCTCTTTCTGATCTTCATGAATGATCTCCCAGACGTGATCAAATCCCAAGTAGGCATCTACACAGATGGCAGCACCATTTACTTCAGCATCAGTAACAAATCTGGCAAGGCGGACAAACATAGCCTCGTTGCTGATCTTGAGAGGGACCTTCATTGAATGGTGGACTGGGATAAGAAGTGGCTTGTAAATTTCATTGCTTCTAAAACGCAGCTGCTATCTGTCAATCATCTCCTGCACCCCCATAAACATGGGCAAAGCAAGTCTTCCTGAAAGCAATACACTGCGCCTCTTTGGCCTTATCCTATATTCTAACTCTCAGTGGAATCATTACATTGAATCAATAGCTAAATCCACTGCTAGGAATATAGGGTAATTGTGTCGGGCCAGGATGATTTTTTCCGGCTGAATCCATCTTGCACATATGCAAATCAACCATCCAACTTTGCAAGGAATACTGTTGTTATATCTGGTTAGACGCCCCTACTGTTCATCTCAGCGTTCTCGACAGGCTCCAAAGGAGAATTTATAATGTGATCGGTCCAAACCTGGCAGCTCAACTCCAGCCACTTACTCACCTGCGGGATGTGGCTTCCCGCTGTCTTTTCTTAAAATATTTTCATAGCTTCTAACCCATAGCTTAGGTCATTGGTGACAGCTCCACAGGAATTTACTCGTGTAAGCATGCTGGCAACAAGATCTCACCCATTTACAGTTAAATCAACCAAATACAGGTCACAATTCTACTTCATCAGCTTTTTTCTCACACTTCCCGCCTGTGGAACTCAATTCCGTATACTTGCTTTCCTGACAGCTACAACCTCCAGGAATTTAAATGCAAAGTCAATTCCCATCTCTTATTCATTTGACTCCAGCTTTTTCTACATCACTGTATATCTTGTAATTTTCCTTTTTCTCTACCGTTGCAACTGTCTTCACACCTGTGTTCCCATCCTTCTCTTGCTCTTTCTCTGAAACCCCCTGTAACTGGTTCGTCTTTCTCTTCACTCTCTTCCTGCCTAAACTTTACACTCTTATGTAAAACTCTGCTCATCAGTGGCCTTCCTTGGCGTGAAACGATTAAAAATGTTTTAACTGAGCGTTTATAGTTAGTAGTAATGCTATTAGAATTTTTTCAGTATAATTCCTCTTTAAAACGTCATACTCGTTTTTAATTAAACAAGCATGAGAGAAATCAAAATTATTTCTTAGATAAAACCGGAAATTTTATGATAAAAATTTTGTTTCTCGCCCTTTTTGCTGGTGGAACTTGGTTATGATGATATTTTTGTTGCGAGATAAGTTATTTAATGCCTGTATATATCTCCTGGGTAATGTAGTTTCAATGCCATGGACGAATTTATTTTCATGAGTATAAATCAAAATTATGTTTTATGTCGTTTTGATGTAATACACGAGAGTTGGAACGTTTGTCCAAAAATAAATCTTTAAAAAATCTCATAAGATGTTTATTAAAGTGAAACAGGTTAGATTAATGGTACTTTTTCCTACCTAATTGTAATTTATTCTATTCAACCTGTCTTATTTCAGTCCATATATTCAACTCTCTCTATCTCTTTCTTTCTCTCTCTCTCTCTCTCTCTATATATATATATATATATATATATATGTACAGAGGTCCAGTTTGTAAAGGGTGAAGGTAATCCAACAAGATCAACTTAGTATTGAATATTAAGTGTTATATCTGTATAGAGAGCTCATTATCCAGAGCAATATGAAACAAAAACGTGTTTAGCTTAACCTTATTTATAAAGGTAAGCTCAGCACGTTATTTAGATTTGTTATAAACTATAATTCAATAACCAACCTAAATGACGTGTTGAATTTTCGTTTATATATATATATATATATATATATATATATATGTGTGTGTGTGTGTGTGTGTGTGTGTGTGTGTATATATATATATATATATTTGTCTGACGATAGCAAAAGCGTGAAACCCATCACAAACTCACATCAATCCAGCTGAATATCTATCTATCTATCTATCTATCTATCTATCTATCTATCTATCTATCTATCTATCTATCTGATGTTGCTCCCGATTGAGCCATGTAGACAGGGATAAATTTCACAAACAGCATGTATTCGAAGTGGTTATCGGATAAAACAATCTCGCTATTGGCGTTGTTTGCATTTTGTAAAATGCATTACACTTTATGAAATCGGAATTTCTTGGATGCTGCCCCTTTAGCCTAATGGGTGAATACCCGATTGCTGTCAAATCAGTCGGGTTTTGGTCCCAGCTTGACAAAAAACACTTTATCCAGCTGCACTCAGGAGCTGTGATACAGTGAAGCACACCTGTCTGCGGATTATTTATATATCTATATATATTGTATTAAAAGAAATAATTTAAATATTACGGGGCATAAAATTTAAAACAAAAAACAACCCGTTTCGCACTCGCTCATCAAGGTTATTAATTTGGATGAACTTACTGCAAAATATAATAGGCGATGATAAAAAAGGGGAATGAACTGTTTGGTAGTTAGTAGCAAAATATGGTTGTGCCTGCGGTGTCAGTTATATAGAGAGAACCACTTAGTGGCTTGAGACTAGAATTAAATATCAGGTTCCACTAAAAATCAGGAACCATACCTGGCAAGAAAATGAACTTATCCGTTACTCTTATTTTTCCTCAATTCGTAAACATCTTATAAAAAATAGAATGTGTGCCATGGGGTTTATTGTGAATTGGTTTTCCGTATTAGCCAATACACATTCACTATTCCATTTCAAAGTGCTGGAGACAGTATACATCAGGTCTTGAAGACACTCGCTGTGAAAACAGAGAGAGTGTTTGCTGGGCCTTGCTGTGATCATTTTCTACCATTTTATTCCGCTTTCCCATCATAGACCAATTCATTTCTCACACCTAATATATTTTGCTCTGAGTTCTCCTAATCAAAAACGTTGATGAGCGGGAGTGAAACCAGTTGTTTTTGTTTTTTTTTAAATATTATCCCTATCATACCCTGTAATATTAAAATTGTTACTTTAAATGCAATGTTCAAGTTCGGTACCACAAAAAATGTGCTAACACACACACACACACACACACACATATGAATAAAAAGAGATAAAAAACTACTCTTAGTCGACGCGTTTCATCCTTTGAGGGACTATCAAGAGGACGGAACGCGTCGACTAAGAATAGTTTTTCCTCTTGTCTCTTTCACAGATACGCTCTGAGAATATTTATTTTCACACACGCACACATATATAATTCTTTCTCTCTTTCTCTGTCTCTCTCTCTCTCTCTCTCCCTATATATATATATATATATATATATATGCACACTAACGGCCATAAATATTAGGCGACCCCAGTTTTTGAAATGAAATTATATTAGGTATTTCATATTATTTTTGGTGGATAATTCTAAATGAAAATAGAATGTTTCATTTTATCATCACTTTGCAAAATTTCACAAGGCAATGAAGCAAATATGAACTTGTCCGAATCAACCTAAATGTTTTTCATTCTTTCATTGATGAAACTGCATTATAGGTAATTATTAAATATTATAAATTCATTTGATGCACATGTCATTGTGTAACCTTAACAAAAGAACCATTTTATTTTCATTTGCAGTTATTCACTTGGCAATAAATAGTACAAATATTATGAAATACATCATATATATATATATATATATATATATATATATATATATGTACTACCGGTATTATATATATATAGCCGGTAGTATATATATATATATATATATATAAATCCTAACTAGGTACAAGTACTATTTAAAGGATTACAAATTTTATCTATTAGATCTCGTTAATCTCTATAGTATAATAGGAACAGTTTAAAATTTTCACGGTTTTCCATTTTAATATTTTGATAAATCTAAATTTTTAGTTAATTATTGACTAAGCTCATGGCTTGTTATATCATAAAATATCTGCAAAATTTTCCCTGTCGTAATATTAACTATTTGAACTTAACAACTTTAACAAAAATATGTGCATATGAATATTTTAAAATGTGGTTACAAATGAAAAGGCTTGAAATTTACAACCTTTTCATCTCATTGAAGCAGCCATTAAACACTTTAATCTTTTTATCTTTCATTTTTACATTAAACCAAGTAGTGTCTTTATCTCTCTTTCTTCGTGATTAAAACGTCCATTACTAATGAGTCATTGGCAAGGTGTAACAGTCGTTTGAAGTAACAAAGAAAGAGGCAACTACAATTATAACAGGATAAAATATGACTGCAATTTCGAATGTCACGTTGTTGAATTTCTTTATCGTTTTATTTTAGTAGTTTTAAATGTTTTCAAATACTTTTTTTTTGGCAAATAAAGTTTTACTTAATTTTTGCATTCTTTCCTGTAAATGATTAATTCTTGCTGAAAGAATTTTTTCCAAGACGGGTAGGATTCATCCTCAGTGGTCACAGTCTGAACAACATAATATACGCAGATGATACAGTGCTGATAGCTGACACGGAATGAAAATTACAAGACCACCTAAAAACGTAGATGAAGAAAGTCGAAAGGACTACAAATAACCTACAAGAAAACCGAATGTATAGTCATCAGCAAACAGAGGAGTCCAAAATGCCAATTCACAGGTGGAGTATACTAAAATCAAGCAGGTACAAAATTTTAAATACTTGAGAAGTGTTCTAACGGAAGACGGAAAGTGAGACACTGAAGGTGAATTGGCATGCCGAATGACGCATTTCAGAAGCTGAGCAGAGTATTAAGAGACATGAAAATTTCGCTAGAAACAACAAAAAAGAGTACTAGATTGCTATGTGATGTCTGTTCTCAGTATGGCAGAGAAAGCTGGACAATATCATTTGAAGCAAATGAAATGTAGTTCTACAGAAGGATGCTGCGGATATCCTGGATCGAGCATATGAGCAATGATGAGGTTTTGGAAAGAATGGAAACAAAAAAGGAAATTAATACTGAGAATCAGGAAGAGACATCTTAAGTTACAGGAATATGTAATGAAGAAGGAGGGCTTGGAGAATCTGATACTCAGTGGTCATATAGAGGGAAAGAGAGGCAGAGGAAAGTAGCAGATAACATATTTGACGGGCCTGAGCAAGTGGATGGCAGAGTGAAGTTTGGGTTGGGTAACAGAAGAAAGCGTGCTAAGAGTCACTAGATTTACGGAGACGTGGAAGGATATGATCGCCTACATACTGAAGGGACAGGGTACATAGAAGAAAAAGTATACGAAAATGATTTGTCCGATAAATTGTGATGCTTAAATTCATTAACATTAAAACATGAGTTTAAGATTACCAGTTAACCTGTAAATAGTTGTACATTAATGAAAAATAGGAACCCGCGTTATCCTGATGAAATATTAAGATTTTCTCTTATCTAGATCATTTTCTTTAGTTACTGCCTTCATTTTCTCAAACTGAATACAATACTTAAGTCTTGCATTCTATGGAAGTTCAGAGTAGCAAACTCTGTTTCCAATTTCACAACATTAAATTCTATAAAAGATGAAGACCAGCTTTTTGACGGATCGACGGAGTTCCTTTTCATTTGCTACAAAATACTATGCGTTTCCCATTTTCGTAGAATTTCCTCTTTTCATTTCATGGCGTAAATCGTCTCTCAAACGGAAGATTTTCTTGAAGATCAAATAGCTAAGCGCACACGTCAGTAACTCATTAAAAGATAAGCGCAATGAAAATTATTTCAATGATATTCATCCCTTGATGTAAATGTTTGGAATATGCTATCTCTTGCGTCCTGTAATGTTGATTATTCTTAATTAACGTTTAATTCAACAGTTAAAAATATCAATTGATCGACGGGGATATAAAGTTCCGTTCAATGAGACATTTTCATTTTTGTCACGTTCTTTCATCACACATTACTATTGCAAGAGTGAGAATAGCACTTTCCTTACATCGAAACATTGAGAACTTATTGACCGAAGAGATAGCCTTACTTTTTTTTAATCATCTCACTCCAAGCAAGGCATTCCACTGCCACTATTGCGCATGGGTCTACATAGGGGAAGGTAAAGAGAAGGAGTGGTTAGACATAGGGAATGTCAAAAGGAAGGTGACAGATGCGTAAGGATAGCGAGGATGAGGGTTGGGCAGATGGGAAGAGTGTTTGATAGAATGGGAGCAGGTTACTCTAATCTGAAATTTATGTTATATATTTCACTAATAAAAGTTTTTAAATAAAATAGCGAATACCCTTAGCACTAAAATTTTACAGTAAAAAAAACAAACTTACTAAATGATTTTTCACCGTAAAAAACTGCTGCAAAGAATCCAAGTCTTAAAAGCAAATTCACACGCTTTCATATCGTACAAAATGAACTTTCTAATGCATTTTAAAATTTTAAATAATTTTCCAAGATATTTTTATAATAAAAACATTTAAAATGCATTTTTATACTAATTGTCATGATAATGCCAATATTTGTCATAATAATTTCTACTTAAATCGCATATTATTTTTAGTTGTACTGCATTTTTACCTTCCTTAATATTGCAATATATATATAATGATGATGTTCGTCCCTTGTAGGCGAGGATGACCACGACCTCTAGTAGAAGTCATGACTTGCGATTTAATTGAATTTAAAAGAGTAAGAGTTGCGCACAGTCGTCAACCTCACCCTTTCTTCTCATTCCATCTGGGTCCAGTGGCACGACATATGCGAGACTTACCGGAGAGAGTCAGAGATGCAGTGGATGGTTAACAGTGATATTATTGTTTTCAGTGTGGCCTATATAATATTGTATTTAACACACACACACACACACACACACACACACACACACACACACACATATATATATATATATATTGTTAAATATAAGAGACAATAAATGTCTATTATGTTTAATCATGAGCCGTTCTAAATATCTTATTTTGGCTTTAAATTCAGATGAAAATAAAGACAAAAATTCCCCAAAATTTGGATACTTTTTTATTAATTTAGTTCTATGCTTTCGGTTGAAGCCATCTTCAGATGTTACACGGACGTTTACATAAAAACATCCACCATCAAACACGATTTTATTTTGTGTTGACATAAAACTTTGCTAAGCAACGATAACAGTTACCAAATAGCAGACGCAGTTCGTAAATTAATAATGTGATTCTATGACGTCACACCGAGTGAGAGTGAAATGTTAAGAACCGACTTAATTAAAAATTATCCAAATGTTGGAGAACTTTCGTCTTTATTTTCACCAGAAATTAAAGCGAAATTACGACGTTTCGAACGGCTCATGATGAAACATAACATGCATTCATTGTCTCTTATATTGAACAGTATATATTTAGAAAATTATCTGCTGCCTCGATACACTAAATATATATATATATATAAACTCTAATCATTGCACCATTAATGTTTATCATTAGTATTATCAACATCAAATTAATAATATATAACCGAATCTATTAGTTTCTATATGTTAATTGCGTTAACAAGGATAACATTTCTGTTTCATTTTCAACGAGTCAATTTCATTGCCGATATTTCCATTTTTTTAGAAAAGTTCCATAATTTCAATCAGAATGTCAATATTAACTACGAAATATATTTTCAAATATTAATTAACTTATCTACTTCATCTATGATCTTTATTTTATGCGTTAGATTAATTCTCTTGAAAAACCAACATCATGCTGTAGTCAATGGGATCTATTATCTCGAACAAAATATGAAAGCAGTATTCAATATATCCGGAAAAGTTTTCCTGGTGTCTTTATTCATGTGTGTATATATTAGGAAATTGAATAACTTCTCGCTATTTTCAAACAGATGACGATCCTAGAACTGCGTACGTGCAGTTTCAGATGCTAATGCGTCTTTAAGAAAGTACTACAAGCAAACTTGAAATTCACAGTATGTAATTTCGCAGCGTTCGTAGTGTCGGATTTCGTGACAAAAAAAAATGTCATCGAGGGGAATTTTACAGCACTACTTTACTCAACAGAAATCTGCAGCTGAAGCACGCATAAATCTTGTTAAAACTTACGGCGACCATCCCTTGCTGGAAATAACATGTAGAGATTGGTTTAAACGCTTCAAAAATAACAATTGTAGAGTTGAAGAACAAGAATGCTCTTGCACAACGGAATTTTAAAGAATTGGAGGTATTATTTCATGAAAAAAGGCTAAAGATGAAGTTGCAGAATCATCATGAGTTGATGGCACAACAGATTCAAAACGTTTAAAAGCATTAACAATGACTTACTGATATATATATATATATATATATATATATATATATATATATATATATAAGTAAAGAATACCTACTGAGTCAGACAGGCCTACCTAGGTTTCACCTAAACGGATCGTCAGGGTAACGTTCTTCTGACGATCCGTTGAGGAGAAACGTAGGTAAGCCTGTCTGGCACAATAGGTATTCTTTACTTATTCTCCTCTACCTAGGTAATGAGCACTTTTTGTTAGTTGATTACTAGTATCGGGTTTTTTTCTTTGGGCTACGTGCTGGCTTTTGACTGATGTTCATGTACTTAGCTCTTTCTTTTTTAAAACCGTTTTTTCCCTTCTTCGTAGATTCGTGGAAAGTTTTTTGACACGAGTATAGTTATAATCTCTTTTATATCTATATATCTATCTATATATATTCACTCGGATATATATATATATATATATATATATATATATATTTTTAATCATCTCACCCCAAGCAAGGCATTCCACTGCCACTATTGCGCATGGGGCTACATAGGGGAAGGTAAAGAGAAGGAGTGGTTAGACATAGGGAATGTCAGGAGGAAGGTGACAGATGAGTAAGGATAGCGAGGATGAGGGTTAGGCAGATGGGAAGAGTGCTTGATAGAATGGGAGCAGGTTAGTGTGTTAGGAGGTGTCTATTGACCTTACATTTAAACTGCTGGAGATTGTAGCCGTCGGGGAAGCAATCGTTTGGAAGAGAATTCCACAGTCGGGAAGTGCGAGGAAAGAAACTGTTGGAGTAGAAGTTACGGCTGCATTTTATCGGTTTCACTGTAAAAGAGTGGGATCTAGTTGCTAATCTAGTATCTCGGGCAAATTCGTATTTAGGGGGCACCAGTGATCTAAGTTCATCGGAGCAGAAGCCGTGAAAGTATTTATAGAAGAGACACAGGGAAGCCATGTGGCGCCTGTGGGAGAGAGACTGCAGGCGGTCTGCCAAGTCGGTATCTATCACATTACAGACCCTCCTCTGAACCTTATCGAGAAGACCGAGGAGAACAGCAGGGGCACCCGACCAGATATGACAGCAGTATTCAATGCACGGGCGGATGGTAGATTTGTAAATGTGCAGGATAGATTTAGACGGAAAAACTTCCGGGCCCTACACAGAGAACCGACTTTCATAGCAGCGGATTTAGCAATGGATTCAATATAGTCATTCCATTTGAGGTCCGCTGAAAGTGTGAGACCAAGGAGGCGTAGTGTTTTACTCTCTGGGAGGCAAGCCTGGTCCATGCTAATGGGAGGTAGGTGAGATTGTCGATGATGGTTAATTGAGAGTAGCTTCGTTTTAGGAGCATTAAAATTTACTAGCCATTTCTTACCCCAGTCCAATATGGATTGGAGGTCTTTTTCAATCTCGGCTGCGAGGTTAGCTTTGACGCCTACACCAGATTTTTGTTGGAGGCGAGAGTAAACTGTGGTTTTCATCGGCGTACAAACCTATTTGGGCTCTTGTGGAATCAGGGAGATCATTAATATATATCAGGAAGAGTGTAGGACCTAAGATGGAGCCTTGTGGGACACCTGCGTTTGTATGGTAGTTCTGAGAGGCATGTCCGTTTAATACCACCTTCATTGTGCGGTTAGAGAGGAATGACTGGATTAGTTTAAACAAATGTCCAGTTATACCATATCAATAAAAAGGTAATAATTATAATTGTAGTTGTCTCTTCCTTTGCTAGTTCAAACGACTGTTCCGCCTTGCCAATGCCTCATTAGTAATAGATGTTTTGGTCACGAAGAAAGAGAGAAAAAGACACTACTTGGTTTAATGTAAAAATGAAAGATAAAAAGAAAGAATGAAAGATTTATGTGTTTAATGGCTGCTTCAGTAAGATGAAAAGGTTGTAAATTTCAAACCTTTCATTGGTAACCACATTTTAAAATGTTCATATGCATAAGTTTGTTAAAGTTGTTAAGTTCAAATAGTTAATGTTGCGATAGGGAAAATTCTACGGATAATTTATTGTATATCTCGCCATGAACTGAGTCAATATTTAACTAAAGATTTAGATTCATCAGAATAGTAAAATAGAAAAACGTGAAAACTTAAAACTCTTCCTATTATTAATAGGGATTATCAAGATCTAGTAGATAAAAAGTGTAATCCTTTAAATAATATTTGTACTTGGTTAGGAGATATATATATATATATATATATATATATATATATATATATAATAGTGTATATATATATATATATATATATACACTATTAGCTATGATTATTAGGCCACCCCAGTTTTTTAAGAAAATAATGTAATTCATACTATTTTTACTATTTATTGCCAAGTGAATAATTGCAAATAAAAATTGAATGGTTCTTTTGTTAATGCTACATAATGATCAATAAAAGAATGAAGAAAATTTAGGTTGATTCGGACAAGTTCATCTTTGCTTCCTTGCTTTGTAAAATTTAGCAAAGTAATAATAACAAAAGAACCATTCTATTTTCACTTAGAATTTTCCACCAAAAATAATATGAAATACATCATTTCATTGCAAAAAATGGGGTGGCCTAATAATCATTGCTATTAGTAGTATATATATATATATATATATATAAACAGAGAGAGTGATATGTGTGTGTGCGTGAATGTGAGAGTAAATATTCTATATATATTGACGAAATGAATGAATAACAAGAGACATGAGGAAAAACTAATATTAGTGGACGCGTTCCGTCCTCTTGATAGTTCCTCAGGGGATGAAACGCGTCGACTAAGAATAGTTTATTCTTTTGTTTCTCTTTATTCATATATATATATATATGTGTGTGGGTGTGTGTGTGTGTGTGTGTGTGTGCATAGCACCCCAAAACAAACAAATATTAACAGGTATCATATATGCACATGGAGGCGCATTTGTATTTTTCTCAGCAGATAAATGAATTACATAAATTCTGCAAATGCCTAACCGATTTTTAATACTCATATGAGCTACAGAGTTAGTGATTCACCGCTATTATTCATAAATAAAACAATAGTTGATACTTTAATACAAAAATATTCAGACAAAGAAGTAAGTTGAACGCTATAATATTATGAAAAATGTTTTAATAAAATAGTAATTTAAAATAGAATAGTTAATTTAGAAGGCAGCTGGGACAGATGAGAAAGGAAGAATGGGGCGCTAAAGAGGACATAACGAAACGATAGAAAAAGGGATGATGTAATATCTGTTATAAAAGAGGTACTGTTTTGTCTGCGTGTGTTTTCGCATATAATACAAACGGGTGTGTCTGTCCTTTGCGTGAGTAGTTTATATGTACTTATGCCATTTAATGTCCACACAGTAGCAAACACACACACAGTTTTACTGAGTTTGAAATATGATATTGAAATAATACATGCCATTTCTATCTAGTCATGATTACACTTATCATTGGCTGAGTAATAGAATTATAAATTTGAAGACATGAAACTGACAACTTTCTTCATTATATCAACGATCTGCCAATGAACACTCTCAATAAGTAAATGTATATGCAGAAGACATCACAATATATGGGGGAACCTCGCAAAATCTTGATAACCAGTGAATAACAGCTGATCTATCTACTGATTATTCGGACTATTGTCCTCATCTTTGTTGCTATTTGTACGACTTTTGGCCGTTGTACGCACCGGCCTTCTTCAGGTGCTAGGAATTTCGAACCGAACCTTTAATTACAATCACTTGGGTTTATCATTTTTATTCTTTGCCAAGAGCCTCTTCTGGTAGTTAAGAGTTATCTCCCTCTAACCCTGTAAGTTACTTGTTTACTACTGTTGTAGCCTACTATTGAACTCACAACTCTTTGGGCCAAGTCACAGGAACTAACCGAGTTTATATCCACTGGGCCATGTGTCCTTAAGGACAAGAACAACTGAATTTTTCTCACTTTCCCCATTTCTTACAATATTGCTCATTAACAATCTACATGTTGTGACCCTTGAACTTGTATTAAGTAAAGAAGAAATTATATCTATATTTTAGGTAATACCAAAATGGATGCGTTTGCTTTTCTTGAAATACAAGCAAAACTCGCTACACAGTGTATTTTAAAAACTTCCAAAAACAAAATTATCCGACATAATCAAAATATTGATTCCTGATTTCATAATTGAGTTTTGTTTTATGGCATAGCAATCTCTGTGGGTTACTTAATGCCAAAAAAAGTGGGGTCTTAAGTTTTTTTAAATGTTCGGTTACAGTGAGAAGGTTGATTTAGTTAGATTTTAATGAAAATTTTGTTTTCATTCATTTTTATTTTAGAAAACTGAAAATGTCTTAGTTTTGTATTCAAAAATGTATCATGGTAATAATGTTTTTTTCAAAAATAATTTGTAGGTAAAGTTTTTTCATTAAAAATGTATGCTTTTCTATAAAAGTCCATTTTTATGTATATTTTTCTATAAAATGTATTTTTATACTTTCATAATGTTTTAACGCCCCCTGTTTGGGGGTTACCTGTTTTATCATAGCTAGGACTCTAACTGGTGTTACCACTCCGGGTCAGGGTGGAACTGGGAAAAACAGTAAATAAAATGTGGTTCCATGCTCCTCACAACCTCCTAAACAGAGGCATTGCTGCCGGGTACCGTTTACTTCATAAGGAAGTAATTGTATACTGAATATGTTATTTTATTTGGGAAAATACTTGGAGTGTAGGTGCAACCCGTTTTTCAATATGATGCAAGCACTTTTTAAAAATTTCAGTAGGTTTTACGAAACGTCTAAAGGCCGTTGTTATATAAAGGAATATAAAGAAGATTACGACATATCAAGAGTGAATACACTAAAAATTATTTCCGAATTAAACTTAATTCACTAACCCAAAAGAACTATGTTTGTTGTGTTGATGTTTGAGTAATTTATTACGGCAGTTTATTTTATTTTAGGTTTGGCAGGAAAATATACAGGAAATTAAATATTTATTTAAAGAGAATGACTCATAATTTTTAGTGCGATAATAAAACTCATCCCGTCGTGTTATTAAAAAAAGTTTTTTCCTCACGCCTTCAGCGAACTATCGGCGTACGACATTAGTCACACAAAAATGTTCGAAAAAGGATTTAAGATATCTATCTATCTATCTATCTATCTATCTATCTATATATATATATATATATATATATATATATATATATATTTATAAGCCAGTTCTCTGTATACTCAGTATATTTCTATGTATGTATGTATGTATATATATATATATATATATATATATATATATACATACATACATACATACATAGAAATATACTGAGTATAAAGAGAAGTGGCTTATAAATATATATATATGTATATATATATATATATATAGATTGATAGATAGATACACACATACATATATACATACATACATACATACATACATAGAAATATACTGAGTATAAAGAGAACTGGTTTATATATATATATATATATATATATATATATAGATAGATAGATAGATAGATAGATAGATAATATGTAGACAGATATATAAAGCAGGCTATTTTTTTTTAATCATCTCACCCCAAGCAAGCCATTCCACTGCCACTATTGCGCATGGGGCTACATAGGGGAAGGTAAAGAGAAGGAGTGGTTAGACATAGGGAATGACAGGATGAAGGTGACAGATGAGTAAGGATAGCGAGGATGAGGGTTGGGCAGATTGGAAGAGTGCTTGATAGAATGGGAGCAGGTTAGTGTGTTAGGAGGTGTCTATTGACCTTAAATTTAAACTCCTGGAGTTTGTAGCCGTTGGGGAAGCAATCGTTTGGAAGAGAATTCCACAGTCGGGAAGTGCGAGGAAAGAAACTGTTGGAGTAGAAGTTACGGTTGCATTTTATTGGTTTCACTGTAAAAGGGTGGGATCTAGTTGCTAATCTAGTATCTCGTAAAAATTCGTATTTAGCGGGCACCAGTGATCTAAGTTCATCGGAGCAGAAGCCGTGAAAGTATTTATAGAAGAGACACAGGGAAGCCACGTCTCGCCGGTGGGAGAGAGACTGCAGGCGGTCTTCCAAGTCGGTATCTATCACATTACAGACCCTCCTCTGAACCTTATCGAGAAGCCCGAGGAGAACAGCAGGGGCACCCGACCAGATATGACAGCAGTATTCAATGCACGGGCGGATGGTAGATTTATAAATGTGAAGGATAGATTTAGACGGAAAAAAACTTCCGGGCCCTACACAGAGAACCGACTTTCATAGCAGCGGATTTAGCAATGGATTCGATATAGTCATTCCATTTGAGGTCCGCTGAAAGTGTGAGACCAAGGAGGCGTAGTGTTTTACTCTCTGGGAGGTAAGCCTGGTCCATGCTAATGGGAGGTAGGTGAGATTGTCGATGATGGTTAATTGAGAGTAGCTTCGTTTTAGAAGCATTAAAATTTACTAGCCATTTCTTACCCCAGTCCAATATGGATTGGACGTATTTTTCAATCTCGGCTGCGAGGTTAGCTTTGACGCCTACACCAGATTTTTGTTGGAGGCGAGAGTAAACTGTGGTGTCATCGGCGTACAAACCTATTTGGGTTCTTATGGAATCAGGGAGATCATTAATATATATCAGGAAGAGTGTAGGACCTAAGATGTAGCCTGGGGGACACCTGCGTTTGTATGGTAGTTCTGAGAGGCATGTCCGTTTAATACCACTTTCATCGCGAGGTTAGAGAGGAATGACTGGATTAGTTCAAACAAATGTCCAGTTATACCATAGCTCCGCAGTTTACATAGAAGGCCAGCATACCAAACTCTGTCGAACGCCTTAGATATAACCAATGCAACGGTTCAGGCTTCGCCATTCCTGTCGAGTGCCTTGTATATGTACTCGGTGATGGTCGTTAGCATATCAGCAGTAGACCTGGTGAAGCGGAAACCATATTGCTTGTCCGAGAGGAGCCTGTGTGCTGTGAGATGCTGAACCACCTCGGCGTTGATAATGGTTTCGAACACTTTGCCAAAGATCGGAAGAAGGCTGATAGGGCGGTAATTTGCAGGGTCAGAGTGTTCTCCAGTGTTTTTAAATATAGGAACTACAGAGGAAGATTTCCAACAGGCAGCAAAGCAGGAAGCAGATAGAGGTTGTAGAGCTTAGAAAGGAAAGAGGAGAGTTCAGGGGCACATTTCTTTAAGACTATGGTTGGGATTCCGTCACCACCTGTCGCTTTGTGAGGGTCAACTTTTAAGATTATCTTCGAGACAAGCGAAGGTGTAATGTGGACATCATTCAGTTGTGCCTCGGTTCTAGGTGAGAAGTCGGGTGTAAAAACTCCAGATGAGTCCAGACTCGAATTGTTCGAGAATCTGCGGGCAAAACATTCAGCCTTATCTGCTGGGGAGGTGAGGACCTCAAATTTGTTGATTAGCGGGGGTATTGTGGACTTGCTCTTGTTAAGTACTTTTTTACAGAGTCGCCAGTAGTCTTTAGGGCCGAATTTTGAGCATGCTATGCGTTGCTTCATTCTGTCAGCAAACAACATCTTAGCTTCGTTAAGTATCCTTTTACACTTATTACGAGCTGAAGTGAAAAGGCGCCTGTTTTGGTCCGACGCGTAGTTACGATAGAGTCGGAAGAAATGATTCCGGTGGGCAATGGCAGCCGAGCAAGCGGGTGAGAACCATGGAGACGAATGAGATTTAAGCTAGAATTTCCTAGTAGGGATGAAGGCATCGATGCCAGCCTTAACCCAGGAGGAGACCTCGGATGCACATTCTTCGATGGGAAGACTAAAGACGTCGTTCCAAGGTATGTCACAGAGGAAGTCTCGGAACGAATCCCAGTCTGCTCTTTGATAGCAGTAGGATATTTTACTTGTCTGTGTTTCATGGGTCGAGCGGGAGTGGAGTGAAATATTGATGGACACTACAGTGTGGTCAGAGTTTCCAAGTGGGCAGAGTTGTCTGGTAGTTCAAGAGTCTGGGATGGAAGTGAAGCAGAGGTCTAGAAGTGAGTCCCTTCCGTTAGGGTTGTCGGAGAGACGCGTGGTGAAGTCCACTACTTGCATAAGGGATTGGGTGATTGAAAAGTTCATGGTGTGGACACCAGCAGGGTCAGTGACAGTGTTCTTCAACCACTTGGTGTGGTGGGCGTTAAAGTCACCAAACACGAATATATGGGCAGAGGGATGGGAAGAAATGGCTTTGTCAATATTGTCAGAAATGATGTCAAGTAACGAACAGTCATGATAGATAGAAAGAAACAGGTTATGGTATATATATATATATATATATATATATATATATATATATATATATATATATATACAAAATTGCATATAAAAATGTATTTCTGGTAATATTTTTTATTTCAAAAATGTATATTTTCCTATAAAAGTTTATTTTTATGTATAAATTTCTATAAAATGTTTTTCTTTTCATAGTGTTCCGACCCCAGTTTGCCGATTAACTATTTGCTCATAGCTGAGACCCTAACAGGTGCTACCACTCCGGGTCAGGGTGGTCATGGGAACAACAGAATTTAAGAGATAGTTCCATGCTTCTCACAACCTTCCAATCAGAGGCCTTGCTGCCGGATGCTGTTTACCGTCATACCCAGGACCTAGACAAGCGGCGACACTAACTCGGCTGGCTGATTCCGTTCATATTCGGCCGTTCTACCATGCTATCTAAAATCATGAACTACTCTTAGCTGTTCTAATAAATCTAGTCATCATCGAATGAGTAAATTTATTCAAGGATTCAATAAATTTGTTTCCTCATTCCAGTTGAAGAGTCCGTAATGTCTTTTTTTTAATGGATATTTTTGTTTGCTTTTAACACGATCACATTTATGCAGCACCCCACGATGCTGGCTTGCGAGAAACTATTTCATGCGATCTGATTCATTCGCCTATGCGCTGTGCCACTAATGGTGCGTTCAGCAATTAATTTTATCTCCATATAAGCGGATTCAATTTAAAGATAAACATCTTAATTGTTTATACACCGATACGAATGTACTGAAATAAGGTTCGTTTGCAGATTAGGCAAGCGATGCTTACGCCCATCTGAATCAAACACATTTGCAGGAAAGCTTTCTAAGATATCATGTGATTTCTTGAGAGTTACATCCCAAATGTCCATTAAGGGCAATACCTGTAGTCAGAGGAGAAATATATGAAATGGTTCTATGCTATTATACCAATATATATGATGGAAGTATTTAGCAGAAAATCTAGAATAAAAGATAGATCATAATCTCTGACATTAATTTTTAACCATTAACGCCAAACATTAATCTATGACGTTACATTACGAATAAGGTGTCTATGAAAAAATTGGAGGTCAGTAAGTACGTTTAGTGCGATCATGTCTCGAACAAGACATGACTTATTGGACAGAAGATTTTCCCGCAGTAGGTTGCTATTATTTTCTGCGGTTGACTGGTTGCCAAGTACGGATATAAAACCCAATCTGTCTTGCTATTTAACACATAGCTTGATGGAGGATAATTGAATTAATACCTTTCCCAAATGAATGCAACGAATTCAAGTGGAATTTGAACTCGGCACTCCGATTACATGTCCCGAGTCAATATCCATTGTAAAGCAACCCACGTCCAATCTATAGATGAAATACACCAGAATCAAATACAATATATTGATATATCTGAGAATGTTTTAGAAGAAGACGGAAAATGCAACATTCAAATCCGAAGTCGCATTGAAAAAAAGCCTTTGAAAAACTAATGTCATAAGAATAAAAATAGCAAAGAAAGATTACTGAACTTTTTTATTTTTAATCATTTCACCCCGAGCAAGGCGGAAACGCCACTGATGTGCAGGGGGCTACATAAATGCAAAAAGATTAATTAGAAAAGAGTGAGGAGTACAAACTAGTTAGAAAAGAACAATAGAAAGCTGAGAAAGCAGGTGCGATGACAGATACATAGGTGGAGAGAAAGGGAAGGTTATACGGGGGTGGGGAGATAGCTAGAGGCCAGTGGTTAGTAGATGAGTATTGACTTTGCATTTAAATTTCTGGAGGTTGTAGCCGTCAGGAAAGCAAGAATACGGGAGCGAGTTCCACAGGCGGGAAGTGCGAGAGAAGCTGCAGGAGTAGAATTGTAGTCTGCATTTGGTTAACCTGGCTGTGAATGGGTGTGACCCAGATGCCAGTCTGGTTGCACGAGTAAACTCCTGTCGAGGAGGCATCAGTGACTTAAGTTCGTCTGAGCAGAAGCCATGAAAGTTTTATGTAATATTAGACACCCTATATGGTAGTGACTGCTGAGCAATCTCCTCACAGAAGAAGAAACTTGAAGCAGCAAAAATGTGTTTCAACAGCATGATACTGAGAATGCCATGCGTCGAACATGTGAGCAGAAAGAAAATGGAAAACAAAACAGCATCCTTTTATTTACTATTAGAAATGGACAACTGATATTTCTATGCATCATAATGAGAAAAGAGGGCTTGAAAAATTTGATACTCACAGGACAGATTGAAAATAAAAGGAAAAAGAAAACTTACCTATAGTACTTGAATAACAATGACCAGGGACTAGGTTTAGGATTGATAAGAAAAAAAGAACTTTTTAGAAACTACCAGGGAGAAGAAATTGTGTAATTCTATGATCGCCAAAGTCTTGAATGAACGCGGTATATAGAAGAAGAAAGATATATTGTAATATGTTAATAAAGCCAGGGAATATGAATTTGTTCTCTAGCCTTTCGAATATAACTTACCTTCCTGGTCATTTGATCGTTTGTTTCTTGTTTAAGAATGGGTTTCCGATTTCTCCTAATGTCTTTTTTATTCTCTTTTATATCCAGTAACTCCTTGCATCTTAGTGACATAATAACCCTTTTAACAGTGAATTTTTAAAAATGTGTTTGAGCAAGCCGCATTCACCCTCGTCAGGTGGAGCCGGCTTCCTCCCCGATAGAGGAAGTTTTATTGGGATTTGTTTAAGGGCAGTGTCCCAAGTCCTACCCTATTATTTAACCCATAAGTGGAGGGGAAGGACGGATTAATACTTTCTGCAAGTGTACTAGCGCGTAAGTGAATGCAGGGCTTTCAACTGGATATCGAACTCGGCTCACCGATTTCTATTTCCGAGCCGATATCCACTGCACCAAAACGCACATCCGTCACTAAACGCTTACAGCACCTGGTATTCCCAAGTGGTCACCCATCTAGGTTCTGACCAGGCTCAACGTTGTTTAACTTCGGTGATCGAACGGGACCCGATGCATTCAACGTGATATGACCGTCAGCTAAAATTTATTTTTTAAAATATACAAGATTGATTAATACAATTAAATGTTAAGTGTAGCTAAAATATTAACAACGTGAAACCCAGACGAAATCATGTTGCGAGACAATATTTCAAAGGAAATCAGGAAGAAATGACAAACCATAAATTGCAAGAATACATAATGAATGGTTGCCAGTTAGAGAAACAACCAAAGAATTGAGGTAACAATTCAAATATCTGAGATGTTTTTAAACATATGGCTGAAAATGTAACAAGAAAACTGAAGTTACCTTCGCAAAATTAAACAAAGTATTATGAATGTGAAACCTTTCCTCAGAATGAAAGAAAAAGTTCTGCTATGTTATATACTATCAATACTTCTATATGACAATATCGGGTAACTGTTTCACTGAAGAAAAGACTTGAGGCGCCTGGTATAAGATTCAACAGAAGAAATTTTGAATAAAACGGACGCAGCAGGTGATCAATAAAACATTTGAACTAAAACAGAAGCAAAAACAAAAAAAGAAAGGGAACGGCGAGTAACCATCTTAAACATGTGTAAGTGAATGGTAGAACAGGAAGTGGAGAGGGTAATAAAAAAAGCATTTATAACACGATTCTTGGTTGAGTTCAGCCAACCCTCCTGACCTTCGATCAAATCCGCCCACATTGTGTTTGTTGATCTCGGACCAGCCAAAGCAAGATCGCCTGTCATCACCCGGCTAGGTTAGCCCAGACACGCGAGGGAACGGTATATAATGAAAACGAGATTTAAGACTGCATCAACGCGGTGTAAATTTATATATATTTATATATATCGAATAGATACAAAATTATAAGCAAGACAAAGCTAAGTGACCCAAAAAAATCAGTTCACTGGTATTTCAGTAGCACACGAATAATCGTGATCCACTATCTCCACGTGATTGTGGTTTGCATTTCGCCGAAATCGGACTGACCCTCTCTTGGAATATCTCGAGCCTACATTTTTCTAGTGTCAGGCTATTTCATTTTGACCGTATCATTCAATCGTTGGTCCCCGTCTCTACTAATTTTGTTTTCAAAAAAAAAAAAAAAAAAACTCCGGGGTCTTGAATGTGGACACGGGATGTCTATTTCCTCTTCCCTATATTCGTCTTAGCATCTCGAAATATAAATATTATCATTTAACCATTTTGACTGAGGCTTCCGCACTCCCGATGGAAGAAGAGGTGAAACTTACTTTCTCTTATTATATGCCTGTTCCTACCAGCCGTCCTGGTTGGCAGTAAACAGGAAATACTCAAGGTTCAATTTTGACCTAGGTTCACAAATGTCAAAACCACATGACAATATCTTGACTATATTTTTGGATAACCACCTTTGATAAATTCGCTTATTTTACCCGATAAAAGCAATTGTATTCTCCAATTTTTGAATTTGTATTTTTCATTTTTATCACTACGACTACATTTCCAGACCAAAATAATTGTATTCTCCAATCTTAGAGAAATCTCTTTTCATCATCAAAATCAATAAAAGTTAATACCAGCTATCTAGTAATAGGGTTACATATTTCTAAGAGCTACAGAAATAGAAAGTTATGAAGACTCATGATCACCTACGTCTTTATTGGATAGACATATAAAAGAAGTATAAATTTGTTCTAAGAGACTGGGATATGAAATGACCGCAGAATGTACACGGCTCACCAGAGATGATACCAAAATAGACACTGCAGTCTGTAGCCGTCTAGTGCGCCGGAGAAATTAGGTGCATCAGCCGTTGAACTAAACGATGATTTCCTAATAAGGGTGTAAGTTATGTCAGCTAAACAGATACATGTTCTAGCTTTGTTTAGAAGTTGAATGCGTGGGACAACCAGATACTATGAATATATATAACGCACCTCCTCAGAGGGAAAAAGACAAGGTATCTCACATGCTTCAAAGAAGAATCATCTACCAAAGCCACTCATTCATTCGTCAGTTTTAATAGACGATGTTCAGAGTTGGACAAACAATAATCTTTGCCATGGGAAATTTAGTCGTGTTAGTATTTACATCGATAACATTAAAATTTGATAGCTGTTGAACACATCACGTTGAATCACGAGTCCCCGTAAAGTTAAGCAACGTCGAGCAGAGTGAGTACTTCTTATTTCACAAGATATAGGTTAATTAAAAAACTTACATCACTAAACTATTATTATTTTAAAATCATCTTTCAATCTGTAAATAATATTTGGCTTTCTATAAAATACGAAGTGTTGGTAAGCCGTAAAAACCGGATCAATAAATCAGTGAAAGTAATTAACCAATTTACAGTTCATTTTAGTTGGTTACAGTATTGGTTATTATATGGATTTGTCAGTCAGTTAAGTGCCATACGTGATACACTCTTTGGGGGAACATGTTGCAAAAGTGACATCACTGACTGGCCAGAAGATTATCCCGTAATAGTTTGCCATTGCTTTCTGCGGTAGACTAGTTGCTAGCCAACGCTATAGAAGCCAATTTGTTCTATTATTTAACCCATAACTGGAGGAAAGAGACAGATTAATACCGTTCCCAAAGGTATTTGTGAGTAAATGAATGCAAGGAATTCAACTGGAATTCGAACTTGGCTCCCCGATTTGTCTTTCCAGCTCGATATTCGCTAAAACCATAACGCACTTGCGCCGTATATGTCACACCATACACGCGCGTTCACCGTTTCTAATGAATGCGTGTCAGACATAATTAAAGTCAAAAAGCACTCTCATGGAACACTAGAGAGAATTTAAAGAATTGCAGATCTTATTGTAATGTCTATGTCTTGAGAAAACGTACACTCTTGTACAAATTATTTAAAACAACTGCTTTAGTGTTTTTTTTCACGCCCAGACACTATTGTATCGACCGTCGATTATTTATTCCATGACCATTGTCTGCGATGAAATTTACTCCAAATAAACGTACAATAATTGTAACGCAACACGAACACACTGTCAAGCCTTACTGAGAGATCGTAGATATTATTGGTGCCAGGATATCCATTGGCAAAGAGAAGAAATATAGTGGATCCATCAGCCCAAACCTAAAGAACAATACGGCTGAAAGTGAAAAACGCTAGGAGACGACATATACGTAATCAGCTAAAGTGTCAAAAATTCTAGGAAGACTGTTGGGGCGCTCTCCACCTTTTCGACGGAAATGGACTATTCGAATCACTATATAAAATAGTAATGATTATACCTTGAGAAGGGAAGTCGAGTGAGCGAGTCCGTCGGGTATTTCCGGTATTGCACCGAAAGTGTTCTACTAGTCAATCTATCACGTCTCTACGACGATACTGTATACTAATTACCTTGTTCTGTATTCTACTAATCCTCACCTCTTGTAAATACTTCTCTTTCCTGTCAATACACCTACTTTTATACTATTACGTTGTTTTGTATTATTTCACATAATTCTGTTACCCGATGTAACAAAAACATTATTCGTTTTGCTGTAATTCTTTTGACGAAGGGTGTATTTTATAATTTTACTTATTTTTTCGAGTAATACATGAGATTTTATATGAGTTTTTGGTTGGTTAACGAGACAGATCATGGAATATATGTCATATCGGAATTGGGAATATTTCCGTTGTACATTTTCGCGTTTTTGAAGAGCCATTCTTACTTTGGGGTGTTACATTTTTCAGGTTAATGAAGTAGATTTTGTTCCATAGCCGTTGTTTTTCTTGATCAAATATTTTTAGTCAGAAAGACGAATGTTCCACTAGTTATGAACATATAAAGTTTTTAAAACTTGGTTTTGGTCTACTGTTGTTTATTATTTCCTTTTCGTTTATCATACATGACAAAAAATATTTCACAATATATGAGACAATCACGAATAAAATAATTACAAAACACCTAACAACACACACACACACACACTTTTTTCTCTCTCCCTCACACACACACACACACGTGTGTGTATTTAGGCAGTAAATTTTCTTTTAGGCTTGTCAGATTATATAAACTGCAAATATTTTGTCTGCGTATTTTTATTAAAAATATCAGACATAATGTTTACAATCTATTTAATCTGATATATATATATATATATATATATATATATATATATATATATATATATATAGTGTATCGAGGCAGCAAATAATTTTCTAAGCATATACTGTTAAATATAAGAGACAATGAATGTCTATTATGTTTAATTATGAGCCGATCTAAACGTCGTATTTTGGCTTTAATTTCAGGTGAAAATAAAGACAAATTCTCCAACATTTGTCTTCAGGTGATTTTTAATAACTGATTTTACATTTTACCGTTTTTCTTTATAAGAATGCTCTTGTAATGGTGTTTTATTTGAACCAAATTAATAAAAAAATATCCAAATGTTGGAGAATTTTTGTCTTTATTTTCAACTGAAATTGAAGCCAAAATACGATGTTTAGAACGGCTCATGATTAAACATAATTGACATTCATTGTCTCTTATATTTAACAGTATATGTTTAGAAAAAAAATGTTTAATAACGTGGAGCATTGTAAAAACAGCCAAGTTTTTTTTCCAATGGTGGACAAATATGTAGACTGTGCCAAGAAGAAAAATTAGAAATTATGACATACCCAAATAAAGACGAACTGTTAAATGAAAGAACAGAAATTCTGACAAAATGCATCCACACTAAGAAATACCTCTTAGGTTCATACAACCACGGACGAAAATGTCATAATTCGTTTGAATTTAAACAATGCGCATTCATAAATTCTCTGCTACGTGAACGTCAAATAAAACACCGTTACAAGAGCGTATTTAAAAAGAAAAACTTTAAAAAGTAAAATCAGTTATTGAAAATCGCCTGAAGACAGAACTCATGGTAGAAACCTAGGTAACGAAACAACTCGTTTAAAAATGGAATATATATATATATATATATATATATATATTCCGTCCAGTGTATCCGTGTGTGTGTGTGATATATATATATATATATATATATATATATATAGATAGATAGATAGGATGAGAGAGAGAGAGAGAGAGAGAGAGAGAGAGAGAGAGAGAGAGAGAGAGAGAGAGAGAGAGAGAGCAAATGAATGACGCTTTTCTTTCAGGTAGGAAATGTTCAGATGAATAATGGTATTATGAATAGAATCAGAGGCAAAATATTTATCATGGGAGAAATACTTCTTATCATGTGACGTGTCCCTTTAGAACGTTGCCGATTCTGGACTTCCATTTTACCCTGCCCCTTTTCGTCTTGGTATCTCTCCTAAACCCCACTCTACCATTCATTCTCTCCACCCCCTGCAATATGTCTAGCGCTGATTTCCCCTGCCGCTCTTTGCCTCTATCCGTCCTGTGAGTATTAGATTCTCCGGACCTCCTTCCTCATTACTTGTCTCAGGAACTTCAGCTGTCTCTCTCTGATGTTAAGAATGAGTTTTGTTTTCGTTTGCATCCTCTCCAACACCTCGTCATTGTTTACGTTCTCGATCCTTCTGTAGCACCACATTTATGCTGCCTCTAACCTTTCCTTCATCGATGAAGAGATTGTTTAGCATTCACTGCCATACAGAAGAACAGATATTACATATCAATGAAACACACGTTTCTTTGTTTCCAATGAGATTTTCCTGTCTCTCAGCACTGGTGAGCTTTTTAAATGAGTCTTAAAACCTCACATTCCATCCTCTGAACAAACGCATTTCTCTCATAGTTCCGCTTCTGAAAGTATTTTACAGATTATTGATTTCTAGTTAACTCCAATCTTCAAATATTTTTAATGCAATCTCAATTGTTATCTTCTGTTTTTTTAAACGGCTTCTTGTTTATTGTTCTCTCTTAATAATGTTTATTTTTCTTATATTTTCTCACACTCAGTAACCCCTTTTATATTCGTGCCTGTTTTATTATGCTCATATAAAATACAAATAAGTTCGTAATTTTATTTTAATACAGGGAGTCTATAAAGTCCTTGTGCACTTTTAAAAATGATAATTTTATTTGTAACTAGCAGTATTGTCCGGCGTTGAAAACTTTAAAACTAATCCAATGTCCTGGAGCTCAGATACTATGGACGTTCGCACGAAAGACTAAAAAGCAATAGTTGTTTCCAGTTAAAGCGAAACCGTAGACTGAAAGAAAAATGAATGGATGCAAGTCAAATTTTGATTTCCTGGTATATATCAAATAAATTTTTTTCGTCGTAAACTGAATTTTGATGGCTAAATAAATCCTCTGGGTAAATGGTATCATGGCTGAGACTAAGAACTACTTAGAACCAAAACCCGAAGCAAAAACTAAAATAAAAGGGCTGAAAAAATACAGGCATACAGGCAGATAAACACACACACACATCCAAACATCTTGCCTTTTATATATATATATTATCGATTTTCTGCACTATTGTAAGAACTGCAAACTTGAAACTTCTGAATATCGTTTCTTATGTCTTTGTCTATGAGTGTATCAAATTTGATTAAAATCGGACCACATTTTCGATAACACGATTTTTTCGATTATCGATTTTCAATATTAATCGGGGGTACCTCGACACAAAATCTGGCTAAGAACACTCGAAGGCGCTTATAGTACAACTGTGTAAATTTTCAAGAAAATTGGTTCAGCCGTTTCGGAGTCTATAGGTAACGGACACACACACATACATACACACACAGAGACGAAGTTCCATTTATAAATATGTTTAGATTTAGATTGTGAGAGAAATAATCTGTCAAAAATGTTATAACATTTAATATACCTAGTTTTAAGTATAGCTATTAAATAAATAAAAATAAATAAAAAAAATCATACAAATAGCAACGATTTTTAGATAAGAAAAAATATGAACTGAAAAATCGTATTGCTTTTTGTTTTTCTAATCATCGAGGACACGTGGAAACTTCAATAAAATTTCAATAAAACCTTAAAAAATATAGATTTACTTCTTTCTAATCGTTTTTACAAATTATTTATATCGCAAATACAAATAAAGTTATTTTTTTTTTTAATGTGCACACGAACTATATGGAGACCTTGTATAATTGATCATGATTTTAAAATTTGTATACTTCTTTCCGCTTACTATGACTGTGATTTTTATTGTTATATTTCTAAATAACGTACCTTTTATTAGTAGTGATATATGATGAAGAAAGAAGAAATATTGTATGATTTTTATACTAAAATATTTGTAGACGCTTAAAACATAAATACCCTTTAAATACACTTTCAGTGAAATATATCTCTTTTTAAGCAGTCTTTAAGTTTGAATTATTGTCACACACGTTAGGATAGACACAGAATTTCGTTCTGATAAAATGCGAAAGAAATTTATTATGGCGAAAATCTCTGGAAAGCACAACATTTTTCAGTTCTCATTTTTTATTTCTCGACAGTAAATTAACGTCTTGGGCCAAGTAACACAACATCTTAGGTAAAAAATGAATTGCAAATGCCAAAGAAAATTAGTAATGACACAAAATAAATTTATAGAAGACTTTGCAATGTCTACCGTTTCTGAGCCATCACCATCACCATATAATTCCCTTCAGACAAAATGACTACAGAGAAAAGTAAAAACGATTTTAAAAATGAGTTTCCTCCGGTAGCCAAGTTTTCACTCACAAGTGTTAAGATAATCTGTCTTCGAGACGACAAATCATTTTCCGTCAACAGGCCAGTAAACGACGTCGGATCACCTCAACAATCTCTCTCTATGACTCTCTCTATGACTCTCTCTCTCTCTCTCTCTCTCTCTCTATATATATATATATATATATATATATATATTCCATTTTTAAATGAGTTATTTCGCTACCCAGGTTTCTATCATGAGCGGTATCTTCAGGCGATTTTTAATAAAATTTAATCTTTTATTAAAAATCGCCTGAAAACACTACCACTCATGGTAGAAAACTGGGTAACAAAATAACTCGTTTAAAAATGGAAGATATTCAAAAATTCTACAATATAATTGTATCGAACAATTTTTAACATAAATGTGTACTGATATAACCTTATTAGGACGAAAAACTAAGTATTAAACAATCGATATTTATATACATACATACATAGATACATATATATATATATATATATATATATATATATATATATATATATATATATTGAGGCAGCAGATAATTTTTTAAACATATACTGCTAAATATAAGAAACAATGAATGTGAATTATATTTAATCATGAGCCGTTCTAAACATCGTATTTTGACTTTAATTTCTGGTGAAAATAAGGACAAAAATTCTCCAACATTTGGATTATTTTTTATTAATTTCGTTCTAAGCTTTTGGCTCACATGAGCCATCTTCAGAGAGGTTACATGGACGTTAACAGAAAAACACCCACCATCAAAAACGATTTTATCTTGTGTTGACATTAAACTTTGCTAAGCAACGACAACAGTCACCAAATAGCAAAGGCAGCTCGTAAATTTGTAATGCGGTTCTATGACGTCACATCGCGTGGGGAGCTCGAAATGTTAACAGAACCTCATATTTAAATGCAATGTAATGTTTTATGACCAGATTTAAACGTGATTTTATTAGGTGTTGGTTGTTTTAATTTAATGTAGATGGCCTCCAATATCTGAAGGTTCTTTTTATTGTGTGTATTAGTGAGTATTATTGTATTGTCGACAAAAATCTGTCTGATATTACCTAGATGACTATGTTTTTCTAAGAACTGTTGTTGATCAAATATGTGTGCGAAAATGATTATATATATATATATATATATATATATATATATTTATATATATATCGTATCGTATCTCTCTCTCTCTCTCTTTCTGTGTGTGTGTAAAAATTTATATATATGTATTTATATAAATTTTTACACACGCAAACACACACAGAGAGAGAGAGAGAGAGAGAGAGAGAGAGAGATACGATCGTTTCACCCCAAGCAAGGCAGTACTAACAGTGGTGCACAGAGGGGTACAGTGAGAGGATAAGAAACAGATAAAGAGTAAATATGTTATAGAATATGTCGAAGAAACGATAAAAGGGAAAGAGAGAGAGAGAGAGAGAGAGAGAGAGAGTGAGAGAGAGAGAGAAATTGTTGTGCATCAACTTTATAAGATTGTAGCTATCAGGAAAGCAAGCATGCGGAACAGAGTTCCACAAGCGAGAAGTGCGAGAGAAGAAACTGATAGAATAAAAGTGGCGGTTACATTTCCATTTATATTGGCGGTAAAACGGTGGGACCAAACTGCTAATCATATTGCACGAGTAAATTCATGAGTGTGGTGCACACGGTAATTGAGCTAATAGAAAAGACAGAGGGAAGCCAGATACCGTCGATAAAAAAAATAACTGCAGTCGAGCTGCTATATCGGGGCCGATTCCATTGCAGATCCTCTTCTGGATTTTGTCAAGAACTCCGAGACGAAGAAGAGCACCCGATCAGATATGACAACAGTATTCAATACCCAGAAGAATGGTAGATTTATAAATGAGCACATACGGCTTCTAACGAGAATAAACCTCCTGGCATGGCACTGTGACCCAACTTTCTTAACAGTAGATGTGGCTATTAGTTTGATGTAATCATTTCACTTGAGATCGATTGAGCGCGTGAGGCCGAGGAGGCGCAATGTATTGCTCTCAGAGAAACTAAAGTGATTTATAGTGATGGAAGATATGAAAGCTTCTCTATAGTGGTTAAAGAAGATCAGCTTCATTTTGGACGCATTAAATTTTACAAGCCATTTTTTACTCCTATTCATCACAGAATGGTCGTATTTTTCAAGTAGAGTTTGAAGAAGACAGGAGAGAATTACGTGACACATTTTTTAGGAAGGTGACTGGAATTTTATTACATCCAAGATCTTTATGAGTGTCAAGCCTAGATTTAATTCTAGAGGACAGAGACTGTCTTATATATACATCGCTTAGTTGAGCCTCAGTTTTAGGTGGGATGTCGGATGAGGATATTCTAGGCTTGTTAAATGTGAAATTGGAAGAGAAATTGCGATCAAATCACTCAGACGTAACCATTTTGCATGCGACGACATTATTGAACAATAGACGGATCGATAGTTTACTGTTGTTTAGTTTCTCATTTGCAGAGCCGCCAATTGTCTTTGGAGCTGAACTTTAGGAATGCTACGTGCACCTTCCTTCTATTAGCAAACAACAGCTTAACATAATTTAGGACATGCTTGCCTTCACTATGAGCAGAGAAAAAGGCACCTATTATACTCAGACATTTCACTCGGGTAAAACGGGAAGCAGTAATGCAATGATGGCCAAATCACGGGGAGCAAAACAAGGGAAAAATGAGGTTTAAAGCGGAACTTCTTGAATAGAATAAAAGCCTCGGTGCTGGATTTCACCTCGGAGTAGACATCGGGGGTTCACTTTTCAAAAGCGAAACTAAAACTTTGTTCCAATGGACATCACATAGAAAGTCCCAGAACGCCTTCCAGTCCACTCTTTGGTATTCCTGGTGGGAGGTTCCTGGAAGGAGAGGGAGAAGAAGAAGAAGATATTAACAGAAACAAAGGCATGAACAGAGTTGCCAAGAGGACAATGCTGCAGGACATGACTAGGGTGAGGCAAGTCCATCACGTTTATTCGGAAACGCGTGGGGAAATACACCACTTGCGTGAGAGATTGAATGATTGAAATGTTTAGGGTATGAACACCAGTAAGATCTGTGACATAGTTTCCACTCAGTTGGCCATGTGGGCATTGACATCAGTGAATGGAAATATATTAGCAAACGAATAAGAGGAAATGATCTTGTCCATATTGTAGAGAAATAAAAGATAGCTAACCGAGTTTAGTAGAGAGATATGAAGACACTTGTAAAAATGTTTGGGAGTTTAAAAAAATCACTCTATTCAGAGGAAGATGTTAGGTTGCATAAACGCTCAGGCCATGCATATGGATATGAGAGTCCTTCTTAAAGAGAAGGTAAACAGGAATAGAGAAATTAGATAAAAAGAATTGAAGGGCTAAGGTTAGTTTCAAAGAGAGCTATGAAGTCTAGGGACTTTTGTGGCGGAAGAATATTAGTATATATACAACGAATGTTTGAGTAAGAACTGTTCAGTAGTTTAGGTGATGTTTCTTTGGTTGGTTTAGCTTTGTATATTTGGTTGTGAATTTTTTATGCTTTGAGTTAATTTTGGTAAGGAAATGTTATCGAGTAGTGGTAGCAGACGGTCGTCAGTGAGGGAAAGAAAGTGGTGCAGACTACGGCATAGTTTGGCGTCAGGTTTGTCTACCGGAAGCACATACAGGGGCACCAATCTATGCGCGTCATGACCCTGTAAGAACTCCGATATTATGTAACTGTTGATCAGAACAACAGCGCAAGAATTAGATTATCAGTCAGAAGAATCAATCAGAAAAGTGTCAATCCGGTACCATCAGAATGAAGAGACGTTGCCACCGTCCACGCACATCACAAACAATTGCGAGAACACCGCTAAAATGGCCTGAAGAGATGAAGAGAAAAGGGAACCCATGCAAGAAACAAGGGATGGGCTTCTTCTCCTGTTCAAAAGAATTGGGGGAGAATGAACCGAGCGATTGGTGGGTTTATCTACCCCAACTGAAAATAAAAAAAATTAAATAAATAAATGTACAAATAAATTCAAAAGACTAAAGAAATCAAACTATTAAATTTTAAATGAGTAAAATAATTAGTTTTAAATTAGTAAAATAATTACTAACAAAAAAAACAGCTCTGATAATAAGTAAAGAGATGATCTATTTCTATAAAAAAAAATCGCCTTTTTGGCAAAAAAGCAAATAGAGCGGAATGATTAAATTTAATCCAAACTAAGCCGAGTTCGAATTCCAGTTGCATTCCTTGCATTCACTTGCGCACAAATACCCTTAAGAAAGGTATTAATCCGTCTCTTCCCTTCAGTAATGGGTTAAATAATAGGACAGATTGGGTTCTATAACCTTGGTCGGCAACCAGTCTACCGCA
This sequence comes from Ascarosepion bandense, assembly GCA_037127315.1. Classification (NCBI taxonomy): domain Eukaryota; kingdom Metazoa; phylum Mollusca; class Cephalopoda; order Sepiida; family Sepiidae; genus Ascarosepion; species Ascarosepion bandense. The sequence continues at coordinate 1,309,455 of JBBBDQ010000374.1, forward strand.
GAAAGAAATGGCAACCTACTGCGGGATAAACTTCTGCCCCGTCAGTCTTGTCTCTTTCTAGAAATGATTGCCCAATGTGTGTATCACGTATGGCATTTAACTGACTGACTCTATATATATCACGGGCTGGCTATAGTGGATAAAATCACTCGATATGGGGTGGGGATGGCAGATACATAACAAAAAAAAAGTTAAGTCCCTACTACAAGGAGTCTTTAAGAAGATATACATCCACGTAAGGATAGACGTTCATTGAAGAATATATTAAAAATAGAGAAATAGTGAACAGACAGGGAAAGAATGAGCGAGTAAGAGAAAAAATACATGAAAATCACCCTCATTATTTGATCTTATTCTTTAAATATGTACAAAGGATCAATATCAATTTCAGAAAAAAAATTATGCCGATATGGAAAAAACACATTATGTATATGGAATCTATAAGTCTGGTGAAATAAAATTCAACAGAGAAATATTTCGAGGTAACTATTTGTCTTCTTACTGTTTTATATAAAGCTAATAACATTGAGCAGTGAACTTAACAGGGCGTAATATGGATAAAGGATATCTAAAAATATAGCGATTTATTTTACATGGATCACTTAAAGATATATGGTGTGCTGGAAGATCTTCTGAAAACAATAAAACATTTTAGTGATGATATTGGAATTCATCTCGCATACAAAATTTTACACTAAGAATAATATTGTCCATGTAAAGGTAGTGATGTTAAAAGAGTTTCGAAAACAAATCATGAAATGGAGTCATTCGAACACACAACTACCTCCTCAGGGTCTTCTCGCAGACTAGGTCTGACTACAGTGGATATTGATATAAAATAACAACAACAACAACAGTAGTAATAATAGTAAAAATAATAATAATAATAAAAATAATAATAAAGTATGAGACAATATTTACACTGGACAATGTGCAAACACTATGGAAAATATGTGAACCAACACAGGTATAAACATTACCCAGCAACGGTTACAGAAATAGAAGATGTCACCATTCTATCGGATTACACCATCTACACAGATAGAAACATTGAAGCAAATAAACCGGACAATATTGTTAAAAACCAAAAAGTATTGATATGGCTTGTCCAGCAGATTGTAACATAGCAAGCAAGGAATTCGAAAAACTGTCAAAATATAAAAACCTGGAAATTGAAATAGAAAAAGTGTGGAAATTGAAAACAAGAATCTTGCCAGTGATGGTAGGTGCACTTGGATGATAAAAAATGGAACAAAAAACACATTGAAAGAATCCCTGGAAACCCTAGCTTAAGAGATATACAAAAATGTCTTGTTAAATACAGCCAACAAACTAAGGAGAACTTTGTCTATGTAACGCTAGGGATATTAGGGGAGATAGAAAAGACATGAAATGGAGCCAAAACAACACGCCACAACCTGCCTTAAGTCTTCCTGCAGACTTGGCAGGTAGTGCGAACATAGCAAAAATCGGAATATGAAGATAAATGACATAAAAATATATCGTTTCGTTAGGTGATATGCAATAATATGTTAGTTTTTATTTTTTGCCTGTATTCTCGTGTTGGTTTCCGTAGAGATGTTTAATGTTGGTTTGAAATTTTGTTTCTAAACAACAATCTATCTATCTATCTATCTATCTATCTATCTATCTATCTATCTATCTATCTAAACTTATTTATAAATGGAACTTTGTCTGTGTGTGTGTGTGTGTGTATGTGTGTGTGTCTGTGTGTGGGTCCGTTATCTATAAACTCCAAAACGGCTGAACAGATTTTTTGAAAATTTACGCAGTTGTACTATAAGCGTCTGTGAGTGCTCTTAGCTAGGTTTTGTCTCGAGATACCCCAGATAAATATCGAAAATCGATAATCGAAAAAATCAGGTTATAGAAGGAGTGGTCCGATTTTAACCAAACTTGATTCACTCATATACAAAGACATAAAAAACGATATTCAGAAGTTTCAAGGTTGCAGTTTTTACAATAGTGCGGAAAATCGATAATATATATATATATATATATATATATATATATAAGGCAAGATGTTTGTTTATCTGCCTGTATGTATGTATTTTTTCACTCCTTTTATAATATTTTTTGCTTCGGGTTTGGCTCTAAGTAGGTATAATTGTAGTTTTTAGTTTCAGCCTTTAAAAATTGTTTAGCCTTTAAAATTCAGTTTACGATGAAAAACTTATTTGATATCGATACCAGTTAATCAAATTTGACTTAACATCTATTCATTTTTCTTTCAGTCTACGGTTTCGCTTTAACTGGAAACAACCACTGCTTTTTATTTGTTTCGTGCCAACGTCCAAAGAATCTGAGCTCCAGGACGATGGATTAGTTTTAAAGTTTTGATTACACCCCAGAAACGCCGGGCTATACCGCTAGCATATATATATATATATATATATATATATATATATATATATATATATATATATATATATATGGTTTACCTGTACTTCGCTTCGACAAGACGCTTTTGCAGGTTGCAATATATATATATATATATATATATATATATATATATAGGAAAATATTTAGGCAGACACGTTTTTTGATGATAAATCTGAAGTATGTCCTCCTATTTCAGGCGAATCATCATCAGCTTCCATCTTTATTATGCAGAAGACTTTACACGAACGAAATTCACAAAGAAAGACCCCAAAAAACGGAAAGTTCCCAAAGACACCTAAAATAGATCACAAATAAAGACCCCCCCCCCAAAAAAAAACATTAAAGATCCATTTTATTACCGTTTTTGGGGGGTTTCTTTTTGGTAAATTTCATTCGTGTAAAATCTTCTATACAATAAAGACGCAAGCTGATGATAATTCTCCTGAAATAGGTCCATACCTCCGATTTACCATGAAATAAATTGTCTGCCTAAACTTTTGTTATATTTTCTCTATATGTATTTATATACTTATATATTTAGAGCTCTCTTAGAGAGTTATCCTTCCACTGTAGGTACAGGATGCTTCTTTGGATTCTTCTATATCTACACAGCAATATATATATATATATATATATATATATATATATATTGAAAGAAAGATAGAAAGAGATTGTGTGTAAAGAAAGAGGACAGAGTGTATGCATAGTGAACATTGAGGTCAATTCCGACTGGCGACAGTCTATTTCATGCATAAACGCAATATCCAGGATACTTTGATTTTAATACATGAAGACCTGAAGATTTCGCTTACTTATCATGCAGACTGGCATCGTTCGGTTCTCATTCACAGACTTACACAAACACACACACACACACACACAGACACACACACACACACACAAACACACACATATATATATATCGATCATGCATTTTAAACCTATAATATATATATATATATATATATATATATATATATATATATATATATATATATATACATATATACTGTCAAATATAACAGCCAATAAATTTCTATTTTGTTTAATCATGAGCCGTTCTAAACATCGTATTTTGTACCAGCGTAATAGAAATATATCTAAGTGTTGGACAATTTGTTTTCATTCGTACCTGAAATTAAAGCCAAAATATGATGATTAAACCGGCTCATGATTAAGCATAAGAACCATTCATTGTCTCTTATACTTAACAATATATGTTTAGAAAATTATCTGCTGCCTCGATACACTATATACATACATACATACATACATACATACATACATACATACATATATATATATATATATATATATATATATATATATATATATATGTTTACGCTGGTCACTATTATTTTTTATACTAAATACAGATAAACTCGATGATAAGAGGGTGACAGAATTTCTCTGTATATTAAATGTTTTGAGTGTTTTTCTATGTTATATTATTTTGTTCCGATATTTTTATCTATAATTTTATTACAAGATGTTTTTACTTCATATTTATGACATGAGTATTTGGCACTTGTTCATGAATTACGTATTTTATTACTTGAACACAAGATCATACAACGGATGTCAATTGACTATTTATGAAAAGTGGGTTTCCCATTAAAACTCTTTACCATGGAGACCTATTTAGACAATGGAGTAAAGAAAGGCGGGCACTTGTTCGTACAGATGTTTCCAAAACAAGAGGATTGGCAGGAATTTATTCTGCGAATAATACCTCCTTTCATTTTCTTTTTATCTCTTTTCAGTTTTATATTAAATTATTTATTGTCAATACGACTAACAAAATGGAGATATATTACTCTCTCAATTTCTACATAAACCGGTGAGATTTTCGAAGTTAAAGTGTTGTGGAGTAGTTTTCGCACTGAAGGTTATAATCGTGCTATGTCGGTTGCTATTCGACTTAACGCACCCAGAATGTTAGGAATTTGGTAATCTTCCACTGAAAGCTGACTCCTTAGTATTCGGCTAACTGCCGACTCATATCAACTGCTTAGTTCTTCTACTGAACTCAAATAAGACTCTAAAGAACGCCTATGATCTTCCCAAGAACTCCTCAAGGACCTCTCAGGTTAACTGCCTGTTAACTTTTATTAATGTCGGAGGGATAGTCCATTATCTGAGGAATAGGTGTGCTTCCCACAACATAAAGACAAACGATAACTTGACAGACTTCTGACGACGATGCTTGTTCCATTTCAAGATTTAGACCATCCTGATTCTGAAAACTTTTCTTAACATACTTAGCATATAATGCTTCCCAGAAATATTTAGAAATTAACAAAATCACCATTCAATCTAGCGTTTTAATCTCACGTATTATTTAAAAAAATATTCTCCGTGGATTTCTCAGAATTGCGATATGCACAAATCAACAGAACTTTTATAAATGTACAAATCTAATGTTATTCATTGTTTTATTAAATTTAAACTCTAAATGTTTATTATCTTATATTATAATCATAGAAAATTAGTGAATTTTATTCCCATATTGGCTTCTTTCAAAAACGTAAAGATCTTAACGCAATCTTGCACGTTATGCTGTTAAATGCCCCAAAATATCGATATTTCTAAAAAAAAGAAGAAAAATAAAGAAAACTCTATCAAGACACAGAAGTAACATATCGCCAATCTTCCCTACAAACAAAATAAACGACTATTACAACAACACAATTTTCATCTTTGATAATGGCTGATGTAAGCCGAAAGCTCAGAAAGGATTAAATAAAAACATGAATCAATATTGTGCTTTTCTTTCCTTTTTCAACGATAATGCTATTAAGTTTATCAGAAGATATGAAGAAAATTGACATAAAATAAATCGACAAAACTTGTCTATATTATTTGATGAGTTCTATTGATAATTATTAAAACGACCATGAAATGCGAGCAGCTATTAAGCTTTAAGTGACATAGGAAGATCATTATATCATATACTTAGAATATAAATATGAAAGTTTGAGAATTATATGATGAATAATAAGAAATGAGAAAAGAGACTACTTGGAATTTAGTACAGGTGGAAGATAGAGAAAACAAGTGTGAAGGAGGTGGAAACGTAAATTAAACTTTTTGATGAGGTTGTTAGAACTGATACCAGAACAGACCACAAAGAGTAAGGAAACGCGTAAAGAATACTTAAAGCAATAAAATACAGGCTGTTGAGGAGAGTCATGTTCATTCGCATCCTCCCCACACCAAAAAAAAAAAAATAACCTGAAACAGAAATTTTGAAAATATTGAAATCGAGTCATTAACGCGACACAAAGCGACTCGTAATATACACTACCGACCATGATTATTAGGTCACCCGAGTGTTAAAAAAACATGTATAGCATACAATTTTTTAGTATTTATTGCCAAGTGAATAACTGCAAATGAAAATAGAATGGTTATTTTGTTAATACTGCACAATAATATATGCATCAAATGAATTCATAAATATTTAATAATAACCTATATTGCAGTTTCATTGATGAAAGAAGGAAGAAAATTTAGGGTGATTCGGACGTTTCAACTTTGCTTCCTTGCCTTGTAAAATTTTGCAAAGTAATGATCACAAAAGAACCATTCTATTTTCATTTAGAATTGTCCCACTTGACAATAAATACTAAAATAGTATGAAATACATCATTCCTTTTAAAAATACTGGGGTGGGATAATATTTATGGCCGGTAGTGTAAGTCTTGTGTTATACCAAATATTTAGCTAGACAAGCTTTCCTATATTAATGAATTAACATTTCGTAGCATTAATCATAGCTTTTGCTGTGGCTCCTAATCGAAAATATGCAATTGTTTTTATTCAGAAAGCAGGAAGTGGGTTTATAGAGCTAAGCTTAGATTGACACACGGGTGTGTCGGCCATGCCTGGTACAAGCCCACTCCCAAACATAGCTGAGAATTCCCGCATTTAAAGATATCATAAAGTTCTTAAAAAATAAGTGGAATTTTATTCGCTGTTAATGCTATTACATATTGGTGAGAAGAAAAATGTTTGTTGAGAAAATACATGCAGCTTTGTGGTTAAAATTGTTCAAAGAGAAATATAAGTATTTAAAATGTCCACAGAAGTTTAGAGTTCAGGGTTTGATAGTAGTAAATAGCAAAGGGTCCTTGGCGTATAATGATAGGAGCAGAATGTAAAGTCTTATGTTCCTTCCACTTTTTGGTAAATCGGCGACATAGTGAGAAAGAAGAAATAAAGAAACAGTACTTATAGTGTCCTGTTGTTGTTGTTACTTTAGCGGCATGGAGTGAAAAAGAAGAAAATAAAATTGGAAGACGAGATCAGAGAGAGGTGACTGAGTTAGCTTAAAGTTTCTTCCTTATATTGTGAGATGCTATCAGATACTCCTCCTATCTTAAACTGATTTCGACCGGTCAGCCAACGTGGTTTAAAGAGTGAAGTTTCTTATACTGGCGTTTTCTTTATGTGTGAAAAAATGTTTGACTGACGTCATTTACGAATTTTCTATTTCTAATCCAATCAGGATCCAGAATTTTGCTTTTTTTACTGTCTTGAGAATTTTTCTTAGCCTGGGATTTAAAAAAAAATGTGTTTAGTCGTTTGAGTCCACTTTTGCAGGTGTGTAATTTTAATTTGTCTAGTATAGTTGTTTTTTTTTTTTTGTTTTTTTTTTCCAAAATGATTTTAGTCGTTTGGATCATATTTTGCGGGTGTGCAATTTTACTTGGTGTGTTTTAGTTAATTGATGGATGATATAAGATTTATATCGTATAGATACAATGTTGTATTATGTTTAACATTAAAATTAACGTTCGAATTCATATCACTGACCATGACTTTCGCTGTTGCTGCTAATCGAAAAAAAATGCAACTGTCTCTCCCAGAAAGAAGAAGATTGATTTCTACAGCTAAACTTATATAAACATGTCTATACTGAGAAAAATGTTTTTGACGTTAGTAATAACATTCAAATTCATAGATTTGACCATGACTTTGGCTGTAGCTTCTAATCCGAAATATGCAATTTTTCATCCACAAATCAGTATGTAGATTTATAGATTTAAGCTTAGATCGCCACACAGCTACGGCATGGCAGTTTGTCTGACATTAAAATTAATATGCTAATTAAACCTTGTAACATTTAAACGGATGTGCGTTGTGATGCTGTGGATATCGACTCGGAACGACAAATTGAGGAGCGGAGTTCGAATTCCAGTTGAATTCATTGCATTCTCCTAGGCACAAATACCCTTGGGAAATACCCTTGGGTATTAATCTTTCTCTTCCCACTAGTTATGGGTTAAATAATAGGACAGATTGGGTTCTATAGCCTTGGCTGGCAACCAGTCTACTGCAGAAAGCAATGACAATCTACTGCGGGATAATCTTTAGAACAGTCAGTCATGTCTCTTTCATGATATGGTCACCAAAAGCGTGTATCCCGTATGGCACTTTACTGACTGATTGAATATAATATTCGGAATCATGATTATGGCTTCTACTGGGCATAAAGTGGGGGATCATTTTTATATTGTTATGAAGTAGAAACTGACCCCCACTAATTACTACTTAAAAATATAATACATCTATCCCCCCACCAGGTATTAGTTAAATCACAGGAAAGATTGGGTTCTCTAGCCTTGGCTGGCAACCAGTCTACGGCCGAAAGTAATGGTAACCTACTAGCGGGATAAGTCAGTCATGTCTCTTTCAATACATGATCTTCCAAAGCGTTTATCCCGTATGGCACGTAACTGAACATATAAATCGTAGTAAGTTGACTAATTTAGGTCTAGGACAAAAATAGGTGAAGAATCAAGTGAAGATTGTACTCACAACTCTCTGATCATAATAATGCCTTGCTTTCTTGAGAGTTGATCTTGTGAGTAACGATTTCAAAAACCATAAACCGTCCCCTAACCAATAGTGACGTCTATACCATGCTGGAAAATAAATAAGAGAGAAATTAGGAGAGTAGCTGACAAAATTACGACGAAGATCCTTTTTGGCATTCAATTTACATTACAAATTCATTCATCTGAATATATGCATTAATAAATATTTGGAATATCAAGTTTATTCGTGTCCATTTAATCAGGCAACGTGACAGGCCTTTTCTCTTTGCTGCTTCGGGGCAAGGAATTTCAAACTAAAGATCATTTGAAAGCTATATTGAATTATGGTAAAATTATTACAGACGGACGAACGGGCAGATAAAAGCAATATCGGTGGATGTCTAATCTCTAAAGAAAAAAAATTATGACAACTTGTTAATGAAGAAGTCATCTCTTAGCGGTGAAGTGTTATCTATGTTTGGCGTAAAAGTATCGTGTGTGAAGTGGTTATTGAAAAGTTCTTATACTGACCAAGCCACTTTACTTTTCTGAAGAACTAATGCAATGTAATCTTTGATTTTCTTTTTAACTTGTCATGTCCTTTCAAGTATTATGTTGTTGGTTGGTTGGTTTGTTTTTATGGAGAATCAACCTCGGCGGGTCATTTATTGCCAACTAAATTTTATTTATTTATTGCTGGTAATACCTTTTTCTTTCAACAATTTCTTGTTGTTTTTTATATATAAGTTTGTGTCTAGTAATAATTTTTTCTTTTCTAATATCAAGATACATTGGGGTTTTTTTTAAGGGCAGGGTCCCCTAGTCCTACCCTTGTTATTTAACCCATAACTGGAGGGAAGGGATGGATTAATACCTTTCCTAAGTGTACCAGTGCTTAAGTGAATGCAGGGTATTCAACTGGAATTCGAACTTGGCTCACCGATTTCTCTTTCCGAGCCGATATCCACTGCACCACAAGGCACACCCGTCACTAAACGCTTACAGCACCTGGTATTCCCAAACGGTCACCCATCTAAGTACTGACCACGCTCAAGTATTGTGTGATCAGACCTGTCCACATTTTCTAATATTTTATTGCACAAAGCAATGTTAGTCTACTTACTATCCCACCCAGTAGCAGTTCTACTATCCATTTATACAAGCTCGTAATGTAGACTGATGGCTTCCTCTGTTCATATTTATATATACTGGGAATATCAAATTCTCCAAGCTGTTTTTCCTCATTAAGAGTGTAGTAATTTTCAGCTGGATGTACATTTTGGTGCCATGAATTTCAGCTCGGAACAAGAAATTGTAAAGCCGAATCCCAGATTTGGAGAGTGCGAATTTCAGTTGAATTTGTTGCATTCACTGACGCACAGATACTCCTGGAAAAATATTAATCCGTTTCTTCCATTCACTTATGTGTATATAACAGAGCAGATTTGGGTTATATTGCTTTGGTTGACAACCAGTCTATCGCAGAACGTCGTAGTAACGGAAAGGTTTTCTTTCAAGACATTTTCGTCCATGCCTGTATCACGTATGACAATTAACTGACTGAATTTTCGACTGTCACTTTCTGATTCGAGGTATGTGTTTGCTTTTGAATTTTCCTTAACCTTTCATCGTTGCTTAAATATTCCATACATAGTATTACCAGCATTCTTCTGTAGAACCACATCTCTGTTCCCTCAAGTTTTCTCCTTATCTGTAAGAAAACTCTTCAACATTCGCTACTATGTAGCTAAATTGATATAATCTAGCAGTTTCGTACACTTCTCTTTGTTTCTCTAAAACATTTGAGAGAAAATATTCCATACATTTTCCTGCAAGGTGTAAAAGTGCAGAATAAATATGGCTCCTTTTTTTATTGGAAAAATTGTCATTTCTTATCTGTCGATGATATTCTCATTATCTTTCTGTAGAACCACTTCTCTGTGGCTTCAAGTTTGTTTTTCCTCTTTGAAGTAGTCGTCAAACGTTCACTAACATATATAAAGTATATTATTAAATAGCATTTCAGCATTACTTTCTTGATTCCTTAGGAATTCTTCATGCTTCTTTCGCAATTACTGTGAGGCTTATACTACCGATTCTTTCGATACTACTATAAGACCTTTTTCTACCGACACTTTGCCATTCTTTTGTCACAGAAATAAATGTATGACTTTTTAAGAGGGTTTCGTGTGAAAGTGAATGCAATTGTCTAACTTTGCGCTACCTGTTGTCTCTGGCCCCCTGGGGTCTCTTGTTAAATCTTTAAGCCCAAGCACAGCCTCACAGCTTCAACGAACAGCAAATAATTTCGTTTCTCACACTTTCTTTCATTAAGAAGACACAATAGTTGTAGTATAATTACTATGAGAAGTGAGAAGGAAACAGAAAAGATGGCTAGCAACATATTAACTGTTGGACTTTTTGGTACAAGTATGTACTGGTGAGGCAACCATGAGCCAACCCATTTTATAATTCACCAATATAAGGCTTAACCAATTAGAAATCTTAAAATATTCAATGCGTCGTGTATAAAAGGCGGCCATATTTTTCCGAGTATTGGCGAAGTAATCCGGTTCAGGAGAGTGTCTGATTCGGGAGTGTTAATCTTTGATGTTGTTTCATTGAACAGATTACGTGCTGCGAAGATACTCTATATACATAACCTATGACGGACATCGTCAACAGATGCCAAGAGGATACTCTATATTCATGAACGTTACTAATTTCAACAACATTGGTTATGGGCCCAGACTACGATGAATCAAAATACGAATTGTGGAAAGTGAAATTCCTAGGCTACCTGAGAATGCGATAAACCTCTGGACAACATTCTTGGCCAAGAGGACGAGAAAGAAGATGATGTTTTAATGGAAAGAAATGCGATCGTGTTTGCCGAATTAATACAACGTATGGATAACCGGAGAAGCCTGTGATGAAGGCAAGCAAGCTTTAAGAATATTGGGTGAACGTTACTCGTCAAAAGTAAACCCCAAATTATTGCTTTATATACTGAATGAACTTCATTAAGGAGACGAAAAATTGAATCTGTAACAGATTATTTTATACGAAAACAAGGGGCTTAAAAACAACAACAACAATAACAACAAAAACATTATCTACCCATTGCCACTACATACTTGACATTTGTTTAGAAGGAATCTGAAAGCAGCCGAATATCTTTACACTAGCAGTATAGCCCGGCATTGCTCGGGTGTAATGAAAGCTTTAAAACTAATTCATGTTCCTGGAGCTCAGACTCTTTGGACGTTGGCACGAAAAACTAAAAAGCAATAGTTGTTTCCATTTAAAGCGAAACCGTAGACTGAAAGAAAAATGAATGAATGTTAAGTCAAATTTTGATTTCCTAGTATCGATATCAAATAAGGTTTTTCGTTTTGAAGGCTAAATAAGTCTACTGAGTAAATGGTATCATGGCTGAGACTAAGAACTATAACTATATCTACTTAGAAGGAACAAAAGGAGTGAAGAAAACACAGACATACAGGCAGACACACACACAGACACCTTGCCTTTTATATATATATTATCGATTTTCTGCACTATTTTAAGAACTGAAACCTTGAAACTTCTGAATATCGTTTCTGATGTCTTTGTCTATGAGTGTATCAAATTTGAGTAAAATCGGACCACTCCTTCTATAACCCGATTTTTTCCATTATCGATATTATCGGGGGTACCTCGACACAAAACCTAGCTAAAATCACTCGTAGACACTTATAGTACAACTGTGTTATGTTTCAAGAAAATCGGTTCAGCCGTGTCGGAGTCTATAGGTAACGGACATACACACAGACAGACATACATACATACACACAGAAACAAAGTTCCATTGATAAATAAGTTTAGATATAGATTTGCATTTATCTTGCTCTTATTTATGCCAGTGTGTTTTTCGGTATTAAAGCATAAAACTTTTCATCACTATCAGAATTCCACGCTAATATGTTTCAAACAATGCACATTCAATTCAGATCGTCAAAGTTCTGACCAGCACAGTTTATCATAATCATTTCTCCACAAGATAAACATTAAATCAACACAAGAGGATACATAGACTTAGAACATATTTAAAAAATAACGAAGAGCAAGAACGTTAAAATAACAATAATTAAAAGAGTAGAAGAGGACTGGCTTACCTCTATATGAAGTTGAAACACCGGTTTATTTATTTCACCGAAGTTAAACAACGGCGATCCTGGTCAAGGCCAAGATGAGTGATCGCTTGAGAAGACCAGTGGTTTTAATCTTGGATGCGCAGTTAGTGTAATGGATAGTAGCTTCGTTATATTCACTTAAACGCAAATACCATTGAACAATGTATTTAATCCACCTCATTCCTGTAGCTCTGAGTTAATTAGCCTTCTATCAAAAAAAAAAAAATGAACTAAAGACAAAAAGATTTCTTATAATGCAAAAATATTTTCAGACTGAAATGTTTTTTTTGCATCTCAGAAAACGAATAAACAGATGATAACGGATTACATTGCACTTAAAATTTACGCATTCTGTAACATGCTGGAATTTGAACTCGGATTGACGGTTCCAAATTCCGGGTTGAAACACGCTGCACCGCCTGTACATGATCTAAACTTATTTATAAATGGAACTATGTCTGTGTGCGTGTTGTACTATAAGCGTCTGCGAGTGTTTTTAGCTTGGTGTTGTGTCGCGGTACCGCCAATAAATATCGAAAATCGATAATCGAAAAAATCGGGTTATAGAAGGCGTGGTCCAATTTTAATCAAATTTGATACACTCATAGCCAAAGACATAAGAAACGATATTCAGAAGTTTCAAGGTTGCAGTTTTTAGAATAGTGCAGAAAATTTGATATCGATACCAGGAAATCAAAATTTGATTTACATCCATTCATTTTTCTTTCAGTCTACGGTTTCGCTTTAACTGGAAACAACTATTGCTTTGTAAACTTTCGTGCCAACGTCCAAATAGTCTGAGTTCCAGGATCGTGGATTTGTTTTAAAGCTTCCATTACACCCGAGCAACGATTACCCCATAATCTTTATTAATCTCCTATTTTCATGCAGGACAATTCACCTTGACACAAAGCTCTGAAGATTATGGCTTTATTTGAAGAAGGAACCGCCCTAATAAAGTGGCCAGCTCAGAGCCCTAACCTGAATCCAATGGAAAATATTTGGAATATATTTGGAGAAAGTGCACAGAAAAGAAAACCCGAAAAACTATGGGAGATATTGAAGGACGAATGGGAGGGAATTACTGCTGATTTTTTAAATAAATTACTTAAATCATGTGTTCGACGATGCAGAGAAGTCATTGAAAATAAGGGAATGTTCACCAAATATTAAATTTTGTTGATATTTTATTTACAATCAAGCATTAACAAGATCGTTCCTTACCTTTTGTCCAGTAAATTACTTTCTTTGTTCCATTTAATCTTTATTTTAAAAAAATAACTGTTATGAAAATTTTGTATTTTTGTATAATATTATGCATTACACCCTAATCTTTATTCGATAAAAATTTCATTGCTAATCATGCGTTACATTTTAAGTAATACACATATTTATGTTTTTGTTGTTTCCGTTTCTTATATTATGGCCGATACTGTATATTGTAAGCAGTGTACGAGAGTTTACTATCAATAATGTAATATTTCGAAAAAAAAATTCCTGGTGAAAAATACATTAATTTAGAAATTCTTGCAAAAATCAAATAATTGTTGGATTTTAATGAAACTTTCAGAACGTATATAAATATAAATGAGATTATTTTTGAAATGATTATTTTTATAAAATCTTGGTTGAAATAATTTTTAACATCTGTTATCCACCTCCACATAAAATCCTGCAATATAAAGAAATTAAATTTTGTATCCAAAATTTGTTTTATGAGTTAAACGCAGGACTCCTGTGGAAATATAAATCATCGATTTTTTTTTAAACATTTGGACATTTTCCGAAAAACTTCTGCAAATAGTAAAATAAAAATTGCAGTAAAATTATGACATTATGTAATTAGATAAGATTTTAATTACTTTTAAATATACATACATATACACACACATATATGTATATATTTTACAAACATTATAGTCTGAAGATAAAATATTCGATCAAAATGAATTTTACAAAAATTGTTTTCGGTTTTTTCTTTTTTAATTATAATAAATTAAAAGTCTCAAAAATATTCTTAAAATTGTTCAAAGCCTTGTTGCGGTGTGATTATTAAGTTAATAAGTGAAGACTCTATTTACTAATCGAAAATTGAAAAGTTTTGTACAAATCTTCTAGCCAAAATATGTTTGACTTAATTTTTAATCTTTTTCTTTAGCATAGAAAGTTATTAATTTATTTCTAAGTACTGTGTTTTACGTGTGATATTAAAAAGTTCATGTGTTTCATATTTTCTTCCCCTCCCAGAAAAAATATTGGACAATTATGGCAACCCTGGTCAACCACAATTAGCTTATCAGCAGTTACTTTACACGTCTGGCTGTTATCACGCATTTCACAAATCAATCACTTCACACCTCCGTGATTAAAACATACTTTTATTCTAAATTTTATGCTATAAGCGAATAATAGTTGTATAAATCAGATTAATTTAACTTTAACTTTCTTAATTTTCTAACAAATAACGTGTCACATGTATATTTTTTGTAAGATTTTTAAAACCGATAATTAGCTTTTGTTTACTTGAGAAGCTGTCAAAATGGGGGGGAAAAAAGGTGTATTTTGAAAACTCAAAAATGTTGAGAGTCCAGTCAATATAATTTCTATTTTAGGCTTTCTTGTTATTTATTCTCATAATCCGCACTCAGTTTCAATCAATATAATTTCTATTTGAAATACACCAGAGTATTTTGTTTACTGGCAATTGTAAATCAAATTATTTAACTTTCAATTAAAGCTAAAATAAAAGCCTCAAGAAAGCGTTTTCTATTTTTTAAAAATCTATTTAAAACATATGAATGGAGGCTTTATTGTTATCTATTCTTATAATCTTCACTCAATTTCTATTCTTAAGTTCATAAAAGAAGCCTATGCAATAATCGTCCACCTTGAGTGGCTTTTAGACATCTATTGAGCGAACTCTAGTAAAACAGATAATATTACTACGTAGACTTGCTTGGCCATTACGCTCTTCACTGGGAGTTACGTACATATGATTTGTTTTATCTCAAGCTACGTTTCGAAAATATCTCCAGGGAAGACGCTGTAGAATTGGTTACTAATCGAATCGGTGAGATGTAGCTTCCCTCTGTCTCTTCCATAAACATTTTCATTGCTTCTGCTCTGACGAACTTAGGTCACTGGGGCCCCCTCCACAAGAATTTACCCGGACAACCAGACTGGCAACAAGGTCCCACGCTTTTTTAGATCAACCAAATGCAGGCGACAATTCTACTCCATCAACTTCTTTTCTAGCACTCTTCACTGGGAGTTACACATATATTTTTATAATCATATCACCCGCAAGCAAAACAGTTTACTGCCACTGTTGTACAGGTGATTAGATAAGAGGAAAGCTTCGAGAAAGAGTGACAGGTTATAGGGGGTGTCAGGAATTGGGTAAGAGAATGATGAGAATATTCATTAGAGTGAAGTGGAAAGGAACATGCGAGAGAGAGAGAGAGAGAGAGAGAGAGAGAGAGGGTTCAAGTCAGTGAGATAAGTGATGACTGTTGACTTTACATTTAAATTCTTGGAGATTGTAGCGGTCGGAGAAGCAAGTAAACGGAAGGGAATTCCACAGGTGGGAAGTGCGAGAAAAGAAGGTGATGTAGTAGAATTTTCGTTTAAATTTTATTGGTTTCACATCAAAAGAGTGGGACCTAGTTGGTAATCTTGTGACTCGAGTAAATTCATATATAGTGGGAACCAGTGAGCTAAGTTCATTGGAGCAGAAGCCGTGAAAGTATTTGTAAAAAAGACACAGGGAAGCCACATTGCACCGGTGAGAAAGTATGATTTGTTTTATCTTAAGCTATGTTTCGCACATATCTGCAGGGAAGGCGCTGTAGAATTGGTTAACATTCAAATATCGTAGTTTGTTAATTATGCAGTACGTTAGCTCACACTGCGTGATCGACACTCTTTTCATTGTTTTATATCAGGAAAACATGTTATATAACGATGCACAAAAAATGTGCACAGCTCAGTTAATAATTGTAACATTTTAAATTGAATGTTTACTGTATTTCAAATTTGTTAGTTATAAAGCAGGTCCCGGAAGCACATACACTTTTCTTATACATACCCTCTTTCAAAAAAGCTGCTAATTTCACACATAGAAAAAGATGCGTTTATAAATGTGTTTATAAATAGTTATGAAAATGCTACTTCTAATATAAGCATATAAAAAACGTACGAGTGGATTAACTGGAAATAGTCTGGAAAAATGAAAAATTGCATATAGTGACAGGCCACACAGTGTCAGTCATTATGCTAGTGTAAATGAGAATAAGTTCAAATATTTTTATATTCTCATTTCAACTGGCAAAAAATTACCTACGTCGATATTCTGTGAAAATCTTCAAGTGAGTCATGGAAATATCTGCTGATTATTACATTCTCTTATACATTCAAATGTTTGTACATTGTGGATTTCTAGAACCCGTACCGAATCCATGGAGACGAGAAGTCGTTTTCCTACCCAACAGCGAATATAACTGCGCAAGTTTGATAGTATCTGTAGAAAATCATATTTTCAATGGATTTTTTGTGTCATTCTTTTATAAATATTTTCATGTCAGTTATTCTGACTCGTTTTACTACTTGACCCGTCAACCTCCTTAATTTAAATTTACTAGTATATTGGAAAATATTTCACATTGTTTTAATGCTGAAATAAATCGATAAAACCGTAATTTCTGTTCTAATAATTTCTTTTTTCCGTTTTTCTACCTTGTGCAACGGTCTTCCTGCCGTTTGCTTCCCTACAATCTATCATCTTCAATTAATTCTAATGCAGCGCTAATCGCTATCTTCTGCCTTTCTGAATGTTGTTCTTTTATTTCCCTGTCGCCTTGATAATGTCCTCTCAATTTCTTTCAATCAATGTAAACTCTTGCATCTTAGTAGTAATATCGCCTTACATGAAGGGAAATCATTTTTTAACCTTTGAAGACCAGAAGTGAAAAACAAGGAAAACATGATGGTGATGAGATTAGAACCCTTGGAACTTTTGTATTGCATTGTGATGAAGTTCTGCAATTAAATGAGATATAATTTTTTTTTATCATAAAACCCGAGCAAGGCGGTAACGACACTGATGTGCAGGGGGCTACGTAAAAGTGAAAAGATTGGAAAAGAGAAAGCAGGAAATCGCATCCTAAACAAGAAACAAGGGATGAGCCGCTTCACCCGTTCAATAGACGTGGGTGGGGTGTGAACCGGGCGATAGTTTAGTCTATCTACTCCAATTGAAAAAAAATAGGAAAAGAATGGAAAAGAGTAAAAGATTGGAAAAGAGAAAGCGGGAAACCACATCCTAAACAGGAAACAAGGGGTGAGCCTCTTCACCCGTTCAGCAGAGTTGGGTGGAGTGTGAATCCGGTGATAGTTTAGTCTATCTACTCCAATTGAAAAAAAATAGGAAAAGAATGGAAAAGAGTAAAAGATTGGAAAAGAGAAAGCCGGAAACCACATCCTAAACAGGAAACAAGGGATGATCCTCTTCACCTGTTCAACAGACGTGGGTGGAGTGTGAATCGGGTGATAGTTTAGTCTATCTACTCCAATTGAAAAAAAAAGAGGAAAAGAATGAAAAAGAGTAAAAGATTGGAAAAGAGAAAGCCGGAAACCACATCCTAAACAGGAAACAAGGGATGATCCTCTTCACCCGTTCAATAGACGTGGGTGTAGTGTGAATCGGGTGATAGTTTAGTCTATCTACTCCAATTGAAAAAAAAAAAGAGGAAAAGAATGAAAAAGAGTAAAAGATTGGAAAAGAGAAAGCCGGAAACCACACCCTAAACAGGAAACAAGGGATGATCCTCTTCACCCGTTCAATAGACGTGGGTGTAGTGTGAACCGGGTGATAGTTTAGTCTATCTACTCCAATTGAAATAATAAGCTTTTAATTGCTGGAATAAATAGTATTAATTATGGACATTATAGTTTGAAGGAAAAAACTTTTTTCAATTACTAATAAAATAACCGAGAATATTACGTGTAACATAACAAACTCTACAAATTGAAAAGTTATTCTATCCTCCGGATCGTAGAAACTGACGTGGATTTAGTTATAAAATGGAGATTTTGCTTTTGAAGTGTCAGTTATATCATATCAGCTAATACATAGAAAAATATTATCGTAAAATATGGGATTGAATCCAGTTCATTAATAACTTTCTGTAAGATTAGCTGGAGAAGCATTGCTTCAGGGCATGGCACTCACAATTCACTGAAGATAAATATTTAATATATTTAGTATATTGCAGTACAAATCTGAGCGTGTGGAGCACCCAGTAATCATAAATTGAGTTCGATAAAGTTGGCATGTTGACAATTCCTCTACGCATGCGCCTTGATTCAGAAGTTTAATTTTAATAAACATTGCCTGTTACCCTGCATTCTTATTTCTTAAAGTTAATACGACTATTTCGTGCGTGCGAATATCATAGTTTGTGTTTATTTGTTTTCTGTAGAACTTTTGAAAGCAGTAGAATGGTCAGATAGTAAAATAGAATTGTATCTATTATTGCAATTATTCTGAAATTAATGCATCTTTTAAAACATCATTTACTCGACGTCTATTCTCTCAAATGTTATGAAGATCAAATGAAAAATATTTAATTCTCATTATTTCGGGTCATGTTCCATCAGGTTTTGAGAGATATCTAAGGTACATTTATCATCGAAGCATTACACACATCATTTCTTCTGCCATCCATTTGCAAAAATCTAATTAATTACGTTACGTGCTGCTTCCCACTGACTATTTTGCTTTCTGTATTTAAAGTGTGAATAAAATTTCTCTAAGCTGTCTTTCCTCATTATATTTACGAGAGATTTTTTCATGTAATTTTGTTTGAGTTTGTGTTTTATTTAACGGTATATCAACCACTGTGGGTTATTTAATACAAAAACGGTAGCGGTTTAAGATATTTTTTAATGTTCGGTTGTAGTAAGAATGTTGATTTAGTCAGATTTTAGTAAGAATTTGAATTCTTATTTAGAAAACTGAAGAGGTCTTCTAGTTTTATATTCAAAAATGTATTGCTGGTAATACATTTTAGCCTTCAAAACTGTATTATGGGAA
Organism: Ascarosepion bandense; assembly: GCA_037127315.1. Lineage (NCBI taxonomy): Eukaryota > Metazoa > Mollusca > Cephalopoda > Sepiida > Sepiidae > Ascarosepion > Ascarosepion bandense. The sequence goes on from JBBBDQ010000374.1 coordinate 1,328,948, forward strand.
TAATTTTTTCCTTTAAAAATGTGTTATGGCAATATTTTTTTTCTTCAAAAATGTATTTTTGGTAATATTTTTCCTTCAAAATGTATATTTTTATAGAAAAGTCAATTTTTATGTATATATTTCTATAAAAGTCTATTTTTATACTTTAATAGTGCTTTGACCCCAGTTTTGGAGTTAACTATTTGCCCATAGCTTGGACCCTAACAGGTGCTACCACTCCGGTTCAGGGTGAACCTAGGGAGAATAACAATTAGGAGGTGGTTTTATACTCCTCACAACCTCTCAATCAGAGGCCTTGCTGCCAGATGCAGTTTGCGTCATACCCAGGACCTGCAATTTAATGATTCTATTTATATGTGTAGATTTTGTTCTCATTTACTTTAAAAATTAACACGTTTTCCATATATTCGATCCATGAAATTTACATTATTCTCCTTAAGAAATATGTTTCTATTGCATCAAGCCTTCCTTCCATCTATGAGGGAAGTGTTCAACTTTCACTGATATATATATATATATATATATATAACGCATCGTTCATTCAGTAATGAATTAGAATACTCTCAGCTACTGGGCGTGTATAATGATAATATACACGCTAAAAGTGTGCCTTCTTCTACCGAGCGACTATAGCTCAGAGGTAGAATCGCCGACTGACACCAATTCGGTCGGGTTTCACTCCTGGATTATGATATGAATTAAAACAGAAAAAAAACTTGTTAACCAACGCGTTCTATCATCTGATGGGCTTTATCAAAACAGGTGTTTTGATTTTATTTTTCAGCAAGTATTTATGAACAAAAATAATAAAAATATATATTCGTTTTTTTTTAAATTGACTTAACAAGAGGTTATGAATTTAAATGAATTTAATAAATGACAAATTTTGCTGGTTATTTTCATTTACGTTTATGGTGCTATATTTTAGCATTTATATTTTAAGATATTTATACTTTTCGTATAAATTTCTGAGATGCGGTAGTATTTACACTATTTACATTATTTGGACTCTGGAAAAATACAAGAAAAACCATTGACATCCAAAAAATCTGTTAAAAAAATGTTATTGAACATTAGGTTAATAAGTCCCAGACATTCCCTTTTTGTTGTTCTTAATGGCACATGGCTCAGTGGATACAAACGTTGGTTTGTTTTAGTGACTCGACCAAAGTGTTGCGAGTTCAATACCAGGCGAGTCGGATTAGAGTGAGATATCTCATCAATGTTCAAATGAGGTATTGACAGAGAATGAGAATGATATACCCCACTGATCATAATAAATGGTTCGGTTCCTCGTACCTGAAGAAGGCCGAAACATTATACAAATGCCAACCACAGATGAGGACAATAGTGTATTTATAGTTTTGTCGCAAAACTACAAAATATGGAAGCTAGTAAATATCAAAGTTTGTGTAAGAACCGTTGTACACCATTACAATAGGATGAATTGCCCGTTGGTTATATTTTAGTAATCGGCATTAAGTAGAAAAGTTTATATCATTCGATTTTAAGTACAGTTTCCATCATCGATTTCTCTTGACAAGTTAGAAAAATTCCCTTTAGGTTACCATGTCTATACATTACTTAGTTCAATCATTTGAAGTGATTTATTTTTTAAGTTTGAAGTTTAATATATTCTTTATGTTTTACTAAATAAAATACATGCTTTTAACAAACATAGCAATATCAGTAACAAAGAAAAAACAATTTGCTCATTGAATTCGGTTTAAAGTACCTGATAGTGATTGTGTAACTCCTAATTTAATTTTATTATTAGCTATAAGCAATTATGATAGAAATAAAAGCCTTGCCAGTATTCCTCATTGGCGGCCACAAACTCAACAATATCAGATACGCAGATGACACGGTACTGATAACAGAAACGGAAAGGAAAATGCATGACCTTCTACAGAAGGTAGCAAAAGAAGGTGAAAATAAAGGACTGAGCATAAACCTCAAGAAAACTGAATGTATGCTTATCATCAAAAAGAGGAGACTTATATGCCAGTTGCGAATTGGAGAATTTAAAATAAAACAAGTAAAAACTTTGAAATACCTGGGAAGTGTTTTGACAGAGGATGAAAAATGCAACACGGAGATCCAAAAACGCATTGGCATGGCCAAAGACGCATTTCAGAAGCTAACAAGAGTACTGAAAAACAGGAAAATCTCATTAGAAACGAAGAAAAGAATGCTGGATTGCTATGTGACATCTGTCTTTCTGTATGGAAGTGAATGCCGGACGATCTCATCAATGATGAAGTGTTGGACAGAAAGCAAACGAGAAGAAAAATGGCAATAAATATCAGAAAGAGACAAATGAGGTTCATGAGACACGTTATGAGGAAGGAAGTTCTGGAGACCTTGATACTCACAGGTCGGATAAATGGAAGAAAAGACAGGGCAAAGCTGCGCGAGACGTACTTGTTAGTTCTGAGCAAATGCTTGACGGAGCGGGGCTTAGAACAAATACCAATAGAAAAATTATTTTTCATTTTTTATTTTTTTAATCATATCACCCCGGGCAAGGCGTAAATGCCACTGATGTGCGCGGGGCTACCTAAATGAAAAAAAATTAATTAGAGGAGGGAGAAGAGGATTACAAACCAATTAGAAAGAAGCAATAGAAAGATGAAAATGCAGGTGTGATGACAGTTGCAAGTGGGGAGAGAAAGGGAAGGATATACGGAGTGGGGGAAGGGCTACTGTCAAGTGGTTAGTAGATGAGTATTGACATTGCATTTAAATTTCTGGAGGTTGTAGCCGTCAGGAAAGCAAGAATATGGGAGCGAGTTCCACAGGCGGGAAGTACGAGAGAAGAAGCTGAAGGAGTAGAATTGTCGTTTGCATTTCGCTAAACTAACTGTGAATGGGTGGGACCCAGTTGCCATTCTGGTTGCACGAGTAAACACCTGTTGAGGAGGCGCCAGTGACTTAAGATCGTCTGAGAAGCCATGAAAGTACTTATAGAACAGACAAAGGGAGGCCACATTTCGTCTGTTGGGAAGTGGCTGTAGTCGAGCCGCCAAGTCAGCAAATATCACGTTACTAACTCTCCTTTGGAGCCTGTCGAGAACACTGAGGTGAGCGGCAGGGGGCTTGATCATAAATGGCAGCAGTACTCCATGCACGGTCGAATGGTAGACTTGTATATATGCAGGATGAATTCAGGCGGAAAGAACGTCCTGGATCGACACAGTGACACAACCTCCTTAGCAGTAGATTTAGCTATGAATTCGATGTATCGGTTCCATTTGAGATCAGAAGAGAGGGTAAGGCCGAGGAGGCGCAGTGTATTGCACTCAGGGAGAATCGCTTGGTCCATGCTTTTGGGAGGCAGGAGAGGTTGCTTGTGATGGTTGACAGACAACAGCTTGGTCTTGGACGCATTGAAGTTGACAAGCCACTTCTTGCCCCAATTCACCACAGAGTGTAGATCCCGTTCAAGGTCAGCAGCGAGATTATGTCTGTCCGCCATGCCAGGTTTCTTACTGGTGCGGGAGTATATTGTGGTGTCATCTGCGTAGATGCCTACTTGGGACTTGATCTCATCTAGGAGGTCGTTGATGAAAATAAGGAAGAGCGTCGGGCCCAGGATAGAGCCTTGGGGGACACCGACATTCATGCTGTAGGATGAAGAGGCACGCCTATTCAAAACGACCTTCATTTTGCGGTTGTTTAAAAAAGACTGGATTAGGTCAAGTAGGCGTCCGGTAATGCCATAACCCCGTAGCTTGCAAAGGAGGCCAGAGTGCAAGACCCTGTCAAAAGACTTGGGGATGTCCAGAGCAAATGCACGAGCCTCGCCTGTCTCATCGAAGGTCTGGAGCATGTACTCCGTAAAGGTTGTTAGCATATCTGCAGTGGACCTGACAACGCTGAGGCCATATTGCTTGTCAGAGAAGAGTTTGTGGGCAGTAAGATGTTGAACTATTTCAGCATTGATTATGGCCTCGAACACTTTCCAGAATATCGGTAGAAGACTGATAAGGCGATAGTTGGATGGGTCCGAGTGTTCACCACAAGTGCGATAAGGGACAGAGCCAAGTGGAAATCCATGATAGTCTACGTCCTGAAGGGACACAGCACATGAAGAAGAATGTTGTACGCGTTTTAATTAGTTGTGTCCATAAAGAAATATGTAAATCAATATGAATTATACTGTTACTGTGTCGTGTTTCTGAAAAAGAAATAATTATTAAGTATAGTGGCAAAAATAATTATAATATAATAACTATAAAAATTATAATTTTCATTAATTCACACAATAAAAATCGAGCCCATTTTTCTCTTCTACACAAACATACACGTATAGTTATCTTTATCGGACTAGCAGTTCACACGGACGGGTGTAAAAATGTCTCCTCCTTCTCCTATTTTTTAGTATGAGTGTCAATAAACCACATGAGTTCGATGTCCGCTAATATCCAGACGAAGTATTCAACCGTTTGTCTCAAATATTTCTTAAGAATTTCTTGCTAGATTTGAAAAAGAGGCTTTACTCAAGTTTGTCAACTATTGCAAAGATCAGAAGGATTTTGCAACATAGTCTCTCAGTTAAGTGACATACGTGATACACGCTTTGGGTGATCATGTCTCAAAAGAGACATGATGACTGTGTAGGAAGTTATTCCGCACTAAGTTACCATTGTTTTCTGTGGTATACTGGTTGCCAACCAAGGCTATAGAAATCAATCTGTTTTATTATTTAACCTATAAATGGAGGGAAGAGACGGAATAATATTTTTCCCAAGAGTTAATGTAAGGAATCCAACTGGAATTTGAACTCGGCTCCCCGATTTGTCGTTTCGAATCGATATCCATTGCACCAGAACGGACATGTTACAACAACGCAACAGAAATATCACACAACGCACATGTTACAGCATAACGCTACAGAAAAATCACGTATTCACTGAACACGTATAAATAAGGGCAGGTGACTGAACAATTAGACTAATTAATAATAGGCGTGTGGACTTACATTGAACGACAACGAGAGGAGAAAACATAAAAGACATTGAATAAAATATGGCAAAATAAAAAATATATATTCCATTCCTCCTCACCACCTGTAAATAACTCGGTCTTGACGAAACAAATAATGTAGTCAATAAAATAATCATCATCATATACACCTTAGAAATGAAAAGTACACGAAAGTGGATGATATTATGCCGTGTCCTTTCGGGACGTAGGAGATCACGGGTTTCCACTTGTTTCTATCCCTTGTTGCTCTAAATATTTTTCTTTTTGGTATTTCTCACAAGCCCCCTTTTTCCAAATGTCCCGCTTGAGCCCATCAAGTACGTCTCTTGCGTATTTCCCACTGTCTATTTTGCCTTCATCCGTCTTGTGAGTATTAGGTTCTGCAAGCCATTTTTCCTCATTACGTGTCCCAAAATCTCTGCTGTCTCTTCCTCATGCCAATTATTTTTCTTTTTTGTCTGCATTTTCTCAAACACATCGTCGTTGCTCACATATTCGGTCTATTTAAATACTCTGTTTTGCCTTTGAAAGGTGTCTTTGGCCTTGTTAGTACGCTTTCGGATTTCAATGTCATACTTTCCATCTTTTGTCAGAATGTTTCCCAGGTATTTAAATTTCTGGATCTGCTTGATTTTAGTGTCCCTGACTTATAGCTAGCATTTTGGGGACATCTTTTTGTTGACGACCATGCATTCAGATTTCTTGAATATTATGTTTAGCCTTTTTCTCTTCACTATCTATTGTTACCTTTGTAGGAGGTTCTGTATTTTCCTTTCCGTGTCTACTATCAGCACTGGATCATTTGCCTATCTTATATTGTTAAGATTGTAGCTGACAGCGACGAATGCTGAGAAGACTCAGATTTGTTTTACTTTAAAAATTGAAAAGATCCGCGGAGAAGACATGCATTTATCTTACGCTCCTTTCAATTTTCTTACATCCGCTGAATTCATTATCTGTCCGTATGCAGGCGGTTTGCTTCCAGTATGGATTCTTTATAATTCTAAAGCCTTTCCTGGATATGTCGAGGGTTTCTAACAAGTCTTTGTTGCGTTGTTTATCGAACCGAATTCATAAAACACAAGTTGACATCCTTCTGCATCTATTTTAATCATTCTGAGCATGAATATCGTATTTCTTGTTCCGGTTTCTTTAACGAACCCGCGTTTTTTTCCAATATCTGGGCCGATTCTTTTGCCAGCTTTGTTCATCAAAATTCGGATGATGAACTTTGAGTATTGTTTAATGGCATATCAACCTCTGTGAGTTATTTAATGCCAAAAAATTTAAAGTTTTAAGGTATTTTCTAAATGGTCGTTTATAATGATTTAGTCAGATTTTGATAAAAAAATAATTTTTTTATTTTTAGGAAACTGAAGATGACTTTAGTTTTGTATTCAAAAATGCATTGTTGGTAATAACATTTTTTCCCTCAAAAATCTATTAAAGCGATAAATATTTTTTCTTTCAAAAATATGTTTTGGTAATATTATGCCCATTCAATGGGAAATTTTTCTAAAAAATCTATTTTTATTTATATATTTATAAAATATTAATATATACTTTTCCTACCCAACTGTGTGCAACGTGGTCACATGAAATTCGAACTCGGTTCTACTGATTTTTCATGCTAAGCCTATATCCATTTTACCACAGTGATCTTCACAATGCTGTAACAAGAGGGAAAATAGAAAATCCCTCATAGTTAACCACATATCAACCAAAATTCAGATGACCTATTTCTGTGGAAGGAAGTTGAAATAATTGATTGTAAACTTCATTACAAAATACGAAGAATCAGCGCATATGCTAAGCTACGAGAATCTGCTAATTCGCTCACGCGTAAAAGTGAATTTGAGCGTGAGTTTTGCTTAACGGCATATCAACACCTCTGTGGGTTATTTAATGCCAAAAATGTAGGGTTTTAAGGTATTTTTTAAATGTTTTTTATAGTGAATTAGTCAGATTTTGATAACAAATTTTATTTTTAGAAAACTGAAAATGCCTTCGAGTTTTGTATTCAAAAATGTATTGCTGTTAATAATTTTTTTCCTTCAAAAATGTATTATGGCAATAATTTTTTTCTTTCAAAAATATGTTATGACTATATTCTTTCTCTTTCAAAAATGTATATATGTCTATAAAAGTCTATTTTTATACTTTCATAGTATTTAGACCCCAGTTTGGGGGTTAACTATTTGCCTATAGCTGGAAACCTATCAGGTGCTACCACCCCGGGTCAGGGTGGACTTCAGAACAACAGCAATTAAGAGGTGGTTCCATTCTCCTCACAACCTCCCAATCAGAGGCCTTACTGCCGGATGCAGTTTATTGTCATACCCAGGACCAGAAGAGGATGATGGTAATTATTAAAAAAATCAAGACAAAAAGCAAAATACAGTATTTGGAGTCAGAACTACTTCTGATTACTAGCAAAGAAAAGGTCACCAATACCAACGTTTTTCTTTCTTAGATGTTCAGTCGGTCAGCTGCTAATATTAACTTTCTAATAGAGATGATCCGAGTTTTCTTTTCGAGAAGATAGGCCGCACACATTTTAGTGAAACAAACGATTCACTTTTAGAGAGGGGAGTTAAAAAATTTATTTGATAGCCTTTAGAGACCCGAAATGTGCGTGTTCATTCCCTTTCGCTTGTGTTTCATTTTTATTATTAACTTCCCCATTTAAATATTCGCAGTGATCGCAATGCAAGAAGCAAGCCGTAACAACCCCGTTTAATCAGACTGGAACGTCCCAGATCACTGCAACGACTAGCATTTGCTTCGCATATATAAAAAAATCAAGCAACCACTTACTGAATAAGCCCTCCCATAGCAGAAAAATCAAAGTTGGTACCCGGCAAGTCACACATACTAGCAGTTTAGAATTTTTCAATAATATCTTGTTTGTCCAAATGATCCGTGAATTAATATGCGTTAATATTCTTTTAATTTTATTCTGATAACAAAAGCCGATGTGCTATAAATGAGAAAGGAGGCCTCGAATAATTATTATATAAACACATTGCCATGGAATCATTCTAGGCGAACATTTGCCAAATAAGCATGAGGGAGTTTTTATGCATATTCCATTAATTTAAAGAGAAATAAAATATCACATTTTCCAGGCATAAATATGTCAACGAAAATGTATATTTAAATTGTTTGTAATGTTGTTTTCATAGTTATCGCTATATTCACGACATTTCGGCCGTTGTACGCTCCGGCCATCTTCAGGTGATTGAAATTTCAAAATGGACTCTTTATTTCTTCCACCGCTGTAGTTTGACTTGACCCAGAAAGTTGCAAGTGAAACTAAACTAAAGCAGAAGAGAAAAACACCTAGAGAGTTGAGTTAAAAGGAGATAACTTATACTGAGTTATCCAGACGTGGAATGCCACGCTAAACTAGCCCAACTGTCTCAAATGTTGACAAAATTGCTTGCCTGAAATAGAAATATTACGAGTTGAATCCCCTTTTTTTTGTTCACCGGTACAGATTGTTCTAGTTTCAAGTGACATGCTTCTTCCAGATGTCTCCTCATTTAACTCAACTCGCTAGGTTTTTCTTCACTTCTTTTATAGCCAAGTATTGAACCCACATCTCTTTTGGTCAACTCACTAGATTCAACCAAATTTTTATCAAATATGCCATGTTTTCTTGCGAAAACCCCAGTGAACGAAATAAAAGCCCCAGTTCAAAATTCCAATAACATAAAGAAGGCCGGAAGGTACAATGAAAAAACGTCGTTAATACGGCAACGAAGATGAGGAAAACAACCCGAACAATGTAAATAGTGTAAATAATTATAATACCACATTTCAGAAATATGGACAAATATTGAGCATTTATATGAAGTAGTGTCAATGCTATTATTATACGTCTCCTGTTAAAGTAACATTCAGCAAATATTTCCCCAAAAGCCACTACTACTTTCGGTTGAAATATATAATATATTTTTTTAAATATGGCCACATAAAGGCCATATTTGAGGTGAAAATGTGCTGTTTTATTTTATAATAATAATTATTAATCTTTTCTCATTTTCCAAGTTGAACGTGTGAACAAATTTGTTTAAATTAATACTGGTTTTCTTATTAAGTACATTTGTTTATATATATACTTCAATTTCCTTTCCAAATGCAAACCCACTTACCCAAAATATTTAAATTATCAATATTATTTCTGAAAGTAGCAGCCTTCTTGATCGGGCCGAGAACATTGCGTTACTATATATATAATTAAAGTAATAATACCAATAGCAACAGAATTTATTCTGTCAAGAGGAGCAATAATTAAACTACAAATGAGATAGTCTTGAAACCCACCGGGAACTAACCCGGAGGGAAAAGAAGGGGAAGAAAAAAAGAAACAAACGAAATACCTGAACAAAAAGTCAAGCATTCGTAAGAAAAAAAAAAACCCAAGACGAAAACCTTAACAATAAAGAGCTCAATACGAAAGCAGAGTACACAAAGCACTCAAAGCAAAAGTAGAGCAAACAAAATAAAAAATATAAGAGTGAGCCATTACACACACACACACACACACACACACACACACACACACACAAATATATATATATAGGTGTGTAGATAGATATATGTGTGCATATATGTATATATATATATATATATATACATATATATTTATGCACGCACATATATATGCACGCATATATATATACATACACATATATATGAACACATATATACACATATATATACACATATATACATGTATATATACGCACCTTATATATATGTATACACTAATATATTTTATACACACCCATATATATATATATATATATATATATATATATATATATATATATACGATTTAACACGCACAGTAAGAAAGAAAGGTCGACAATGCAATGAAATAACCATCCTAACATAGGCGGAGTGTCTTTAAAATATGGAAGGCGAAAGACAAATCGTCATCGTGTTTAATTAGTTTAGGCAAGATTTATAACCCAGCAACGAATAATCCAGACACAATTTTATGATTAAATTACAAAGCAAAGAAAAGACTAACATCTTCAAGAAAAACCCGAACAGAAAGTTCACCCGACAATATAAAGCCTAAAATGTCATAAGATGCAACGAGTAAAACAAAAGTTAAACGAAAATTAAAGCGAATCAATATACACCAATAATTACAAGAAAATAAATTACGGTGTGTATCATTTCTCATGCCAGTCCATTGATATTCGATGACTGAAAATACTGCTTAATCCATTACATATCCTTGTATGAGAAAATCTTTTAACATCATGAAAATGAATTACGTTTTGCTGAAATTCATGCACAATATGTTTAAAAAAATAATGACATGTCCACCATATATTGGTTAGACCAAAACCGTTCATTTTCTTATTACGTAGAAAATAAACTTTTTGGCCAACCGAATAAATAACGTAGAAACTAGTAGAATAAAATGGGCCAGAAGAGAGAGACTGTGGAAAATATAACCGAAAGAATTAATACAATTTGCAAGCTCTGATAAATTCCTAATATGCATAGCAGATAGATAAAAAAATTCTGATATTTTTTCAGTGTCACAATTATATCAGATTAATAAGATTATACAATTATATCAGATTAACTGACTGAATAAAAGCAAATGAATTGTAGCAGATTTTATCATTTCTGTGTCAGAATGTGTGAAATATTTGTTCAATAAAAACATATTTTTCACTCAATCCATGAATTTTTAATTCACTATAGAATTGAGATCCAAAAATTTCAACTGTACACGTTATCAGTAGGTTTAGGGTTAGTGATTAGAATACTAGTGCTAAGGTCAGAGCATAGATACAGAAGTACACTGACATTTATGACTTGCCAAAATTTTTGGAATCGTTAACAAATATTGTAAAGAAACCTGTAACCTGACGATGTGCAACAACTCGAAGCGGCATATATTTCTAAAGTGATCATATATTTCTAAAGTGACCACTGGAATATTTTGTACTATGGAACTGACTTTTACAGGTACAGAATTTTGTACGAAAATAGGCGTATTTAGCAAGACCCATAAAAAACGATTGTGTACATTACCAGTGAAATCTGTATAATAATTATAAACTAATTCTAGGAAATTTGAACCTCATGATTCTGATGAAATAACGCATCTTATCAAAGATGAATGCAGTTAATAGATGACAAAAGTCACAAAAGAGTGTATCATGACGGTCATAAATCAATGACAGGTTTAGGTAAACCAGTGGACCCAACTAATATTAGTATACATTCTCAATGTAAATTTCAAAAACATTATGTGAGCCTTACTTACAACTAGTGTTCATTGTCTATTACGACAAACAATTATGGCCCTACACATCTGTTTACTGTCATTAAGTACGCACGATCGTACCCTAAATATCCGATCACACTACGAGTGTTACTTTTACCAAGTAACTAAGTATGGATGGTATATTGGTGACTGCAACATCTGTTTGACCTAACTTTAGAACACAGGCGGTGGTTTTGTCAGGTTCGAACCTCACTATAGAGCGCATATTCTCTATTAGGTATCTCGGTTGTGTAGGTTGGTTGCTCTAATTCATACTCTTACAAAAGAAAAAAGTGTGTATACTTAGACATGGATAAACCACAAGAAAATAGTTTGGAGGAATGCAAAAATGATATTCGATAAAGAAACATCCATTGATTTCATTATTCTTAACTCGTCAATTAATTTTTGTAAAATAGATATTTTTTATTATTACTTAATAACCGCTTATACGTCAATTAAATCTATATTTTTTATTGCGAGGTCTGATGCTATGTAAATTGTTTCATTGTATCATGCTATCTATCTTATATATTTGTATGTCTACCATTTGCCAATGATTTGAATATTGCTGTCACATATGTTATCGTTTTCCTCCTATGTATTTAGAGATTCTTGATAAAATTCCAAAAAAGTATATTCACTCGCTTACTTTCCGTTATAATGTAGCTTCCTTGTGCTTTTTCTTGCTAAATTTTCTGATGAACTTTAATGTAAGTTACCCAGACTTTATGAATTTAATAGCAGTGTATGTGAGTTGTAAGGCAGTGGATATCGAATAATAACGAGAAATTGGAGAGCCGAGTTCGAATTCCAGTTGTATTTTTCCATCCAATACTCTTGGGAAAGGTATTAATCCGTCGTTTCTCTCTCCAACTGTGGATTAAATAGCAGGAAAGATTGGGTTCTATACCCTTGGTTAGCAATCAGTCTACCGCAGAAAGTAATGGCAACATACTGCGTGAAAATCTTCTACCCAATCACTCATGTCTCGAAAGAGACATGATCGCCTAACCGGGTATCACGAATGGCACTTAACTGACTAGTTTGGAAAAAAATTACACATAATGTTACAGTTGAATAGGATCAGTATATCCGTAATTTCTATAACAGTTTATTCTATCACACGTCTTGCTTGTGGAAATCCCTTCTTGCTTCCAACTTTGATTATAATAGATTTCGTTATCTTTTGTGTACTTGATCCATCTTCTTTTATTCTTCTCTCTCCATAATACTGTTTTTCCTTTGCTTATTCTTTCATATTAAGTAATCCCTTATCACACACACACACACACACACACACACACACACACAGAGAGAGAGAGAGAGAGGGAGGTAGTATAAAGAATATCAGCGGCCATATTTAAATTTTAACCATTCACTTACTGCTATTGGTTTTGGCAGGAATTCATTTTCCTCTTTCCATCGTATAAACCGCACAGCTGTGTGTGATTGTTTTACTAGTGTAGTAGTCAAGCGAGGCGAACTAAACTGTTAGTATAAAGCCTTGCCAAGAAGCGTTAGAATTGCAGTCTTTGTACAAAATCTTTAGTCTGGCAAATGAGTTCCATCTGCCTTCTGGATTCTGGAAAATATGTCGAGATTGTGGTCCTTGTACAATTCTTGCCTTAGAAATACTTCTGTTCATGTACTAATTTCTTCAAAGAAACCAGTATCATCTCTTTAGACGCATAAAAATGTATATATAATTTTGGCATAGGAACAGGTTTACAGTTTCAGATAGAATTTTGAACAATTTCTTCAGGTGTGCTGATGAATCATCCAAGACAAGCCGAATTTTATTGAGTTGTTTTCTCCGTCCTTTCAACATCTTCAGGTTATTTAAAGCCAGAAACTATTTTAAGATTGTAAAAACCTTTCTTTTTGTAATAATAATGGCTTACTAATATCATTACTAATTAATTCATAGCTTAGCTTGTAAAGATGGATTGATTTTTTTTCTCAAGTGTATTAATGTGTAATTGAATATAACGAACTTGATTAGAATTTAAACTCGGCTCTCTGATTAGCTATAATGCATTACACTACTCGACGATGTAAGCTTAGAACATTTGCTATTTCTAAGCGGTTACCTATCTAGGTACTGGCCAGGTTTAAGTTAATTTCGGTGATTGTACAGGGACCATTCTAATGCGATGGGGTCGTAAGCCTGCTAATGTTTAGAGATCGTTGGAAGAAAACAAAAACAAAAAAGTAAAATAAATAAATGCTATTTTCTTTTAGAATGTGGCTATATTTTGGACCTGCGCAGTGAAATTCTAAGCTGGAATCAGATAGGAAATCAATTATCTCTCTTTCTCTCTTCCATTTATTTATTGACTTCTGCATGATCTAGCTAATTTCGTTCTTTGGTTGGCGAAATGGCGAAAATGAACTACAGATATAACAGAAAATATAATGTTTCCAGTACTTATGCGTGCCATTATATATATATATATATGTGTGTGTGTGTGTGTGTGTGTGTGTGTGTGTGTGTGTGTGTGTGTGTGTGTGTGTGTGTGTGTGTGTGTGTGTGTGTGCATATATATATGTGTGTGTGTATGTGTCTGTGTGTGGGTATATATATATATATATATATACACACATGTATGTGTGTGTATATATATATATGTATGTGTGTATGTGTGTGTATATATGTGTGTGTGTGTGTATGTGTGTATATATATGTGTGTGTGTATGTGTGTGTGTATATATATATGTGTATATATATATATGTGTGTGTGTGTGTATATATATATATATCGAAATAGCTAAGCGGTTTTGGCATATGTAACCGTGTAAGACAACCTAGCAAGTACCCGAAATGAACCGGTACTCGTCGTAGTCGTATGCAGTATAGGCGTTCCAATAGACGCAGACCTATAGACGCAGACTACACGACATCCTTGCCTTAGTTTGTATTTATGGCTGATAATAGCCAATCATATTACTGTGAGGGGGAACCAAAGTTTATGCATATTCATTACATCACTATGAAAACCTAATAAACTGTACACTCTTCCTCCTCTTACGTCCGTAGAGCAATCTCATTCAATAAATCTATAACTTGAGTGTCTCTTGAGCCTTGTAAACATTTATTAAAAAAAGGTTATGTAAAAAGCTTAAGTGGGAAATTGTGAAAGTCTAGTAAATACATAATATTCACTTTTTCCCAAGTAAATATAATCCGGTTGAATTCCTCGCATTCACTTACGCGCAAATACCCTTAAGAAAGGTATTAATCCGTCTCTTCCCTACAGTTATGGGTTAAATAGCAGGACAGATTGGCTTCTATAGATTTGGTCGGCAACAAGTCTAACGCAGAAAGCAATGGCAACCTACTGCGGGATAATTGTCTGCCCAGTCAGTCATGTCTCTTTTAAGACATGATCGCCCAAGCGTTTATCACGTATGGCACTTAACTGACTGAAATATAATCCACCACTCTTTGCAGCCACAAGATTCCGGTAGCCAGAAAGTTCTAGAACTTCGTCATGAATAACCAAAGAACAAATATAAAGTAAAAGCGAGAACAAAAATTATTTGATTTTGAGATTGAGTTTTGCTTAACGGCAAATCAAACTCTGTTGGATATTTAATGCCAATAACCTGGGGGTTTAAGGTATTTTTTAATGTTCGGTTGATTTAGTCAAATTTTAAAGAAAATATTTAGTTTTTAATCTTTTATTTTTATTTTAGAAAACTGAAAATGTCTTCTAGTTTTGTATTCAAAATGTTTTTCTGATATTATTTTTTTTCTTCAAAAATGTGTTATAGTAATTTTTTCCTTTCAAAAATGATTGTGTACATTACCAGTGAAATTAGGGGTTAACTATTTTCCCGGAGCTGGGGCCCTAACAGGTACTACCACACCGGGTCAGCAATTAAGTCGTGGTTCCATGCCTCTCACAACCTCCCAATCAGAGGCCTTGCTGCCGGATGCAGTTTACCGTTATGTCCAGGACCCAAATATTATTTAGATACGATCCGATACTAGAATGGAGCAGAAGGCCTAGTTCAATGAGACAATTGATCGTTTGAGGTTGAAAGGCTCATAAAAAGAATAAGTTTTCTTCTTAGACTAGAAAGAGACACTTTTGTCACTGTTGATTTTCGTTTCAATTTTCCATGAACTGTGATTATACATCAGCATTCACATGATTCATACGCAAATACAAATGAAACGGCTATTAGTTTGAGAAGCAAAACAACGAAATCAATCAATAAGAGTAAAAATAATATGAGCTGCTAATTTATTTTTATGTTCGAAACTATGCATGTTCTTGATGTTCCGTTGAAAGAAATATCGATTCTTTTTGTTTCACACCTGTTATACTCGGTTGCAAAAATAAAATGTTCCGTTTACGAAGAAAATTTATTCGGATGATAAGCAATTTGTTCTTCGTAACCTGCAAGTCACCGAAGTTAAGAGTTTGACGGGTACGATTTTAGCGCAAAACTCGTTCGATTTGCTTCAAAAGTTCTAATATTGAAGTGTGGTAGAGTTTCACTTTTTACTCTTCTTCTTCTATGTGCCCTGTCCCTTCAGGACGTAGGCAATCATGGCTTTCCACGTCTCCCTATCCCTGGTGTCTCTTAACACACATTCTCCTGTTGCACAATGCAACCCTAGTTTCATCATCCACCTGATTAGGTTCTTCAAATATGTTATCCGTTGTTTTCCCCCTGTCTCTTTTTCCCTCTATCTGGCCTGTTAGTATCAGGTTCTCCAAGCCCTAATTTCTCATTGCCTGTCCCAGGGACTTCAGCTGTCCCTGCCTGATGCTTAGTATTAATTTCCTTTTCGTTTCCATCATTTCTAAGACTTCATCATTTCTCACATGCTCGATCCATGATATTCGCAGAAACCTTCTGTAGAACCACATTTCAATCGCTTCAAGTTTTTCCTTCATCTTTGATGATATTGTCTAGCATTCACTGCCATATTGAAGTACTGACAACACATACCAATTCAGTACTCTCCTCTTTGTTAAGGGTAATTAATGATTTTTTTGGTTGTTTACGCTCTCTTTATGTGTCTAAAAAGAGAATAAAAACTTTCTTCCATGCTATAGGTGAAAGCAATGCAAATAAGAAATTAAGTGTATTTTCACGTATTTTTCTATCAATAAGAAATCCAAAAAGATGTGGTACCATGTTTTAGAACTTGGCAATATTCTGAGGCTTAGTAACTGAATAAAATTGAAAAGGAAAAATGCTATTCATGGAAAGATCCATATAAAAACATATATCAAGTTGGTTCAGCGTAAAAAATGATTTAATATGTGCAAATATGGAAATGAAAAAAGCGGTAAACCGGACGAACTATGAATAAATCGATGATTTAAAGTCTGGAATTTTATTTAATATGATTGTGTTTATTGTAGCATAAAATATATGCTATCACCTAAACCAATATAAATATATTTCATTTAGATTCTTTCTATCTATCTATCTATCTATCTATCTATCTATCTATCTATCTATCTATCTATCTAAGTATTTTTCTGTTTCTGCATTTCTAAGTTTTCATATATATTTTTGAAATGGGTATGAATGTCAGGCAGCTTGTTCATATGTGCCAATCTGTTTATCTCTATTTTATTTATCCTGTGTTTTCTACCGAAATATATATATATATATATATATATATATATATATATATATATATATATATGTATGTATGTAAGTATATATATTTGTAGAACGGTATTCATTGTATTGTAACAGAGAGGATTCTTCCTACATCTGTTAAAGTTACGCTGGAATTACAATAGATATTTGTGACGTAATTTATCCTTCGCTTTTGCATAA
Source organism: Ascarosepion bandense (assembly GCA_037127315.1). NCBI lineage: Eukaryota > Metazoa > Mollusca > Cephalopoda > Sepiida > Sepiidae > Ascarosepion > Ascarosepion bandense. The sequence continues at coordinate 1,346,052 of JBBBDQ010000374.1, forward strand.
TATATGCATATATATTTGGCGTGGCTGTTGTTAATAAAATTTTAATAATACATAAATACATACATACAGACATATACATACATACATACTTTTATTTTATTTTTTTTTATAAGCGTTTCACCCCGAGCAAGGCATGTCACTGCCACTACTACACAGGGGGCTACGTCGAGTGGAGAAAGGCTGATTAAATATAGGAAATGTCAGAGGGTGGGTGATAGGCAGGTAAGGATAGTGAGAATGAGGGTTGGGTAGATGAGAGTGTTCTGAGAATAATTGGGAGTTAGTGTGATAGGAGGTGTCTAGAGATTGTAACTGTCGGGAAAGCAGACTTGTGGAAGGAAGTTCCACAGGCGGGAAGCGCGAGAAAAGAAGCTGTTGGAGTAGAATTTACGGTTACATCTTATTTGTTTAACTGTAAAAGGGTGGGACCTAGTTGCTAATCTAGTATCTCGTGTAAATTCGTGCTTAGGCGGCACCAGTGATCTAAGCTCATCGGAGCAGAAGCCCTGAAAGTACTTGTAGAAGAGGCACAGGGAAGCCACATCACGCCGGTGAGAGAGTGGTTGCAGCCGGTCTGCCAAGTCAGTATCAACCACGTTACAGATCCTCCTTTGTATTTTGTGAAGAAGCCCAAGGAGAGCAGCAGGGGCACCCAACCAGATATGGCAGCAATATTCAATACACGGGCGGATGGTAGATTTGTATATGTGCAGAATAGATTCAGGTGGGAAAAATTTCCGGGCCCTGCACAGGGAGCCCACTTTCATAGCAGCAGATTTGGCAATGGATTCAATATAGTCATTCCATTTGAGGTCCGCCGAGAGTGTAAGGCCAAGGAGGCGTAGTATTTTACTCTCTGGGAGGCTAGCCTGTCCCATGCTAATGGGAGGTAGATGCGATTGTCTATGGTGATTAGTTGATAACAGCTTTGTTTTGGAGGCATTGAAATTTACCACCCATTCCCTACCCGGCTTTTTGTTGTGTAGTGAATGGTTATAAGAGCAAGGTTTGACATTTGTTCCGCAGTGATATTTGTTAGTTCCTTGTTTCTTGACAATCTGGTTTTCCAGCCCGAGTTTATAGCTCGGGCCACGGTAAAGTAGCGTTTCTCGCGCGAAACACCGGAAAAACAGTTGTCCGGTGTTCGGCCACTTTGTGGCAATGGCCACAGATGGGCCGGTGGAAGTCGTTCCCCCCACCACGGCGTCGGTGGGAGGAAAGGAGGGGGGATTGGGCTTTACCGCCTCGGGATAATCCCCCTTCAGTACCAGTAGTAACAGTAGCAGCACTAGCAGCAGGATCCGGAACTGTACCGGCACCGGCAGCAGCAGCACCTGGATCCCCCAAACCTTCAACCTCTGGATGGAAAGGAGGAAAGGTCCCGATGAAGGGGGAAACTTACTATGAAGAGCTGCGGAAAAACAAATACGCAAACTACATTTCGGGCACAGAGCTGTTGTCGGTACCAGAAGAGTTGGCGGTGGTCGAGGCCAGGATCATATCCCTCATTACGAAGGACCCCAAAACTCACAAGTTGGTGGGGATTAACAGGGAGAAGTTTGAAGAGGCCATTAAGACCCTAGAAATCAAAGCCAAGGCTATAGCGAGACGAACTGGCGCTACATGGGACGTCCTGCTTGGCTCGGCCGAGGAGGCCAGGCAGCTGTCCGGAGTGGTCCTGGAGACCAAAACACTCCTGTTTCAAACGGAGTACATGGGGACGCGTAAGGTAAAAATTACATTACACGGCGTCCCCATGGACATTTCCCAGGACCATATTGGGGCCTTTTTTGCCCAGTATGGAAAGGTTGCGGAGGTCTCGGCGTTGCGCTCCAAGGCGGGTTTCCTGTCCGGGGACATGGCCCTGCAGGTGACCCTTTCCAAGGAAAAGATCGCTGAAATTCCAAACATCCTCACCTGCAGGAAGCGTGCGATTTTTGTAATTGTTGAGGGCAGGAAACCCTGCTGTTGGGCCTGTGGGGCGGCGGATCACGTCGCTAAGGCGTGCCCAACAAAGAATCCGGCCCCGAAGGCCCAGCCAACCAAGAGGCAGGATGGACCGGCGGAGAAGGGAAAATCAGCACCTCCAACACCAACATCAGCATCATCAGCACCAGCACCAGGAGCAAACAAGGAGGGCGAGTGGCAGGTGGTGGCAAGGAAGAAGACTAAAACGCCTTCACCTGTGAAGGTGCCGTCACCTGCCAAGGCTCCTGCAAATACAAAGGAGCCCGCAGCGGTAAAATCGCCTCCTAAACAGGGGAAGGTGAAAAAACCTCCCCAAATTGAAGAACCGGAGGAAGAAGAACGGATGGAGGTACAGAGATCCTCATCCCTGAAACGCGGCAGGGAAGACAGAGAGGAGGAGCATCGAGAGAGCCCGAAAAGCAGGCGGAGAAGCAGAAGTAGGGAGAAAAGGATTCCTTCAACACCCAAGTGCTCGTCTCTGCCTGCTTCTCCGGAGAGGCAAAGTTATGCCCAAAAGGCAAGGAGCCTTCCCTCGTCCCCGCGGAAAGCTTCCCAGTCCCCAGCCTTTAAATTGACCCCACTAAGACCTGCATCTTCAACCCCCACTCCCTCCCCTTCTCCTATGCCCACTCCCACTCGGGCAAAAAAGAAAAAAGCCCTGCCCCAGGGGGAAGCACTCATGAGAGTGAATGAGGACGTTGCCTCAGAATGGTCCTCCCAGAGGCGCAAGTTACTAAAACCCCTGCTGAGGCTGACCTCGGTGGACGGCGTTTCGGTGGAGGATCCCAGGAACTTTTCCCAGGCCCCAGGAGTAATTACCCTTGTGAGAAATACCGGGGGTAACCTGAGGGTCTGGGACCACATTTCCGAAGTCAAGAGACTCTATCCAAAAATCAGGATGGTTCAGGAGAATACTCCTGAACTTAAAAAAATGTCAAAAAATTGTGCGGGGAGGTTCCCTGTTTTACTCCACCCCAGTCTTTATAGGGTGGTAAAACTAACTTACCCCACGGACGTCGGCGGGATTGTCCTAGACGGGCGGATTACGTCCGATGTAGGAACGGGTTCCCTAGGACAGTCCGTCGGGGTCCTTTCTGCTAAAGATTTCCGTCCCGTATGCAATTAGAGAGCCTTTGTTGCCTGTTTTTTCTTTTTTTCTTTTTCAGGTTTAAAAGATGTCTATTAAGATAGCCAGCTTGAATGCGAAGGGCCTGAGGGATCGGGGTAAGGCGGCTCGCCTGCTTCGTGACCTCTTGTCCTTCGGCGTGGATGTGGCCGCGATCCAAGAGACTCACTTTGTTTGCGAAGTCGACTCGTGTGTGCTGTCTAACGACTTTGTCGTCTATTCAGCATATGGGAGCCGGCAAGCCAGAGGTGTTTCTTTGCTGGTCAAGCGTACCCTGGACGCGAGGGTTGACCTTGTCCATGTCGGTGCCGAGGGCCGGCTGATCGTGGCCGATATTGCAGTGAAAAGCAGATTGTTCCGGCTGATTGTGGTTTATGCGCCCAATAAGCAAGGTGAGCGTGTCTCTTTCTTTCGGCTGTTGGAGCCCTTTATGGTGCATTCAACACGGCTAATCTTAGTTGGGGACTGGAATGCCATCCTAACCCCCAAATGGGATAGAGGGAGGGGCGCTAGCGGGAGGAATGATGATCGTAGCCTGGTTGATCTGATCGACGAATTTGGTCTCGTCGATAGATACCGGGTCGATCATCCGGATGGGAGTATGTGGACGTGGGCGCTTAATTGGCCTTCTACCCGGGTATCTGCGTACCTGGATAGGATGTTAGTGAGAGTGGCCGACATAGACTTCTTAGAATGTCCAACGTTCCACTGGCTAGGCTACACGGACCACAAACTCGTTTGTGCCCGTGTGGTGTTAGACTTTAGGCCTAGGTTGGCTGGTTATTGGAAGTTCAATCAGTCCTTACTGGACAGGCGGGACTTTCGTGACCAGCTGACAAAACTAGTTCAGCGGGCGTTAATTGGGCGAGTCATTGGGAATAAGTGGTGGGTTAACCTTAAGGACTCCATTAGGTCTTTCGCCACCAAATATAGCCAGCGGCTCAAACTAGATAAGGCTGCGGAGGCAAAGACACTTAGTGCTAATTTCGCCCGGGCGGAGGCTGGTGGGGATCCCCTAGAGATAGCCTTAGCCAGGGAGGCCCTGAGGCGCACGACTAGCGAGCGCTATATGGGCCAGGTAATTAGGGCTAAGTTAAGCAAGATGTCTTCCGAAGCTGTGAACATGGGCGCAGAACTGCGCAAGGAAGAAATTCGTCGGGCCGGCGATCGGTACATTCGAGAAGTGCGCGACCCGGAGGGGCATCTCCTTCGGTCCACTGACGACATGTGCGAGGCGTTCCGGCAGCATTTCGAACACCGGTTTACCAAGGAGCCTGGTCTCCGTGACGAGGAGTTTCGCAGCTATTTGGCTGACTTTCCCCGGCTTTTGCCGGCTGAAGCGGCTAGCTGCGAAGGGGAGATTACGGAGGACGAAGTCTACGCGGCTTTGAAGAAGACCGGCAGTGGCAAGTCGCCAGGTTTGGATGGTTTGCCCTATGAATTGTACTTGAGGATGTCGCACCTTTTTGTCCCGCTCTTGACTGTCGTGTTCAACCACTGGTTTCGGCAGGGGTCCATCCCCGGTCGGATCACCAGGGGCGTGATCACGCTGTTGGGAAAAGGCAAGAAGGTTGGGCGGGGATTAGATGATTACAGGCCCATAACTCTGCTAAACACAGAGTTAAAGATTTTGGCCAAGATCCTGACGAATCGCTTGCAGCTAGTTGCCGAGTCTCTGTTGGAACCGGATCAGACTTGTTCTGTGAAGGGACGAACAATTCAGAGCAACCTGCACTTGATCCGCACGATCGTAGAGGGTGTAGAAGACGACGAAGAGGCCGCGCTGATCAATTTGGATCAGTCCAAGGCATTTGATAGGATTGACCATGGCTACCTGGCTGCTGTCCTGCAGGCCGCCGGATTCAAACCCGACTTCAGCCGCTGGATTAGCCTTCTGTATCGCTCCCCCAAGGCTGTGGTACAGGTGAACGGGAAGCTGTCGAGCGCTTTCGCGCTGTCTAGGTCGGTCCGACAGGGTTGTCCACTGTCGCCTCTCCTTTACGTCCTGGCGTTGGAGCCTCTCCTTCGCCGGCTAAGGGACGAGACGTGCAGTCCGGTCCTGCGTGGAATTGCTGTCCCTGGAGGAGCTCGAGCCAGGGTTTCCGCGTACGCCGATGACGTAACGACCTTTGTGTCCTCCCGCAGGGACATAAGGGCGGTACAGAAGGCGCTTGAACGGTACGAACAGGTAACAGGGGCCAGAATTAACCGCGACAAGTCGTCCGGCTTGCGGTTAGGTGCCTGGAAGGGTGTTTCCCTCCCGGGGCCCTTCGACTGGACGGACGGGCCGGTCAAGCTCCTCGGAGTTTGGTTCGGTCCGGACTTACAGTTGGAGAAAAACTGGTCAGAAGTACAGGCAAAGGTCGGCGCGTCGGTCGAGATTTGGCGTCGACGGAGTCTCTCCGTGAAGGGTCTGGCGGAGGTGTGTAATACATACCTCTTTCCCAGAATCCTTTACCGGCTGTCTGTACTTCCCCTTTGTGACGATCATGAGAAGGCGCTCGAGCGTTTGCTATTCTCCTGTCTTTGGAGAGGACGCAAACACATGGTCGACAAAGGAGTCTGTTGCCTCCGTCCGTGTCAAGGGGGTCTGGGGATGCCACACTTGAGGAGCCACGTGCTCGCTTCGAGGTTGGCATTCCTCAGGCGCGCGTTGGAGGAAGATCGGTTGCTTGCGGGGGTAGTGAGGGACATGTTCCCTAGCCTCACTATCACTCCCCCGCTCCTAAGGACTAGCAATAGGCCTTGGGGGCGGCCGAAATTCCTACTCGAATGTCTGACGGCCCTTCGGGCCATTCCATGGTCCAGTGACCTTTCACGGCCTAGGAGAATCTTCTATCGGGGATTAGTGGAGGGCGCCGTGAAGGATGAACTGTGGAGTAAGCTTGGCATGTCGAGAGAGGAGTATCGCTCTCATTGGTCTTGGGCGCCAGGTGCGGATTGGCTCAACAACTCTGAGTTTTCTCTGACCTGGCGATTGGCTCGGAATGGTTTGTCTCTCAACGACAAGCGTTTCGCAATGGGCCTGGCGGATTTGCCAGATTGTGAACGTTGCGTCCTTGGAATTAAGGAGACGTCTGCGCACGCCTTCTTCCATTGTTCGCGCGTTCGCCCGTTGTGGGCGCGTGTTGGCGAGTTGACTGCTCGTATCGCGCCGCGGGAGCTTGTGCTCATTGATCGCGCATACGCTGTGGACAATGTGTCGCCCCCGTACTCTGGAGTGAAGCGGATGGTGTTTCTGTCGCTACTGGCCACGGCTAGAATGGTGATTTGGATGACGCGTCTGGAGGAAGTCTTGCGGGGAGGTCGTCTTTCGGATCAGGATCTAATCCGATATTTTGAGCACCAGCTCAAAATTAAGATTAGAACTGAACGGAAACGGCTGCACCCGACAGAGTTCAGCGAAAGGTGGGTATATGCGGCGAGCCTGGTTCGCGTGACCGGGGCTAGCCTTGATTTTCTCTTTTAGATCTGCTAGTTGCATCGGGGTGGATTCCTTTGGAACCCCTCCCGTGGTTAAGGTAGAAGTTCTTTTTTGTGCCTAGTTAATGTGAGTGAATGTGTTTGTCCTGGCCTGTTCCCGGCTCCATTGCTTTTGTTATGATCCAGTTCGAGATTCCCATTGTCCAAGTATTCTTTTGTCCCGTTTTCACTCTCGGCTGGGTCAGCCTTATACATTCTCCAGTCCAATTTATTTTGTTCCCTGCTTCTCCATTCCCCTTAGAAAGAGAGCTGCTTGATTTTGTTCTTTTTAAGGCAGAATACAGTGGCCTCTTTAATTACGTGGGTGTGTTTGGGTCTTACTAACCCATGTATATATATTCATTTGAAATTGTTTTTTGTTTTGGGGTTTTTTGTTTCTTCATTCCCCCTCCCCATCATGTCATTTCATGAATAAAGTTTTAAATTTATTTTTGTACACTATTGTAAATATTGTAAATACACAAATTTTTAATTACATTTGGGGCGTTTTTAGGTCCCCGGTATGATTTTGCGGTATTTTGGTGCTTGATAGGTATGAGTGTTGATGGACAAATTTTTATGGTGAATGAGAAAATTGTAACGTATGTATGGGTCGTGAATCGGATTAGCTAGGTATAAGATAGTTACGGAAGACCAACCCAAGTTTTTGTACCCCCTCCCCATTGTTTGGCCTTGTGCCAGAATTTGTACTTTTTGACAAATAAATCAGTACCACCCATTCCCTACCCGGCTTTTTGTTGTGTAGTGAATGGTTATAAGAGCAAGGTTTGACATTTGTTCCGCAGTGATATTTGTTAGTTCCTTGTTTCTTGACAATCTGGTTTTCCAGCCCGAGTTTATAGCTCGGGCCACGGTAAAGTAGCGTTTCTCGCGCGAAACACCGGAAAAACAGTTGTCCGGTGTTCGGCCACTTTGTGGCAATGGCCACAGATGGGCCGGTGGAAGTCGTTCCCCCCACCACGGCGTCGGTGGGAGGAAAGGAGGGGGATTGGGCTTTACCGCCTCGGGATAATCCCCCTTCAGTACCAGTAGTAACAGTAGCAGCACTAGCAGCAGGATCCGGAACTGTACCGGCACCGGCAGCAGCAGCACCTGGATCCCCCAAACCTTCAACCTCTGGATGGAAAGGAGGAAAGGTCCCGATGAAGGGGGAAACTTACTATGAAGAGCTGCGGAAAAACAAATACGCAAACTACATTTCGGGCACAGAGCTGTTGTCGGTACCAGAAGAGTTGGCGGTGGTCGAGGCCAGGATCATATCCCTCATTACGAAGGACCCCAAAACTCACAAGTTGGTGGGGATTAACAGGGAGAAGTTTGAAGAGGCCATTAAGACCCTAGAAATCAAAGCCAAGGCTATAGCGAGACGAACTGGCGCTACATGGGACGTCCTGCTTGGCTCGGCCGAGGAGGCCAGGCAGCTGTCCGGAGTGGTCCTGGAGACCAAAACACTCCTGTTTCAAACGGAGTACATGGGGACGCGTAAGGTAAAAATTACATTACACGGCGTCCCCATGGACATTTCCCAGGACCATATTGGGGCCTTTTTTGCCCAGTATGGAAAGGTTGCGGAGGTCTCGGCGTTGCGCTCCAAGCCGGGTTTCCTGTCCGGGGACATGGCCCTGCAGGTGACCCTTTCCAAGGAAAAGATCGCTGAAATTCCAAACATCCTCACCTGCAGGAAGCGTGCGATTTTTGTAATTGTTGAGGGCAGGAAACCCTGCTGTTGGGCCTGTGGGGCGGCGGATCACGTCGCTAAGGCGTGCCCAACAAAGAATCCGGCCCCGAAGGCCCAGCCAACCAAGAGGCAGGATGGACCGGCGGAGAAGGGAAAATCAGCACCTCCAACACCAACATCAGCATCATCAGCACCAGCACCAGGAGCAAACAAGGAGGGCGAGTGGCAGGTGGTGGCAAGGAAGAAGACTAAAACGCCTTCACCTGTGAAGGTGCCGTCACCTGCCAAGGCTCCTGCAAATACAAAGGAGCCCGCAGCGGTAAAATCGCCTCCTAAACAGGGGAAGGTGAAAAAACCTCCCCAAATTGAAGAACCGGAGGAAGAAGAACGGATGGAGGTACAGAGATCCTCATCCCTGAAACGCGGCAGGGAAGACAGAGAGGAGGAGCATCGAGAGAGCCCGAAAAGCAGGCGGAGAAGCAGAAGTAGGGAGAAAAGGATTCCTTCAACACCCAAGTGCTCGTCTCTGCCTGCTTCTCCGGAGAGGCAAAGTTATGCCCAAAAGGCAAGGAGCCTTCCCTCGTCCCCGCGGAAAGCTTCCCAGTCCCCAGCCTTTAAATTGACCCCACTAAGACCTGCATCTTCAACCCCCACTCCCTCCCCTTCTCCTATGCCCACTCCCACTCGGGCAAAAAAGAAAAAAGCCCTGCCCCAGGGGGAAGCACTCATGAGAGTGAATGAGGACGTTGCCTCAGAATGGTCCTCCCAGAGGCGCAAGTTACTAAAACCCCTGCTGAGGCTGACCTCGGTGGACGGCGTTTCGGTGGAGGATCCCAGGAACTTTTCCCAGGCCCCAGGAGTAATTACCCTTGTGAGAAATACCGGGGGTAACCTGAGGGTCTGGGACCACATTTCCGAAGTCAAGAGACTCTATCCAAAAATCAGGATGGTTCAGGAGAATACTCCTGAACTTAAAAAAATGTCAAAAAATTGTGCGGGGAGGTTCCCTGTTTTACTCCACCCCAGTCTTTATAGGGTGGTAAAACTAACTTACCCCACGGACGTCGGCGGGATTGTCCTAGACGGGCGGATTACGTCCGATGTAGGAACGGGTTCCCTAGGACAGTCCGTCGGGGTCCTTTCTGCTAAAGATTTCCGTCCCGTATGCAATTAGAGAGCCTTTGTTGCCTGTTTTTTCTTTTTTCTTTTTCAGGTTTAAAAGATGTCTATTAAGATAGCCAGCTTGAATGCGAAGGGCCTGAGGGATCGGGGTAAGGCGGCTCGCCTGCTTCGTGACCTCTTGTCCTTCGGCGTGGATGTGGCCGCGATCCAAGAGACTCACTTTGTTTGCGAAGTCGACTCGTGTGTGCTGTCTAACGACTTTGTCGTCTATTCAGCATATGGGAGCCGGCAAGCCAGAGGTGTTTCTTTGCTGGTCAAGCGTACCCTGGACGCGAGGGTTGACCTTGTCCATGTCGGTGCCGAGGGCCGGCTGATCGTGGCCGATATTGCAGTGAAAAGCAGATTGTTCCGGCTGATTGTGGTTTATGCGCCCAATAAGCAAGGTGAGCGTGTCTCTTTCTTTCGGCTGTTGGAGCCCTTTATGGTGCATTCAACACGGCTAATCTTAGTTGGGGACTGGAATGCCATCCTAACCCCCAAATGGGATAGAGGGAGGGGCGCTAGCGGGAGGAATGATGATCGTAGCCTGGTTGATCTGATCGACGAATTTGGTCTCGTCGATAGATACCGGGTCGATCATCCGGATGGGAGTATGTGGACGTGGGCGCTTAATTGGCCTTCTACCCGGGTATCTGCGTACCTGGATAGGATGTTAGTGAGAGTGGCCGACATAGACTTCTTAGAATGTCCAACGTTCCACTGGCTAGGCTACACGGACCACAAACTCGTTTGTGCCCGTGTGGTGTTAGACTTTAGGCCTAGGTTGGCTGGTTATTGGAAGTTCAATCAGTCCTTACTGGACAGGCGGGACTTTCGTGACCAGCTGACAAAACTAGTTCAGCGGGCGTTAATTGGGCGAGTCATTGGGAATAAGTGGTGGGTTAACCTTAAGGACTCCATTAGGTCTTTCGCCACCAAATATAGCCAGCGGCTCAAACTAGATAAGGCTGCGGAGGCAAAGACACTTAGTGCTAATTTCGCCCGGGCGGAGGCTGGTGGGGATCCCCTAGAGATAGCCTTAGCCAGGGAGGCCCTGAGGCGCACGACTAGCGAGCGCTATATGGGCCAGGTAATTAGGGCTAAGTTAAGCAAGATGTCTTCCGAAGCTGTGAACATGGGCGCAGAACTGCGCAAGGAAGAAATTCGTCGGGCCGGCGATCGGTACATTCGAGAAGTGCGCGACCCGGAGGGGCATCTCCTTCGGTCCACTGACGACATGTGCGAGGCGTTCCGGCAGCATTTCGAACACCGGTTTACCAAGGAGCCTGGTCTCCGTGACGAGGAGTTTCGCAGCTATTTGGCTGACTTTCCCCGGCTTTTGCCGGCTGAAGCGGCTAGCTGCGAAGGGGAGATTACGGAGGACGAAGTCTACGCGGCTTTGAAGAAGACCGGCAGTGGCAAGTCGCCAGGTTTGGATGGTTTGCCCTATGAATTGTACTTGAGGATGTCGCACCTTTTTGTCCCGCTCTTGACTGTCGTGTTCAACCACTGGTTTCGGCAGGGGTCCATCCCCGGTCGGATCACCAGGGGCGTGATCACGCTGTTGGGAAAAGGCAAGAAGGTTGGGCGGGGATTAGATGATTACAGGCCCATAACTCTGCTAAACACAGAGTTAAAGATTTTGGCCAAGATCCTGACGAATCGCTTGCAGCTAGTTGCCGAGTCTCTGTTGGAACCGGATCAGACTTGTTCTGTGAAGGGACGAACAATTCAGAGCAACCTGCACTTGATCCGCACGATCGTAGAGGGTGTAGAAGACGACGAAGAGGCCGCGCTGATCAATTTGGATCAGTCCAAGGCATTTGATAGGATTGACCATGGCTACCTGGCTGCTGTCCTGCAGGCCGCCGGATTCAAACCCGACTTCAGCCGCTGGATTAGCCTTCTGTATCGCTCCCCCAAGGCTGTGGTACAGGTGAACGGGAAGCTGTCGAGCGCTTTCGCGCTGTCTAGGTCGGTCCGACAGGGTTGTCCACTGTCGCCTCTCCTTTACGTCCTGGCGTTGGAGCCTCTCCTTCGCCGGCTAAGGGACGAGACGTGCAGTCCGGTCCTGCGTGGAATTGCTGTCCCTGGAGGAGCTCGAGCCAGGGTTTCCGCGTACGCCGATGACGTAACGACCTTTGTGTCCTCCCGCAGGGACATAAGGGCGGTACAGAAGGCGCTTGAACGGTACGAACAGGTAACAGGGGCCAGAATTAACCGCGACAAGTCGTCCGGCTTGCGGTTAGGTGCCTGGAAGGGTGTTTCCCTCCCGGGGCCCTTCGACTGGACGGACGGGCCGGTCAAGCTCCTCGGAGTTTGGTTCGGTCCGGACTTACAGTTGGAGAAAAACTGGTCAGAAGTACAGGCAAAGGTCGGCGCGTCGGTCGAGATTTGGCGTCGACGGAGTCTCTCCGTGAAGGGTCTGGCGGAGGTGTGTAATACATACCTCTTTCCCAGAATCCTTTACCGGCTGTCTGTACTTCCCCTTTGTGACGATCATGAGAAGGCGCTCGAGCGTTTGCTATTCTCCTGTCTTTGGAGAGGACGCAAACACATGGTCGACAAAGGAGTCTGTTGCCTCCGTCCGTGTCAAGGGGGTCTGGGGATGCCACACTTGAGGAGCCACGTGCTCGCTTCGAGGTTGGCATTCCTCAGGCGCGCGTTGGAGGAAGATCGGTTGCTTGCGGGGGTAGTGAGGGACATGTTCCCTAGCCTCACTATCACTCCCCCGCTCCTAAGGACTAGCAATAGGCCTTGGGGGCGGCCGAAATTCCTGCTCGAATGTCTGACGGCCCTTCGGGCCATTCCATGGTCCAGTGACCTTTCACGGCCTAGGAGAATCTTCTATCGGGGATTAGTGGAGGGCGCCGTGAAGGATGAACTGTGGAGTAAGCTCGGCATGTCGAGGGAGGAGTATCGCTCTCATTGGTCTTGGGCGCCAGGTGCGGATTGGCTCAACAACTCTGAGTTTTCTCTGACCTGGCGATTGGCTCGGAATGGTTTGTCTCTCAACGACAAGCGTTTCGCAATGGGCCTGGCGGATTTGCCAGATTGTGAACGTTGCGTCCTTGGAATTAAGGAGACGTCTGCGCACGCCTTCTTCCATTGTTCGCGCGTTCGCCCGTTGTGGGCGCGTGTCGGCGAGTTGACTGCTCGTATCGCGCCGCGGGAGCTTGTGCTCATTGATCGCGCATACGCTGTGGACAATGTGTCGCCCCCGTACTCTGGAGTGAAGCGGATGGTGTTTCTGTCGCTACTGGCCACGGCTAGAATGGTGATTTGGATGACGCGTCTGGAGGAAGTCTTGCGGGGAGGTCGTCTTTCGGATCAGGATCTAATCCGATATTTTGAGCACCAGCTCAAAATGAAGATTAGAACTGAACGAAAACGGCTGCACCCGACAGAGTTCAGCGAAAGGTGGGTATATGCGGCGAGCCTGGTTCGCGTGACCGGGGCTAGCCTTGATTTTCTCTTTTAGATCTGCTAGTTGCATCGGGGTGGATTCCTTTGGAACCCCGCCCGTGGTTAAGGTAGAAGTCTTTTTGGTGCCTAGTTAATGTGAGTGAATGTGTTTGTCCTGGCCTGTTCCCGGCTTCATTGCTTTTGTTATGATCCAGTTCGAGATTCCCATTGTCCAAGTATTATTTTGTCCCGTTTTCACTCTCGGCTGGGTCAGCCTTATACATTCTCCAGTCCAATTTATTTTTGCCCCCTGCTTATCCATTCCCCTTAGAAAGAGAGCTGCTTGATTTTGTCTTTTTAAGGCAGAATACAGTGGCCTCTTTAATTATGTGGGTGTGTTTGGGTCTTACTAACATTGTGTATATATATTCATTTGAAATTGTTTTTTGTTTTGGGGATTTTTTGTTTCTTCATTCCCCCTTCCCATCATGTCATTTCATGAATAAAGTTTTAAATTATTTTTGTAAGATATTGTATATATTGTAAAAATCAGAAATTTTTATGTACATTTGGGGTGTTTTTTAGGTCCCCGGTATGATTTTGCGGTATTTTGGTGCTTGTTAGGTATGAGTGTTGATGGACAAATTTTTATGGTGAATGAGAAAATTGTAACGTATGTATGGGTCGTGAATCTGATTAGCTAGGTATAAGATAGTTACTGAAGACCATCCCAAGTTTTGTTCCCCCTCCCCATTTTTCGGCCTTGTGCCATAATTCATGTATTTCATACCTGAATAAATACATACCAACCCTTCCCTACCCTCTTGACTTTTTGTTTTGGGGGTTGTGAAGGTAAGAGCAAAGAGCTGTTTTGTTCCTTCGTGATATTGCAGTGACTTTGTATCTTGGACATACGGATTTCCGGCCCGAGTTTATAGCTCGGGCTTGCGTAAAGTAGCGTTTTCAACGCGAAACACCGGAAAGAAGTTGTCCGGTGTTCGGCCACTTTGGTGGCAATGGCCTCTAATGGGCCGGATGAGGTCGTTCCTCCCACCACGGCGTCGGTGGGAGGAAAGGAGGGGGATTGGGCTCTACCGCCTCGGGATAATCCCCCCTTCGCAAGTACTAGCAGAAGCAGCATCGCCTAAACCCTCGACCGCTGGGTGGAAAAGAGGGAAATTGACGGTTAAGGATGAGGAATATTACCATCAGATGCAAGACAAATACGCCCAGTATATTAAAGGAACAGAGCTGGTTTCCGTGCCAGAACAATTGGCACAAATTGAGGCCAGAATAATCACACTAAGAACCAAGGAACTTAAGACCCATAAGTTTGTGGGCATCACAAGGGAATCCTTTGAAGAGGCAATTCGGGCTCTTCAGATTAATGCAAAGGCCGTAGCGAGGAGAGGCAATGCCAAGTGGGACGTCCTGCTTGGCTCAGTTGAAGAGGCCAAGCGCCTAATTGGCGTGGTATTGGAGACAAAAACACTCCAATTCCAGACGGAATATATGGGAGCAAGGAGAGTCAAGATTACCTTGCATGGCGTCCCCTTGGACATTGCCGAGGACCACGTCGGCGCCTTTTTTGCAAGTTACGGAAAGGTGGCCGACGTCTCCTCGCTACGGTCCAAGGCAGGCTTCTATACAGGAGATATGGTCCTGCAGGTGACCCTATCTGGGGAAAACATTGCGAAAATCCCCAACATTCTCACCTGCAGGGATCGAAATATTTTTGTGGTCGTGGAGGGCAGAAAGCCTTGCTGTTGGGTCTGTGGGGCGGCGGAACACGTCGCAAAGGCGTGTCCGACCAAAAACCCGCCCCCAAAGGCCCAACCAGTCAAACAGCAGCAGCAGCCTGCAAAGGAAACTACCAAACAAGCTCCACCAGCACCAGTACCGGCAGCCAACAAGGAGGGTGATTGGCAGGTGGTGGCGCGAAAAAAGGCAAAAACGCCTTCGCCGGCGAAGGTGCCGGTGAAGGTGCCGACTCCTGTTAAGGCGCCTGCCAAACAGAAGGACCCTACTCCGCAAAATTCACCGTCCAAACAGGGCAAGGAAAAGGGTTCCTTCCCCAAAAAGGTTGCGGAAGAGCCTATGGAAGTAGGAAGAGCGTCGTCCCTGAAGCGCGGGAGAGAGGAAGAGGAGGAACAACAGGACAAACTCAAGAGTAGAAGGAGGAGCAGGAGCTCTGAGAGGAGGAAGCTGGGCGACCGATGCACTTCTTTACCGGTGTCCCCAGTTAGATGCACTTATGCAGAAAAGGCGAGGAGCCTTCCCTCTTCCCCGCGGAAAGCTTCCCAGTCCCCTACCTTCAATCTGACCCCCCTGGAAAAGAACATTTCGGCAACTCCCACTCCCTCCCCTTCTCCTATTCCCACTCCCAGCCAGACTCCCAGTCAGGCGAAAAAGAAGAAAGGCCTCCCGAGAGGCGCAGCTCTAATGAAAGTCGACGAAAATTTGGTGGCGGAGTGGTCCTCGCAAAGGCGAAAGTTGCTGAAGCCGCTCCTAAAACTGACTTCAGTCAACAATCTTTCCACTGAAGATCCTACAAACTTTTCCCAGGCCCCAGGTGTCATCACCCTGGTAAGAAATACCGGGGGGAACCTGCGGGTCTGGGACCACATAGAAGAGGTCAGAAGGTTATATCCTAAAATAAGGATGGTGGCGGAAAACACGCCGGAACTAAGAAAAATGTCGCAAAATTGTTCGGGGAGGTTCCCCGTTTTACTCCACCCCAGTTTATATAGGGTGGTAAAACTAACATATCCCACCGACGTCGGCGGGATTGTCCTAGACGGACGGATTACGTCCGACATTGGTACAGGGTCCCTAGGACAGTCCGTCGGGGTCCCCTCTGCCCGAGATTTCTACCCCGTATGCGACTAGAGCCTTGTTGCATGTTTCTTTGTTTTTTCTTTTTCAGAACTAAAAGATGTCTATTAAGATAGCCAGCTTGAATGCGAAGGGCCTGAGGGATCGGGGTAAGGCGGCTCGCCTGCTTCGTGACCTCTTGTCCTTCGGCGTGGATGTGGCCGCGATCCAAGAGACTCACTTTGTTTGCGAAGTCGACTCGTGTGTGCTGTCTAACGACTTTGTCGTCTATTCAGCATATGGGAGCCGGCAAGCCAGAGGTGTTTCTTTGCTGGTCAAGCGTACCCTGGACGCGAAGGTTGACCTTGTCCATGTCGGTGCCGAGGGCCGGCTGATCGTGGCCGATATTGCAGTGAAAAGCAAATTGTTCCGGCTGATTGTGGTTTATGCGCCCAATAAGCAAGGTGAGCGTGTCTCTTTCTTTCGGCTGTTGGAGCCCTTTATGGTGCATTCAACACGGCTAATCTTAGTTGGGGACTGGAATGCCATCCTAACCCCCAAATGGGATAGAGGGAGGGGCGCTAGCGGGAGGAATGATGATCGTAGCCTGGTTGATCTGATCGACGAATTTGGTCTCGTCGATAGATACCGGGTCGATCATCCGGATGGGAGTATGTGGACGTGGGCGCTTAATTGGCCTTCTACCCGGGTATCTGCGTACCTGGATAGGATGTTAGTGAGAGTGGCCGACATAGACTTCTTAGAATGTCCAACGTTCCACTGGCTAGGCTACACGGACCACAAACTCGTTTGTGCCCGTGTGGTGTTAGACTTTAGGCCTAGGTTGGCTGGTTATTGGAAGTTCAATCAGTCCTTACTGGACAGGCGGGACTTTCGTGACCAGCTGACAAAACTAGTTCAGCGGGCGTTAATTGGGCGAGTCATTGGGAATAAGTGGTGGGTTAACCTTAAGGACTCCATTAGGTCTTTCGCCACCAAATATAGCCAGCGGCTCAAACTAGATAAGGCTGCGGAGGCAAAGACACTTAGTGCTAATTTCGCCCGGGCGGAGGCTGGTGGGGATCCCCTAGAGATAGCCTTAGCCAGGGAGGCCCTGAGGCGCACGACTAGCGAGCGCTATATGGGCCAGGTAATTAGAGCTAAGTTAAGCAAGATGTCTTCCGAAGCTGTGAACATGGGCGCAGAACTGCGCAAGGAAGAAATTCGTCGGGCCGGCGATCGGTACATTCGAGAGGTGCGCGACCCGGAGGGACATCTCCTTAGGTCCACCGACGACATGTGCGAGGCGTTCCGGCAGCATTTCGAACACCGGTTTACCAAGGAGCCTGGTCTCCGTGACGAGGAGTTTCGCAGCTATTTGGCTGACTTTCCCCGGCTTTTGCCGGCTGAAGCGGCTAGCTGCGAAGGGGAGATTACGGAGGACGAAGTCTACGCGGCTTTGAAGAAGACCGGCAGTGGCAAGTCGCCAGGTTTGGATGGTTTGCCCTATGAATTGTACTTGAGGATGTCGCACCTTTTTGTCCCGCTCTTGACTGTCGTGTTCAACCACTGGTTTCGGCAGGGGTCCATCCCCGGTCGGATCACCAGGGGCGTGATCACGCTGTTGGGAAAAGGCAAGAAGGTTGGGCGGGGATTAGATGATTACAGGCCCATAACTCTGCTAAACACAGAGTTAAAGATTTTGGCCAAGATCCTGACGAATCGCTTGCAGCTAGTTGCCGAGTCTCTGTTGGAACCGGATCAGACTTGTTCTGTGAAGGGACGAACAATTCAGAGCAACCTGCACTTGATCCGCACGATCGTAGAGGGTGTAGAAGACGACGAAGAGGCCGCGCTGATCAATTTGGATCAGTCCAAGGCATTTGATAGGATTGACCATGGCTACCTGGCTGCTGTCCTGCAGGCCGCCGGATTCAAACCCGACTTCAGCCGCTGGATTAGCCTTCTGTATCGCTCCCCCAAGGCTGTGGTACAGGTGAACGGGAAGCTGTCGAGCGCTTTCGCGCTGTCTAGGTCGGTCCGACAGGGTTGTCCACTGTCGCCTCTCCTTTACGTCCTGGCGTTGGAGCCTCTCCTTCGCCGGCTAAGGGACGAGACGTGCAGTCCGGTCCTGCGTGGAATTGCTGTCCCTGGAGGAGCTCGAGCCAGGGTTTCCGCGTACGCCGATGACGTAACGACCTTTGTGTCCTCCCGCAGGGACATAAGGGCGGTACAGAAGGCGCTTGAACGGTACGAACAGGTAACAGGGGCCAGAATTAACCGCGACAAGTCGTCCGGCTTGCGGTTAGGTGCCTGGAAGGGTGTTTCCCTCCCTGGGCCCTTCGACTGGACGGACGGGCCGGTCAAGCTCCTCGGAGTTTGGTTCGGTCCGGACTTACAGTTGGAGAAAAACTGGTCAGAAGTACAGGCAAAGGTCGGCGCGTCGGTCGAGATTTGGCGTCGACGGAGTCTCTCCGTGAAGGGTCTGGCGGAGGTGTGTAATACATACCTCTTTCCCAGAATCCTTTACCGGCTGTCTGTACTTCCCCTTTGTGACGATCATGAGAAGGCGCTCGAGCGTTTGCTATTCTCCTGTCTTTGGAGAGGACGCAAACACATGGTCGACAAAGGAGTCTGCTGCCTCCGTCCGTGTCAAGGGGGTCTGGGGATGCCACACTTGAGGAGCCACGTGCTCGCTTCGAGGTTGGCATTCCTCAGGCGCGCGTTGGAGGAAGATCGGTTGCTTGCGGGGGTAGTGAGGGACATGTTCCCTAGCCTCACTATCACTCCCCCGCTCCTAAGGACTAGCAATAGGCCTTGG
This sequence comes from Ascarosepion bandense, assembly GCA_037127315.1. Taxonomy (NCBI): domain Eukaryota; kingdom Metazoa; phylum Mollusca; class Cephalopoda; order Sepiida; family Sepiidae; genus Ascarosepion; species Ascarosepion bandense. The sequence goes on from JBBBDQ010000374.1 coordinate 1,364,508, forward strand.
GGGCGGCCGAAATTCCTGCTCGAATGTCTGACGGCCCTTCGGGCCATTCCATGGTCCAGTGACCTTTCACGGCCTAGGAGAATCTTCTATCGGGGATTAGTGGAGGGCGCCGTGAAGGATGAACTGTGGAGTAAGCTCGGCATGTCGAGGGAGGAGTATCGCTCTCATTGGTCTTGGGCGCCAGGTGCGGATTGGCTCAACAACTCTGAGTTTTCTCTGACCTGGCGATTGGCTCGGAATGGTTTGTCTCTCAATGACAAGCGTTTCGCAATGGGCCTGGCGGATTTGCCAGATTGTGAACGTTGCGTCCTTGGAATTAAGGAGACGTCTGCGCACGCCTTCTTCCATTGTTCGCGCGTTCGCCCGTTGTGGGCGCGTGTCGGCGAGTTGACTGCTCGTATCGCGCCGCGGGAGCTTGTGCTCATTGATCGCGCATACGCTGTGGACAATGTGTCGCCCCCGTACTCTGGAGTGAAGCGGATGGTGTTTCTGTCGCTACTGGCCACGGCTAGAATGGTGATTTGGATGACGCGTCTGGAGGAAGTCTTGCGGGGAGGTCGTCTTTCGGATCAGGATCTAATCCGATATTTTGAGCACCAGCTCAAAATTAAGATTAGAACTGAACGGAAACGGCTGCACCCGACAGAGTTCAGCGAAAGGTGGGTATATGCGGCGAGCCTGGTTCGCGTGACCGGGGCTAGCCTTGATTTTCTCTTTTAGATCTGCTAGTTGCATCGGGGTGGATTCCTTTGGAACCCCTCCCGTGGTTAAGGTAGAAGTTCTTTTTTGTGCCTAGTTAATGTGAGTGAATGTGTTTGTCCTGGCCTGTTCCCGGCTCCATTGCTTTTGTTATGATCCAGTTCGAGATTCCCATTGTCCAAGTATTCTTTTGTCCCGTTTTCACTCTCGGCTGGGTCAGCCTTATACATTCTCCAGTCCAATTTATTTTGTTCCCTGCTTCTCCATTCCCCTTAGAAAGAGAGCTGCTTGATTTTGTTCTTTTTAAGGCAGAATACAGTGGCCTCTTTAATTACGTGGGTGTGTTTGGGTCTTACTAACCCATGTATATATATTCATTTGAAATTGTTTTTTGTTTTGGGGTTTTTTGTTTCTTCATTCCCCCTCCCCATCATGTCATTTCATGAATAAAGTTTTAAATTTATTTTTGTACACTATTGTAAATATTGTAAATACACAAATTTTTATGTACATTTGGGGCGTTTTTAGGTCCCTGGTATGTTACTGCGGTATTTTGGTGTATGATAGGTATGAGTGTTGATGGACAAATTTTTATGGTGAATGAGAAAATTGTAACGTATGTATGGGTCGTGAATCTGATTAGCTAGGTATAAGATAGTTACGGAAGACCAACCCAAGTTTTTGTTCCCCCTCCCCATTGTTTGGCCTTGTGCCAGAATTTGTACTTTGTTGGCAAATAAATAAGTACCAACCCTTCCCTACCCTCTTGACTTTTTGTTTTGGGGGTTGTGAAGGTAAGAGCAAAGAGCTGTTTTGTTCCTTCGTGATATTGCAGTGACTTTGTATCTTGGACATACGGATTTCCGGCCCGAGTTTATAGCTCGGGCTTGCGTAAAGTAGCGTTTTCAACGCGAAACACCGGAAAGAAGTTGTCCGGTGTTCGGCCACTTTGGTGGCAATGGCCTCTAATGGGCCGGATGAGGTCGTTCCTCCCACCACGGCGTCGGTGGGAGGAAAGGAGGGGGATTGGGCTCTACCGCCTCGGGATAATCCCCCTTCGCAAGTACTAGCAGAAGCAGCATCGCCTAAACCCTCGACCGCTGGGTGGAAAAGAGGGAAATTGACGGTTAAGGATGAGGAATATTACCATCAGATGCAAGACAAATACGCCCAGTATATTAAAGGAACAGAGCTGGTTTCCGTGCCAGAACAATTGGCACAAATTGAGGCCAGAATAATCACACTAAGAACCAAGGAACTTAAGACCCATAAGTTTGTGGGCATCACAAGGGAATCCTTTGAAGAGGCAATTCGGGCTCTTCAGATTAATGCAAAGGCCGTAGCGAGGAGAGGCAATGCCAAGTGGGACGTCCTGCTTGGCTCAGTTGAAGAGGCCAAGCGCCTAATTGGCGTGGTATTGGAGACAAAAACACTCCAATTCCAGACGGAATATATGGGAGCAAGGAGAGTCAAGATTACCTTGCATGGCGTCCCCTTGGACATTGCCGAGGACCACGTCGGCGCCTTTTTTGCAAGTTACGGAAAGGTGGCCGACGTCTCCTCGCTACGGTCCAAGGCAGGCTTCTATACAGGAGATATGGTCCTGCAGGTGACCCTATCTGGGGAAAACATTGCGAAAATCCCCAACATTCTCACCTGCAGGGATCGAAATATTTTTGTGGTCGTGGAGGGCAGAAAGCCTTGCTGTTGGGTCTGTGGGGCGGCGGAACACGTCGCAAAGGCGTGTCCGACCAAAAACCCGCCCCCAAAGGCCCAACCAGTCAAACAGCAGCAGCAGCCTGCAAAGGAAACTACCAAACAAGCTCCACCAGCACCAGTACCGGCAGCCAACAAGGAGGGTGATTGGCAGGTGGTGGCGCGAAAAAAGGCAAAAACGCCTTCGCCGGCGAAGGTGCCGGTGAAGGTGCCGACTCCTGTTAAGGCGCCTGCCAAACAGAAGGACCCTACTCCGCAAAATTCACCGTCCAAACAGGGCAAGGAAAAGGGTTCCTTCCCCAAAAAGGTTGCGGAAGAGCCTATGGAAGTAGGAAGAGCGTCGTCCCTGAAGCGCGGGAGAGAGGAAGAGGAGGAACAACAGGACAAACTCAAGAGTAGAAGGAGGAGCAGGAGCTCTGAGAGGAGGAAGCTGGGCGACCGATGCACTTCTTTACCGGTGTCCCCAGTTAGATGCACTTATGCAGAAAAGGCGAGGAGCCTTCCCTCTTCCCCGCGGAAAGCTTCCCAGTCCCCTACCTTCAATCTGACCCCCCTGGAAAAGAACATTTCGGCAACTCCCACTCCCTCCCCTTCTCCTATTCCCACTCCCAGCCAGACTCCCAGTCAGGCGAAAAAGAAGAAAGGCCTCCCGAGAGGCGCAGCTCTAATGAAAGTCGACGAAAATTTGGTGGCGGAGTGGTCCTCGCAAAGGCGAAAGTTGCTGAAGCCGCTCCTAAAACTGACTTCAGTCAACAATCTTTCCACTGAAGATCCTACAAACTTTTCCCAGGCCCCAGGTGTCATCACCCTGGTAAGAAATACCGGGGGGAACCTGCGGGTCTGGGACCACATAGAAGAGGTCAGAAGGTTATATCCTAAAATAAGGATGGTGGCGGAAAACACGCCGGAACTAAGAAAAATGTCGCAAAATTGTTCGGGGAGGTTCCCCGTTTTACTCCACCCCAGTTTATATAGGGTGGTAAAACTAACATATCCCACCGACGTCGGCGGGATTGTCCTAGACGGACGGATTACGTCCGACATTGGTACAGGGTCCCTAGGACAGTCCGTCGGGGTCCCCTCTGCCCGAGATTTCTACCCCGTATGCGACTAGAGCCTTGTTGCATGTTTCTTTGTTTTTTCTTTTTCAGAACTAAAAGATGTCTATTAAGATAGCCAGCTTGAATGCGAAGGGCCTGAGGGATCGGGGTAAGGCGGCTCGCCTGCTTCGTGACCTCTTGTCCTTCGGCGTGGATGTGGCCGCGATCCAAGAGACTCACTTTGTTTGCGAAGTCGACTCGTGTGTGCTGTCTAACGACTTTGTCGTCTATTCAGCATATGGGAGCCGGCAAGCCAGAGGTGTTTCTTTGCTGGTCAAGCGTACCCTGGACGCGAAGGTTGACCTTGTCCATGTCGGTGCCGAGGGCCGGCTGATCGTGGCCGATATTGCAGTGAAAAGCAAATTGTTCCGGCTGATTGTGGTTTATGCGCCCAATAAGCAAGGTGAGCGTGTCTCTTTCTTTCGGCTGTTGGAGCCCTTTATGGTGCATTCAACACGGCTAATCTTAGTTGGGGACTGGAATGCCATCCTAACCCCCAAATGGGATAGAGGGAGGGGCGCTAGCGGGAGGAATGATGATCGTAGCCTGGTTGATCTGATCGACGAATTTGGTCTCGTCGATAGATACCGGGTCGATCATCCGGATGGGAGTATGTGGACGTGGGCGCTTAATTGGCCTTCTACCCGGGTATCTGCGTACCTGGATAGGATGTTAGTGAGAGTGGCCGACATAGACTTCTTAGAATGTCCAACGTTCCACTGGCTAGGCTACACGGACCACAAACTCGTTTGTGCCCGTGTGGTGTTAGACTTTAGGCCTAGGTTGGCTGGTTATTGGAAGTTCAATCAGTCCTTACTGGACAGGCGGGACTTTCGTGACCAGCTGACAAAACTAGTTCAGCGGGCGTTAATTGGGCGAGTCATTGGGAATAAGTGGTGGGTTAACCTTAAGGACTCCATTAGGTCTTTCGCCACCAAATATAGCCAGCGGCTCAAACTAGATAAGGCTGCGGAGGCAAAGACACTTAGTGCTAATTTCGCCCGGGCGGAGGCTGGTGGGGATCCCCTAGAGATAGCCTTAGCCAGGGAGGCCCTGAGGCGCACGACTAGCGAGCGCTATATGGGCCAGGTAATTAGAGCTAAGTTAAGCAAGATGTCTTCCGAAGCTGTGAACATGGGCGCAGAACTGCGCAAGGAAGAAATTCGTCGGGCCGGCGATCGGTACATTCGAGAGGTGCGCGACCCGGAGGGACATCTCCTTAGGTCCACCGACGACATGTGCGAGGCGTTCCGGCAGCATTTCGAACACCGGTTTACCAAGGAGCCTGGTCTCCGTGACGAGGAGTTTCGCAGCTATTTGGCTGACTTTCCCCGGCTTTTGCCGGCTGAAGCGGCTAGCTGCGAAGGGGAGATTACGGAGGACGAAGTCTACGCGGCTTTGAAGAAGACCGGCAGTGGCAAGTCGCCAGGTTTGGATGGTTTGCCCTATGAATTGTACTTGAGGATGTCGCACCTTTTTGTCCCGCTCTTGACTGTCGTGTTCAACCACTGGTTTCGGCAGGGGTCCATCCCCGGTCGGATCACCAGGGGCGTGATCACGCTGTTGGGAAAAGGCAAGAAGGTTGGGCGGGGATTAGATGATTACAGGCCCATAACTCTGCTAAACACAGAGTTAAAGATTTTGGCCAAGATCCTGACGAATCGCTTGCAGCTAGTTGCCGAGTCTCTGTTGGAACCGGATCAGACTTGTTCTGTGAAGGGACGAACAATTCAGAGCAACCTGCACTTGATCCGCACGATCGTAGAGGGTGTAGAAGACGACGAAGAGGCCGCGCTGATCAATTTGGATCAGTCCAAGGCATTTGATAGGATTGACCATGGCTACCTGGCTGCTGTCCTGCAGGCCGCCGGATTCAAACCCGACTTCAGCCGCTGGATTAGCCTTCTGTATCGCTCCCCCAAGGCTGTGGTACAGGTGAACGGGAAGCTGTCGAGCGCTTTCGCGCTGTCTAGGTCGGTCCGACAGGGTTGTCCACTGTCGCCTCTCCTTTACGTCCTGGCGTTGGAGCCTCTCCTTCGCCGGCTAAGGGACGAGACGTGCAGTCCGGTCCTGCGTGGAATTGCTGTCCCTGGAGGAGCTCGAGCCAGGGTTTCCGCGTACGCCGATGACGTAACGACCTTTGTGTCCTCCCGCAGGGACATAAGGGCGGTACAGAAGGCGCTTGAACGGTACGAACAGGTAACAGGGGCCAGAATTAACCGCGACAAGTCGTCCGGCTTGCGGTTAGGTGCCTGGAAGGGTGTTTCCCTCCCTGGGCCCTTCGACTGGACGGACGGGCCGGTCAAGCTCCTCGGAGTTTGGTTCGGTCCGGACTTACAGTTGGAGAAAAACTGGTCAGAAGTACAGGCAAAGGTCGGCGCGTCGGTCGAGATTTGGCGTCGACGGAGTCTCTCCGTGAAGGGTCTGGCGGAGGTGTGTAATACATACCTCTTTCCCAGAATCCTTTACCGGCTGTCTGTACTTCCCCTTTGTGACGATCATGAGAAGGCGCTCGAGCGTTTGCTATTCTCCTGTCTTTGGAGAGGACGCAAACACATGGTCGACAAAGGAGTCTGCTGCCTCCGTCCGTGTCAAGGGGGTCTGGGGATGCCACACTTGAGGAGCCACGTGCTCGCTTCGAGGTTGGCATTCCTCAGGCGCGCGTTGGAGGAAGATCGGTTGCTTGCGGGGGTAGTGAGGGACATGTTCCCTAGCCTCACTATCACTCCCCCGCTCCTAAGGACTAGCAATAGGCCTTGGGGGCGGCCGAAATTCCTGCTCGAATGTCTGACGGCCCTTCGGGCCATTCCATGGTCCAGTGACCTTTCACGGCCTAGGAGAATCTTCTATCGGGGATTAGTGGAGGGCGCCGTGAAGGATGAACTGTGGAGTAAGCTCGGCATGTCGAGGGAGGAGTATCGCTCTCATTGGTCTTGGGCGCCAGGTGCGGATTGGCTCAACAACTCTGAGTTTTCTCTGACCTGGCGATTGGCTCGGAATGGTTTGTCTCTCAATGACAAGCGTTTCGCAATGGGCCTGGCGGATTTGCCAGATTGTGAACGTTGCGTCCTTGGAATTAAGGAGACGTCTGCGCACGCCTTCTTCCATTGTTCGCGCGTTCGCCCGTTGTGGGCGCGTGTCGGCGAGTTGACTGCTCGTATCGCGCCGCGGGAGCTTGTGCTCATTGATCGCGCATACGCTGTGGACAATGTGTCGCCCCCGTACTCTGGAGTGAAGCGGATGGTGTTTCTGTCGCTACTGGCCACGGCTAGAATGGTGATTTGGATGACGCGTCTGGAGGAAGTCTTGCGGGGAGGTCGTCTTTCGGATCAGGATCTAATCCGATATTTTGAGCACCAGCTCAAAATTAAGATTAGAACTGAACGGAAACGGCTGCACCCGACAGAGTTCAGCGAAAGGTGGGTATATGCGGCGAGCCTGGTTCGCGTGACCGGGGCTAGCCTTGATTTTCTCTTTTAGATCTGCTAGTTGCATCGGGGTGGATTCCTTTGGAACCCCTCCCGTGGTTAAGGTAGAAGTTCTTTTTTGTGCCTAGTTAATGTGAGTGAATGTGTTTGTCCTGGCCTGTTCCCGGCTCCATTGCTTTTGTTATGATCCAGTTCGAGATTCCCATTGTCCAAGTATTCTTTTGTCCCGTTTTCACTCTCGGCTGGGTCAGCCTTATACATTCTCCAGTCCAATTTATTTTGTTCCCTGCTTCTCCATTCCCCTTAGAAAGAGAGCTGCTTGATTTTGTTCTTTTTAAGGCAGAATACAGTGGCCTCTTTAATTACGTGGGTGTGTTTGGGTCTTACTAACCCATGTATATATATTCATTTGAAATTGTTTTTTGTTTTGGGGTTTTTTGTTTCTTCATTCCCCCTCCCCATCATGTCATTTCATGAATAAAGTTTTAAATTTATTTTTGTACACTATTGTAAATATTGTAAATACACAAATTTTTATGTACATTTGGGGCGTTTTTAGGTCCCTGGTATGTTACTGCGGTATTTTGGTGTATGATAGGTATGAGTGTTGATGGACAAATTTTTATGGTGAATGAGAAAATTGTAACGTATGTATGGGTCGTGAATCTGATTAGCTAGGTATAAGATAGTTACGGAAGACCAACCCAAGTTTTTGTTCCCCCTCCCCATTGTTTGGCCTTGTGCCAGAATTTGTACTTTGTTGGCAAATAAATAAGTACCAACCCTTCCCTACCCTCTTGACTTTTTGTTTTGGGGGTTGTGAAGGTAAGAGCAAAGAGCTGTTTTGTTCCTTCGTGATATTGCAGTGACTTTGTATCTTGGACATACGGATTTCCGGCCCGAGTTTATAGCTCGGGCTTGCGTAAAGTAGCGTTTTCAACGCGAAACACCGGAAAGAAGTTGTCCGGTGTTCGGCCACTTTGGTGGCAATGGCCTCTAATGGGCCGGATGAGGTCGTTCCTCCCACCACGGCGTCGGTGGGAGGAAAGGAGGGGGATTGGGCTCTACCGCCTCGGGATAATCCCCCTTCGCAAGTACTAGCAGAAGCAGCATCGCCTAAACCCTCGACCGCTGGGTGGAAAAGAGGGAAATTGACGGTTAAGGATGAGGAATATTACCATCAGATGCAAGACAAATACGCCCAGTATATTAAAGGAACAGAGCTGGTTTCCGTGCCAGAACAATTGGCACAAATTGAGGCCAGAATAATCACACTAAGAACCAAGGAACTTAAGACCCATAAGTTTGTGGGCATCACAAGGGAATCCTTTGAAGAGGCAATTCGGGCTCTTCAGATTAATGCAAAGGCCGTAGCGAGGAGAGGCAATGCCAAGTGGGACGTCCTGCTTGGCTCAGTTGAAGAGGCCAAGCGCCTAATTGGCGTGGTATTGGAGACAAAAACACTCCAATTCCAGACGGAATATATGGGAGCAAGGAGAGTCAAGATTACCTTGCATGGCGTCCCCTTGGACATTGCCGAGGACCACGTCGGCGCCTTTTTTGCAAGTTACGGAAAGGTGGCCGACGTCTCCTCGCTACGGTCCAAGGCAGGCTTCTATACAGGAGATATGGTCCTGCAGGTGACCCTATCTGGGGAAAACATTGCGAAAATCCCCAACATTCTCACCTGCAGGGATCGAAATATTTTTGTGGTCGTGGAGGGCAGAAAGCCTTGCTGTTGGGTCTGTGGGGCGGCGGAACACGTCGCAAAGGCGTGTCCGACCAAAAACCCGCCCCCAAAGGCCCAACCAGTCAAACAGCAGCAGCAGCCTGCAAAGGAAACTACCAAACAAGCTCCACCAGCACCAGTACCGGCAGCCAACAAGGAGGGTGATTGGCAGGTGGTGGCGCGAAAAAAGGCAAAAACGCCTTCGCCGGCGAAGGTGCCGGTGAAGGTGCCGACTCCTGTTAAGGCGCCTGCCAAACAGAAGGACCCTACTCCGCAAAATTCACCGTCCAAACAGGGCAAGGAAAAGGGTTCCTTCCCCAAAAAGGTTGCGGAAGAGCCTATGGAAGTAGGAAGAGCGTCGTCCCTGAAGCGCGGGAGAGAGGAAGAGGAGGAACAACAGGACAAACTCAAGAGTAGAAGGAGGAGCAGGAGCTCTGAGAGGAGGAAGCTGGGCGACCGATGCACTTCTTTACCGGTGTCCCCAGTTAGATGCACTTATGCAGAAAAGGCGAGGAGCCTTCCCTCTTCCCCGCGGAAAGCTTCCCAGTCCCCTACCTTCAATCTGACCCCCCTGGAAAAGAACATTTCGGCAACTCCCACTCCCTCCCCTTCTCCTATTCCCACTCCCAGCCAGACTCCCAGTCAGGCGAAAAAGAAGAAAGGCCTCCCGAGAGGCGCAGCTCTAATGAAAGTCGACGAAAATTTGGTGGCGGAGTGGTCCTCGCAAAGGCGAAAGTTGCTGAAGCCGCTCCTAAAACTGACTTCAGTCAACAATCTTTCCACTGAAGATCCTACAAACTTTTCCCAGGCCCCAGGTGTCATCACCCTGGTAAGAAATACCGGGGGGAACCTGCGGGTCTGGGACCACATAGAAGAGGTCAGAAGGTTATATCCTAAAATAAGGATGGTGGCGGAAAACACGCCGGAACTAAGAAAAATGTCGCAAAATTGTTCGGGGAGGTTCCCCGTTTTACTCCACCCCAGTTTATATAGGGTGGTAAAACTAACATATCCCACCGACGTCGGCGGGATTGTCCTAGACGGACGGATTACGTCCGACATTGGTACAGGGTCCCTAGGACAGTCCGTCGGGGTCCCCTCTGCCCGAGATTTCTACCCCGTATGCGACTAGAGCCTTGTTGCATGTTTCTTTGTTTTTTCTTTTTCAGAACTAAAAGATGTCTATTAAGATAGCCAGCTTGAATGCGAAGGGCCTGAGGGATCGGGGTAAGGCGGCTCGCCTGCTTCGTGACCTCTTGTCCTTCGGCGTGGATGTGGCCGCGATCCAAGAGACTCACTTTGTTTGCGAAGTCGACTCGTGTGTGCTGTCTAACGACTTTGTCGTCTATTCAGCATATGGGAGCCGGCAAGCCAGAGGTGTTTCTTTGCTGGTCAAGCGTACCCTGGACGCGAAGGTTGACCTTGTCCATGTCGGTGCCGAGGGCCGGCTGATCGTGGCCGATATTGCAGTGAAAAGCAAATTGTTCCGGCTGATTGTGGTTTATGCGCCCAATAAGCAAGGTGAGCGTGTCTCTTTCTTTCGGCTGTTGGAGCCCTTTATGGTGCATTCAACACGGCTAATCTTAGTTGGGGACTGGAATGCCATCCTAACCCCCAAATGGGATAGAGGGAGGGGCGCTAGCGGGAGGAATGATGATCGTAGCCTGGTTGATCTGATCGACGAATTTGGTCTCGTCGATAGATACCGGGTCGATCATCCGGATGGGAGTATGTGGACGTGGGCGCTTAATTGGCCTTCTACCCGGGTATCTGCGTACCTGGATAGGATGTTAGTGAGAGTGGCCGACATAGACTTCTTAGAATGTCCAACGTTCCACTGGCTAGGCTACACGGACCACAAACTCGTTTGTGCCCGTGTGGTGTTAGACTTTAGGCCTAGGTTGGCTGGTTATTGGAAGTTCAATCAGTCCTTACTGGACAGGCGGGACTTTCGTGACCAGCTGACAAAACTAGTTCAGCGGGCGTTAATTGGGCGAGTCATTGGGAATAAGTGGTGGGTTAACCTTAAGGACTCCATTAGGTCTTTCGCCACCAAATATAGCCAGCGGCTCAAACTAGATAAGGCTGCGGAGGCAAAGACACTTAGTGCTAATTTCGCCCGGGCGGAGGCTGGTGGGGATCCCCTAGAGATAGCCTTAGCCAGGGAGGCCCTGAGGCGCACGACTAGCGAGCGCTATATGGGTCAGGTAATTAGGGCTAAGTTAAGCAAGATGTCTTCCGAAGCTGTGAACATGGGCGCAGAACTGCGCAAGGAAGAAATTCGTCGGGCCGGCGATCGGTACATTCGAGAGGTGCGCGACCCGGAGGGACATCTCCTTAGGTCCACCGACGACATGTGCGAGGCGTTCCGGCGGCATTTCGAACACCGGTTTACCAAGGAGCCTGGTCTCCGTGACGAGGAGTTTCGCAGCTATTTGGCTGACTTTCCCCGGCTTTTGCCGGCTGAAGCGGCTAGCTGCGAAGGGGAGATTACGGAGGACGAAGTCTACGCGGCTTTGAAGAAGACCGGCAGTGGCAAGTCGCCAGGTTTGGATGGTTTGCCCTATGAATTGTACTTGAGGATGTCGCACCTTTTTGTCCCGCTCTTGACTGTCGTGTTCAACCACTGGTTTCGGCAGGGGTCCATCCCCGGTCGGATCACCAGGGGCGTGATCACGCTGTTGGGAAAAGGCAAGAAGGTTGGGCGGGGATTAGATGATTACAGGCCCATAACTCTGCTAAACACAGAGTTAAAGATTTTGGCCAAGATCCTGACGAATCGCTTGCAGCTAGTTGCCGAGTCTCTGTTGGAACCGGATCAGACTTGTTCTGTGAAGGGACGAACAATTCAGAGCAACCTGCACTTGATCCGCACGATCGTAGAGGGTGTAGAAGACGACGAAGAGGCCGCGCTGATCAATTTGGATCAGTCCAAGGCATTTGATAGGATTGACCATGGCTACCTGGCTGCTGTCCTGCAGGCCGCCGGATTCAAACCCGACTTCAGCCGCTGGATTAGCCTTCTGTATCGCTCCCCCAAGGCTGTGGTACAGGTGAACGGGAAGCTGTCGAGCGCTTTCGCGCTGTCTAGGTCGGTCCGACAGGGTTGTCCACTGTCGCCTCTCCTTTACGTCCTGGCGTTGGAGCCCCTCCTTCGCCGGCTAAGGGACGAGACGTGCAGTCCGGTCCTGCGTGGAATTGCTGTCCCTGGTGGAGCTCGAGCCAGGGTTTCCGCGTACGCCGATGACGTAACGACCTTTGTGTCCTCCCGCAGGGACATAAGGGCGGTACAGAAGGCGCTTGAACGGTACGAACAGGTAACAGGGGCCAGAATTAACCGCGACAAGTCGTCCGGCTTGCGGTTAGGTGCCTGGAAGGGTGTTTCCCTCCCGGGGCCCTTCGACTGGACGGACGGGCCGGTCAAGCTCCTCGGAGTTTGGTTCGGTCCGGACTTACAGTTGGAGAAAAACTGGTCAGAAGTACAGGCAAAGGTCGGCGCGTCGGTCGAGATTTGGCGTCGACGGAGTCTCTCCGTGAAGGGTCTGGCGGAGGTGTGTAATACATACCTCTTTCCCAGAATCCTTTACCGGCTGTCTGTACTTCCCCTTTGTGACGATCATGAGAAGGCGCTCGAGCGTTTGCTATTCTCCTGTCTTTGGAGAGGACGCAAACACATGGTCGACAAAGGAGTCTGTTGCCTCCGTCCGTGTCAAGGGGGTCTGGGGATGCCACACTTGAGGAGCCACGTGCTCGCTTCGAGGTTGGCATTCCTCAGGCGCGCGTTGGAGGAAGATCGGTTGCTCGCGGGGGTAGTGAGGGACATGTTCCCTAGCCTCACTATCACTCCCCCGCTCCTAAGGACTAGCAATAGGCCTTGGGGGCGGCCGAAATTCCTGCTCGAATGTCTGACGGCCCTTCGGGCCATTCCATGGTCCAGTGACCTTTCACGGCCTAGGAGAATCTTCTATCGGGGATTAGTGGAGGGCGCCGTGAAGGATGAGCTGTGGAGTAAGCTCGGCATGTCGGGAGAGGAGTATCGCTCTCATTGGTCTTGGGCGCCAGGTGCGGATTGGCTCAACAACTCTGAGTTTTCTCTGACCTGGCGATTGGCTCGGAATGGTTTGTCTCTCAACGACAAGCGTTTCGCAATGGGCCTGGCGGATTTGCCAGATTGTGAACGTTGCGTCCTTGGAATTAAGGAGACGTCTGCGCACGCCTTCTTCCATTGTTCGCGCGTTCGCCCGTTGTGGGCGCGTGTCGGCGAGTTGACTGCTCGTATCGCGCCGCGGGAGCTTGTGCTCATTGATCGCGCATACGCTGTGGACAATGTGTCGCCCCCGTACTCTGGAGTGAAGCGGATGGTGTTTCTGTCGCTACTGGCCACGGCTAGAATGGTGATTTGGATGACGCGTCTGGAGGAAGTCTTGCGGGGAGGTCGTCTTTCGGATCAGGATCTAATCCGATATTTTGAGCACCAGCTCAAAATGAAGATTAGAACTGAACGAAAACGGCTGCACCCGACAGAGTTCAGCGAAAGGTGGGTATATGCGGCGAGCCTGGTTCGCGTGACCGGGGCTAGCCTTGATTTTCTCTTTTAGATCTGCTAGTTGCATCGGGGTGGATTCCTTTGGAACCCCGCCCGTGGTTAAGGTAGAAGTCTTTTTGGTGCCTAGTTAATGTGAGTGAATGTGTTTGTCCTGGCCTGTTCCCGGCTTCATTGCTTTTGTTATGATCCAGTTCGAGATTCCCATTGTCCAAGTATTATTTTGTCCCGTTTTCACTCTCGGCTGGGTCAGCCTTATACATTCTCCAGTCCAATTTATTTTTGCCCCCTGCTTATCCATTCCCCTTAGAAAGAGAGCTGCTTGATTTTGTCTTTTTAAGGCAGAATACAGTGGCCTCTTTAATTATGTGGGTGTGTTTGGGTCTTACTAACATTGTGTATATATATTCATTTGAAATTGTTTTTTGTTTTGGGGATTTTTTGTTTCTTCATTCCCCCTTCCCATCATGTCATTTCATGAATAAAGTTTTAAATTATTTTTGTAAGATATTGTATATATTGTAAAAATCAGAAATTTTTATGTACATTTGGGGTGTTTTTTAGGTCCCCGGTATGATTTTGCGGTATTTTGGTGCTTGTTAGGTATGAGTGTTGATGGACAAATTTTTATGGTGAATGAGAAAATTGTAACGTATGTATGGGTCGTGAATCTGATTAGCTAGGTATAAGATAGTTACTGAAGACCATCCCAAGTTTTGTTCCCCCTCCCCATTTTTCGGCCTTGTGCCATAATTCATGTATTTCATACCTGAATAAATACATACCAACCCTTCCCTACCCTCTTGACTTTTTGTTTTGGGGGTTGTGAAGGTAAGAGCAAAGAGCTGTTTTGTTCCTTCGTGATATTGCAGTGACTTTGTATCTTGGACATACTAATTTCCGGCCCGAGTTTATAGCTCGGGCTTGCGTAAAGTAGCGTTTTCAACGCGAAACACCGGAAAGAGGTTGTCCGGTGTTCGGCCACTTTGGTGGCAATGGCCTCGAATGGGCCGGATGAGGTCGTTCCTCCCACCACGGCGTCGGTGGGAGGAAAGGAGGGGGATTGGGCTCTACCGCCTCGGGATAATCCCCCTTCGCAAGTACTAGCAGAAGCAGCATCGCCTAAACCCTCGACCGCTGGGTGGAAAAGAGGGAAATTGACGGTTAAGGATGAGGAATATTACCATCAGATGCAAGACAAATACGCCCAGTATATTAAAGGAACAGAGCTGGTTTCCGTGCCAGAACAATTGGCACAAATTGAGGCCAGAATAATCACACTAAGAACCAAGGAACTTAAGACCCATAAGTTTGTGGGCATCACAAGGGAATCCTTTGAAGAGGCAATTCGGGCTCTTCAGATTAATGCAAAGGCCGTAGCGAGGAGAGGCAATGCCAAGTGGGACGTCCTGCTTGGCTCAGTTGAAGAGGCCAAGCGCCTAATTGGCGTGGTATTGGAGACAAAAACACTCCAATTCCAGACGGAATATATGGGAGCAAGGAGAGTCAAGATTACCTTGCATGGCGTCCCCTTGGACATTGCCGAGGACCACGTCGGCGCCTTTTTTGCAAGTTACGGAAAGGTGGCCGACGTCTCCTCGCTGCGGTCCAAGGCAGGCTTCTATACAGGAGATATGGTCCTGCAGGTGACCCTATCTGGGGAAAACATTGCGAAAATCCCCAACATCCTCACCTGCAGGGATCGAAATATTTTTGTGGTCGTGGAGGGCAGAAAGCCTTGCTGTTGGGTCTGTGGGGCGGCGGAACACGTCGCAAAGGCGTGTCCGACCAAAAACCCGCCCCCAAAGGCCCAACCAGTCAAACAGCAGCAGCAGCCTGCAAAGGAAACTACCAAACAAGCTCCACCAGCACCAGTACCGGCAGCCAACAAGGAGGGTGATTGGCAGGTGGTGGCGCGAAAAAAGGCAAAAACGCCTTCGCCGGCGAAGGTGCCGGTGAAGGTGCCGACTCCTGTTAAGGCGCCTGCCAAACAGAAGGACCCTACTCCGCAAAATTCACCGTCCAAACAGGGCAAGGAAAAGGGTTCCTTCCCCAAAAAGGTTGCGGAAGAGCCTATGGAAGTAGGAAGAGCGTCGTCCCTGAAGCGCGGGAGAGAGGAAGAGGAGGAACAACAGGACAAACTCAAGAGTAGAAGGAGGAGCAGGAGCTCTGAGAGGAGGAAGCTGGGCGACCGATGCACTTCTTTACCGGTGTCCCCAGTTAGATGCACTTATGCAGAAAAGGCGAGGAGCCTTCCCTCTTCCCCGCGGAAAGCTTCCCAGTCCCCTACCTTCAATCTGACCCCCCTGGAAAAGAACATTTCGGCAACTCCCACTCCCTCCCCTTCTCCTATTCCCACTCCCAGCCAGACTCCCAGTCAGGCGAAAAAGAAGAAAGGCCTCCCGAGAGGCGCAGCTCTAATGAAAGTCGACGAAAATTTGGTGGCGGAGTGGTCCTCGCAAAGGCGAAAGTTGCTGAAGCCGCTCCTAAAACTGACTTCAGTCAACAATCTTTCCACTGAAGATCCTACAAACTTTTCCCAGGCCCCAGGTGTCATCACCCTGGTAAGAAATACCGGGGGGAACCTGCGGGTCTGGGACCACATAGAAGAGGTCAGAAGGTTATATCCTAAAATAAGGATGGTGGCGGAAAACACGCCGGAACTAAGAAAAATGTCGCAAAATTGTTCGGGGAGGTTCCCCGTTTTACTCCCACCCCAGTTTATATAGGGTGGTAAAACTAACATATCCCACCGACGTCGGCGGGATTGTCCTAGACGGACGGATTACGTCCGACATTGGTACAGGGTCCCTAGGACAGTCCGTCGGGGTCCCCTCTGCCCGAGATTTCTACCCCGTATGCGACTAGAGCCTTGTTGCATGTTTCTTTGTTTTTTCTTTTTCAGAACTAAAAGATGTCTATTAAGATAGCCAGCTTGAATGCGAAGGGCCTGAGGGATCGGGGTAAGGCGGCTCGCCTGCTTCGTGACCTCTTGTCCTTCGGCGTGGATGTGGCCGCGATCCAAGAGACTCACTTTGTTTGCGAAGTCGACTCTTGTGTGCTGTCTAACGACTTTGTCGTCTATTCAGCATATGGGAGCCGGCAAGCCAGAGGTGTTTCTTTGCTGGTCAAGCGTACCCTGGACGCGAAGGTTGACCTTGTCCATGTCGGTGCCGAGGGCCGGCTGATCGTGGCCGATATTGCAGTGAAAAGCAAATTGTTCCGGCTGATTGTGGTTTATGCGCCCAATAAGCAAGGTGAGCGTGTCTCTTTCTTTCGGCTGTTGGAGCCCTTTATGGTGCATTCAACACGGCTAATCTTAGTTGGGGACTGGAATGCCATCCTAACCCCCCAAATGGGATAGAGGGAGGGGCGCTAGCGGGAGGAATGATGATCGTAGCCTGGTTGATCTGATCGACGAATTTGGTCTCGTCGATAGATACCGGGTCGATCATCCGGATGGGAGTATGTGGACGTGGGCGCTTAATTGGCCTTCTACCCGGGTATCTGCGTACCTGGATAGGATGTTAGTGAGAGTGGCCGACATAGACTTCTTAGAATGTCCAACGTTCCACTGGCTAGGCTACACGGACCACAAACTCGTTTGTGCCCGTGTGGTGTTAGACTTTAGGCCTAGGTTGGCTGGTTATTGGAAGTTCAATCAGTCCTTACTGGACAGGCGGGACTTTCGTGACCAGCTGACAAAACTAGTTCAGCGGGCGTTAATTGGGCGAGTCATTGGGAATAAGTGGTGGGTTAACCTTAAGGACTCCATTAGGTCTTTCGCCACCAAATATAGCCAGCGGCTCAAACTAGATAAGGCTGCGGAGGCAAAGACACTTAGTGCTAATTTCGCCCGGGCGGAGGCTGGTGGGGATCCCCTCGAGATAGCCTTAGCCAGGGAGGCCCTGAGGCGCACGACTAGCGAGCGCTATATGGGTCAGGTAATTAGAGCTAAGTTAAGCAAGATGTCTTCCGAAGCTGTGAACATGGGCGCAGAACTGCGCAAGGAAGAAATTCGTCGGGCCGGCGATCGGTACATTCGAGAAGTGCGCGACCCGGAGGGGCATCTCCTTCGGTCCACCGACGACATGTGCGAGGCGTTCCGGCAGCATTTCGAACACCGGTTTACCAAGGAGCCTGGTCTCCGTGACGAGGAGTTTCGCAGCTATTTGGCTGACTTTCCCCGGCTTTTGCCGGCTGAAGCGGCTAGCTGCGAAGGGGAGATTACGGAGGACGAAGTCTACGCGGCTTTGAAGAAGACCGGCAGTGGCAAGTCGCCAGGTTTGGATGGTTTGCCCTATGAATTGTACTTGAGGATGTCGCACCTTTTTGTCCCGCTCTTGACTGTCGTGTTCAACCACTGGTTTCGGCAGGGGTCCATCCCCGGTCGGATCACCAGGGGCGTGATCACGCTGTTGGGAAAAGGCAAGAAGGTTGGGCGGGGATTAGATGATTACAGGCCCATAACTCTGCTAAACACAGAGTTAAAGATTTTGGCCAAGATCCTGACGAATCGCTTGCAGCTAGTTGCCGAGTCTCTGTTGGAACCGGATCAGACTTGTTCTGTGAAGGGACGAACAATTCAGAGCAACCTGCACTTGATTCGCACGATCGTAGAGGGTGTAGAAGACGACGAAGAGGCCGCGCTGATCAATTTGGATCAGTCCAAGGCATTTGATAGGATTGACCATGGCTACCTGGCTGCTGTCCTGCAGGCCGCCGGATTCAAACCCGACTTCAGCCGCTGGATTAGCCTTCTGTATCGCTCCCCCAAGGCTGTGGTACAGGTGAACGGGAAGCTGTCGGGCGCTTTCGCGCTGTCTAGGTCGGTCCGACAGGGTTGTCCACTGTCGCCTCTCCTTTACGTCCTGGCGTTGGAGCCTCTCCTTCGCCGGCTAAGGGACGAGACGTGCAGTCCGGTCCTGCGTGGAATTGCTGTCCCTGGTGGAGCTCGAGCCAGGGTTTCCGCGTACGCCGATGACGTAACGACCTTTGTGTCCTCCCGCAGGGACATAAGGGCGGTACAGAAGGCGCTTGAACGGTACGAACAGGTAACAGGGGCCAGAATTAACCGCGACAAGTCGTCCGGCTTGCGGTTAGGTGCCTGGAAGGGTGTTTCCCTCCCGGGGCCCTTCGACTGGACGGACGGGCCGGTCAAGCTCCTCGGAGTTTGGTTCGGTCCGGACTTACAGTTGGAGAAAAACTGGTCAGAAGTACAGGCAAAGGTCGGCGCGTCGGTCGAGATTTGGCGTCGACGGAGTCTCTCCGTGAAGGGTCTGGCGGAGGTGTGTAATACATACCTCTTTCCCAGAATCCTTTACCGGCT
This sequence comes from Ascarosepion bandense, assembly GCA_037127315.1. Lineage (NCBI taxonomy): Eukaryota > Metazoa > Mollusca > Cephalopoda > Sepiida > Sepiidae > Ascarosepion > Ascarosepion bandense. The sequence goes on from JBBBDQ010000374.1 coordinate 1,383,052, forward strand.
GTCTGTACTTCCCCTTTGTGACGATCATGAGAAGGCGCTCGAGCGTTTGCTATTCTCCTGTCTTTGGAGAGGACGCAAACACATGGTCGACAAAGGAGTCTGTTGCCTCCGTCCGTGTCAAGGGGGTCTGGGGATGCCACACTTGAGGAGCCACGTGCTCGCTTCGAGGTTGGCATTCCTCAGGCGCGCGTTGGAGGAAGATCGGTTGCTTGCGGGGGTAGTGAGGGACATGTTCCCTAGCCTCACTATCACTCCCCCGCTCCTAAGGACTAGCAATAGGCCTTGGGGGCGGCCGAAATTCCTACTCGAATGTCTGACGGCCCTTCGGGCCATTCCATGGTCCAGTGACCTTTCACGGCCTAGGAGAATCTTCTATCGGGGATTAGTGGAGGGCGCCGTGAAGGATGAACTGTGGAGTAAGCTTGGCATGTCGAGAGAGGAGTATCGCTCTCATTGGTCTTGGGCGCCAGGTGCGGATTGGCTCAACAACTCTGAGTTTTCTCTGACCTGGCGATTGGCTCGGAATGGTTTGTCTCTCAACGACAAGCGGTTCGCAATGGGCCTGGCGGATTTGCCAGATTGTGAACGTTGCGTCCTTGGAATTAAGGAGACGTCTGCGCACGCCTTCTTCCATTGTTCGCGCGTTCGCCCGTTGTGGGCGCGTGTTGGCGAGTTGACTGCTCGTATCGCGCCGCGGGAGCTTGTGCTCATTGATCGCGCATACGCTGTGGACAATGTGTCGCCCCCGTACTCTGGAGTGAAGCGGATGGTGTTTCTGTCGCTACTGGCCACGGCTAGAATGGTGATTTGGATGACGCGTCTGGAGGAAGTCTTGCGGGGAGGTCGTCTTTCGGATCAGGATCTAATCCGATATTTTGAGCACCAGCTCAAAATTAAGATTAGAACTGAACGGAAACGGCTGCACCCGACAGAGTTCAGCGAAAGGTGGGTATATGCGGCGAGCCTGGTTCGCGTGACCGGGGCTAGCCTTGATTTTCTCTTTTAGATCTGCTAGTTGCATCGGGGTGGATTCCTTTGGAACCCCTCCCGTGGTTAAGGTAGAAGTTCTTTTTTGTGCCTAGTTAATGTGAGTGAATGTGTTTGTCCTGGCCTGTTCCCGGCTCCATTGCTTTTGTTATGATCCAGTTCGAGATTCCCATTGTCCAAGTATTCTTTTGTCCCGTTTTCACTCTCGGCTGGGTCAGCCTTATACATTCTCCAGTCCAATTTATTTTGTTCCCTGCTTCTCCATTCCCCTTAGAAAGAGAGCTGCTTGATTTTGTTCTTTTTAAGGCAGAATACAGTGGCCTCTTTAATTACGTGGGTGTGTTTGGGTCTTACTAACCCATGTATATATATTCATTTGAAATTGTTTTTTGTTTTGGGGTTTTTTGTTTCTTCATTCCCCCTCCCCATCATGTCATTTCATGAATAAAGTTTTAAATTTATTTTTGTACACTATTGTAAATATTGTAAATACACAAATTTTTATGTACATTTGGGGCGTTTTTAGGTCCCTGGTATGTTACTGCGGTATTTTGGTGTATGATAGGTATGAGTGTTGATGGACAAATTTTTATGGTGAATGAGAAAATTGTAACGTATGTATGGGTCGTGAATCTGATTAGCTAGGTATAAGATAGTTACGGAAGACCAACCCAAGTTTTTGTTCCCCCTCCCCATTGTTTGGCCTTGTGCCAGAATTTGTACTTTGTTGGCAAATAAATAAGTACCAACCCTTCCCTACCCTCTTGACTTTTTGTTTTGGGGGTTGTGAAGGTAAGAGCAAAGAGCTGTTTTGTTCCTTCGTGATATTGCAGTGACTTTGTATCTTGGACATACTAATTTCCGGCCCGAGTTTATAGCTCGGGCTTGCGTAAAGTAGCGTTTTCAACGCGAAACACCGGAAAAGAGGTTGTCCGGTGTTCGGCCACTTTGGTGGCAATGGCCTCGAATGGGCCGGATGAGGTCGTTCCTCCCACCACGGCGTCGGTGGGAGGAAAGGAGGGGATTGGGCTCTACCGCCTCGGGATAATCCCCCCTTCGCAAAGTACTAGCAGAAGCAGCATCGCCTAAACCCTCGACCGCTGGGTGGAAAAGAGGGAAATTGACGGTTAAGGATGAGGAATATTACCATCAGATGCAAGACAAATACGCCCAGTATATTAAAGGAACAGAGCTGGTTTCCGTGCCAGAACAATTGGCACAAATTGAGGCCAGAATAATCACACTAAGAACCAAGGAACTTAAGACCCATAAGTTTGTGGGCATCACAAGGGAATCCTTTGAAGAGGCAATTCGGGCTCTTCAGATTAATGCAAAGGCCGTAGCGAGGAGAGGCAATGCCAAGTGGGACGTCCTGCTTGGCTCAGTTGAAGAGGCCAAGCGCCTAATTGGCGTGGTATTGGAGACAAAAACACTCCAATTCCAGACGGAATATATGGGAGCAAGGAGAGTCAAGATTACCTTGCATGGCGTCCCCTTGGACATTGCCGAGGACCACGTCGGCGCCTTTTTTGCAAGTTACGGAAAGGTGGCCGACGTCTCCTCGCTGCGGTCCAAGGCAGGCTTCTATACAGGAGATATGGTCCTGCAGGTGACCCTATCTGGGGAAAACATTGCGAAAATCCCCAACATCCTCACCTGCAGGGATCGAAATATTTTTGTGGTCGTGGAGGGCAGAAAGCCTTGCTGTTGGGTCTGTGGGGCGGCGGAACACGTCGCAAAGGCGTGTCCGACCAAAAACCCGCCCCCAAAGGCCCAACCAGTCAAACAGCAGCAGCAGCCTGCAAAGGAAACTACCAAACAAGCTCCACCAGCACCAGTACCGGCAGCCAACAAGGAGGGTGATTGGCAGGTGGTGGCGCGAAAAAAGGCAAAAACGCCTTCGCCGGCGAAGGTGCCGGTGAAGGTGCCGACTCCTGTTAAGGCGCCTGCCAAACAGAAGGACCCTACTCCGCAAAATTCACCGTCCAAACAGGGCAAGGAAAAGGGTTCCTTCCCCAAAAAGGTTGCGGAAGAGCCTATGGAAGTAGGAAGAGCGTCGTCCCTGAAGCGCGGGAGAGAGGAAGAGGAGGAACAACAGGACAAACTCAAGAGTAGAAGGAGGAGCAGGAGCTCTGAGAGGAGGAAGCTGGGCGACCGATGCACTTCTTTACCGGTGTCCCCAGTTAGATGCACTTATGCAGAAAAGGCGAGGAGCCTTCCCTCTTCCCCGCGGAAAGCTTCCCAGTCCCCTACCTTCAATCTGACCCCCCTGGAAAAGAACATTTCGGCAACTCCCACTCCCTCCCCTTCTCCTATTCCCACTCCCAGCCAGACTCCCAGTCAGGCGAAAAAGAAGAAAGGCCTCCCGAGAGGCGCAGCTCTAATGAAAGTCGACGAAAATTTGGTGGCGGAGTGGTCCTCGCAAAGGCGAAAGTTGCTGAAGCCGCTCCTAAAACTGACTTCAGTCAACAATCTTTCCACTGAAGATCCTACAAACTTTTCCCAGGCCCCAGGTGTCATCACCCTGGTAAGAAATACCGGGGGGGAACCTGCGGGTCTGGGACCACATAGAAGAGGTCAGAAGGTTATATCCTAAAATAAGGATGGTGGCGGAAAACACGCCGGAACTAAGAAAAATGTCGCAAAATTGTTCGGGGAGGTTCCCCGTTTTACTCCACCCCAGTTTATATAGGGTGGTAAAACTAACATATCCCACCGACGTCGGCGGGATTGTCCTAGACGGACGGATTACGTCCGACATTGGTACAGGGTCCCTAGGACAGTCCGTCGGGGTCCCCTCTGCCCGAGATTTCTACCCCGTATGCGACTAGAGCCTTGTTGCATGTTTCTTTGTTTTTTCTTTTTCAGAACTAAAAGATGTCTATTAAGATAGCCAGCTTGAATGCGAAGGGCCTGAGGGATCGGGGTAAGGCGGCTCGCCTGCTTCGTGACCTCTTGTCCTTCGGCGTGGATGTGGCCGCGATCCAAGAGACTCACTTTGTTTGCGAAGTCGACTCTTGTGTGCTGTCTAACGACTTTGTCGTCTATTCAGCATATGGGAGCCGGCAAGCCAGAGGTGTTTCTTTGCTGGTCAAGCGTACCCTGGACGCGAAGGTTGACCTTGTCCATGTCGGTGCCGAGGGCCGGCTGATCGTGGCCGATATTGCAGTGAAAAGCAAATTGTTCCGGCTGATTGTGGTTTATGCGCCCAATAAGCAAGGTGAGCGTGTCTCTTTCTTTCGGCTGTTGGAGCCCTTTATGGTGCATTCAACACGGCTAATCTTAGTTGGGGACTGGAATGCCATCCTAACCCCCAAATGGGATAGAGGGAGGGGCGCTAGCGGGAGGAATGATGATCGTAGCCTGGTTGATCTGATCGACGAATTTGGTCTCGTCGATAGATACCGGGTCGATCATCCGGATGGGAGTATGTGGACGTGGGCGCTTAATTGGCCTTCTACCCGGGTATCTGCGTACCTGGATAGGATGTTAGTGAGAGTGGCCGACATAGACTTCTTAGAATGTCCAACGTTCCACTGGCTAGGCTACACGGACCACAAACTCGTTTGTGCCCGTGTGGTGTTAGACTTTAGGCCTAGGTTGGCTGGTTATTGGAAGTTCAATCAGTCCTTACTGGACAGGCGGGACTTTCGTGACCAGCTGACAAAACTAGTTCAGCGGGCGTTAATTGGGCGAGTCATTGGGAATAAGTGGTGGGTTAACCTTAAGGACTCCATTAGGTCTTTCGCCACCAAATATAGCCAGCGGCTCAAACTAGATAAGGCTGCGGAGGCAAAGACACTTAGTGCTAATTTCGCCCGGGCGGAGGCTGGTGGGGATCCCCTCGAGATAGCCTTAGCCAGGAGGCCCTGAGGCGCACGACTAGCGAGCGCTATATGGGTCAGGTAATTAGAGCTAAGTTAAGCAAGATGTCTTCCGAAGCTGTGAACATGGGCGCAGAACTGCGCAAGGAAGAAATTCGTCGGGCCGGCGATCGGTACATTCGAGAAGTGCGCGACCCGGAGGGGCATCTCCTTCGGTCCACCGACGACATGTGCGAGGCGTTCCGGCAGCATTTCGAACACCGGTTTACCAAGGAGCCTGGTCTCCGTGACGAGGAGTTTCGCAGCTATTTGGCTGACTTTCCCCGGCTTTTGCCGGCTGAAGCGGCTAGCTGCGAAGGGGAGATTACGGAGGACGAAGTCTACGCGGCTTTGAAGAAGACCGGCAGTGGCAAGTCGCCAGGTTTGGATGGTTTGCCCTATGAATTGTACTTGAGGATGTCGCACCTTTTTGTCCCGCTCTTGACTGTCGTGTTCAACCACTGGTTTCGGCAGGGGTCCATCCCCTGTCGGATCACCAGGGGCGTGATCACGCTGTTGGGAAAAGGCAAGAAGGTTGGGCGGGGATTAGATGATTACAGGCCCATAACTCTGCTAAACACAGAGTTAAAGATTTTGGCCAAGATCCTGACGAATCGCTTGCAGCTAGTTGCCGAGTCTCTGTTGGAACCGGATCAGACTTGTTCTGTGAAGGGACGAACAATTCAGAGCAACCTGCACTTGATTCGCACGATCGTAGAGGGTGTAGAAGACGACGAAGAGGCCGCGCTGATCAATTTGGATCAGTCCAAGGCATTTGATAGGATTGACCATGGCTACCTGGCTGCTGTCCTGCAGGCCGCCGGATTCAAACCCGACTTCAGCCGCTGGATTAGCCTTCTGTATCGCTCCCCCAAGGCTGTGGTACAGGTGAACGGGAAGCTGTCGAGCGCTTTCGCGCTGTCTAGGTCGGTCCGACAGGGTTGTCCACTGTCGCCTCTCCTTTACGTCCTGGCGTTGGAGCCTCTCCTTCGCCGGCTAAGGGACGAGACGTGCAGTCCGGTCCTGCGTGGAATTGCTGTCCCTGGTGGAGCTCGAGCCAGGGTTTCCGCGTACGCCGATGACGTAACGACCTTTGTGTCCTCCCGCAGGGACATAAGGGCGGTACAGAAGGCGCTTGAACGGTACGAACAGGTAACAGGGGCCAGAATTAACCGCGACAAGTCGTCCGGCTTGCGGTTAGGTGCCTGGAAGGGTGTTTCCCTCCCGGGGCCCTTCGACTGGACGGACGGGCCGGTCAAGCTCCTCGGAGTTTGGTTCGGTCCGGACTTACAGTTGGAGAAAAACTGGTCAGAAGTACAGGCAAAGGTCGGCGCGTCGGTCGAGATTTGGCGTCGGCGGAGTCTCTCCGTGAAGGGTCTGGCGGAGGTGTGTAATACATACCTCTTTCCCAGAATCCTTTACCGGCTGTCTGTACTTCCCCTTTGTGACGATCATGAGAAGGCGCTCGAGCGTTTGCTATTCTCCTGTCTTTGGAGAGGACGCAAACACATGGTCGACAAAGGAGTCTGTTGCCTCCGTCCGTGTCAAGGGGGTCTGGGGATGCCACACTTGAGGAGCCACGTGCTCGCTTCGAGGTTGGCATTCCTCAGGCGCGCGTTGGAGGAAGATCGGTTGCTTGCGGGGGTAGTGAGGGACATGTTCCCTAGCCTCACTATCACTCCCCCGCTCCTAAGGACTAGCAATAGGCCTTGGGGGCGGCCGAAATTCCTGCTCGAATGTCTGACGGCCCTTCGGGCCATTCCATGGTCCAGTGACCTTTCACGGCCTAGGAGAATCTTCTATCGGGGATTAGTGGAGGGCGCCGTGAAGGATGAACTGTGGAGTAAGCTCGGCATGTCGAGAGAGGAGTATCGCTCTCATTGGTCTTGGGCGCCAGGTGCGGATTGGCTCAACAACTCTGAGTTTTCTCTGACCTGGCGATTGGCTCGGAATGGTTTGTCTCTCAACGACAAGCGGTTCGCAATGGGCCTGGCGGATTTGCCAGATTGTGAACGTTGCGTCCTTGGAATTAAGGAGACGTCTGCGCACGCCTTCTTCCATTGTTCGCGCGTTCGCCCGTTGTGGGCGCGTGTCGGCGAGTTGACTGCTCGTATCGCGCCGCGGGAGCTTGTGCTCATTGATCGCGCATACGCTGTGGACAATGTGTCGCCCCCGTACTCTGGAGTGAAGCGGATGGTGTTTCTGTCGCTACTGGCCACGGCTAGAATGGTGATTTGGATGACGCGTCTGGAGGAAGTCTTGCGGGGAGGTCGTCTTTCGGATCAGGATCTAATCCGATATTTTGAGCACCAGCTCAAAATTAAGATTAGAACTGAACGGAAACGGCTGCACCCGACAGAGTTCAGCGAAAGGTGGGTATATGCAGCGAGCCTGGTTCGCGTGACCGGGGCTAGCCTTGATTTTCTCTTTTAGATCTGCTAGTTGCATCGGGGTGGATTCCTTTGGAACCCCGCCCGTGGTTAAGGTAGAAGTCTCTTTTGTGCCTAGTTAATGTGAGTGAATGTGTTTGTCCTGGCCTGTTCCCGGCTCCATTACTTTTGTTATGATCCAGTTCGAGATTCCCATTGTCCATTGTTATTTTGTCCCGTTTTTATTCTCGGCTGGGTCAGCCTTATATATTCTCCAGTCCAATTTATTTTGTTCCCTGCTTCTCCATTCCCCTTAGAAAGAGAGCTGCTTGATTTTGTTCCTTTTAAGGCAGAATACAGTGGCCTCTTTAATTATGTGGGTGTGTTTGGGTCTTACTAACATTGTGTATATATATTCATTTGAAATTGTTTTTTGTTTTGGGGATTTTTTGTTTCTTCATTCCCCCTCCCCATCATGTCATTTCATGAATAAAGTTTTAAATTATTTTTGTAAGATATTGTATATATTGTGAAAATCAGAAATTTTTATGTACATTTGGGGTGTTTTTAGGTCCCCGGTATGATTTTGCGGTATTTTGGTGCTTGATAGGTATGAGTGTTGATGGACAAATTTTTATGGTGAATGAGAAAATTGTAACGTATGTATGGGTCGTGAATCGGATTAGCTAGGTATAAGATAGTTACGGAAGACCAACCCAAGTTTTTGTACCCCCTCCCCATTGTTTGGCCTTGTGCCAGAATTTGTACTTTTTGACAAATAAATCAGTACCAACCATTTCCTACCCTCTTGACTTTTTGTTTTGGGGGTTGTGAAGGTAAGAGCAAAGAGCTGTTTTGTTCCTTCGTGATATTGCAGTGACTTTGTATCTTGGACATACTAATTTCCGGCCCGAGTTTATAGCTCGGGCTTGCGTAAAGTAGCGTTTTCAACGCGAAACACCGGAAAAGAGGTTGTCCGGTGTTCGGCCACTTTGGTGGCAATGGCCTCGAATGGGCCGGATGAGGTCGTTCCTCCCACCACGGCGTCGGTGGGAGGAAAGGAGGGGGATTGGGCTCTACCGCCTCCGGGATAATCCCCCTTCGCAAGTACTAGCAGAAGCAGCATCGCCTAAACCCTCGACCGCTGGGTGGAAAAGAGGGAAATTGACGGTTAAGGATGAGGAATATTACCATCAGATGCAAGACAAATACGCCCAGTATATTAAAGGAACAGAGCTGGTTTCCGTGCCAGAACAATTGGCACAAATTGAGGCCAGAATAATCACACTAAGAACCAAGGAACTTAAGACCCATAAGTTTGTGGGCATCACAAGGGAATCCTTTGAAGAGGCAATTCGGGCTCTTCAGATTAATGCAAAGGCCGTAGCGAGGAGAGGCAATGCCAAGTGGGACGTCCTGCTTGGCTCAGTTGAAGAGGCCAAGCGCCTAATTGGCGTGGTATTGGAGACAAAAACACTCCAATTCCAGACGGAATATATGGGAGCAAGGAGAGTCAAGATTACCTTGCATGGCGTCCCCTTGGACATTGCCGAGGACCACGTCGGCGCCTTTTTTGCAAGTTACGGAAAGGTGGCCGACGTCTCCTCGCTACGGTCCAAGGCAGGCTTCTATACAGGAGATATGGTCCTGCAGGTGACCCTATCTGGGGAAAACATTGCGAAAATCCCCAACATTCTCACCTGCAGGGATCGAAATATTTTTGTGGTCGTGGAGGGCAGAAAGCCTTGCTGTTGGGTCTGTGGGGCGGCGGAACACGTCGCAAAGGCGTGTCCGACCAAAAACCCGCCCCCAAAGGCCCAACCAGTCAAACAGCAGCAGCAGCCTGCAAAGGAAACTACCAAACAAGCTCCACCAGCACCAGTACCGGCAGCCAACAAGGAGGGTGATTGGCAGGTGGTGGCGCGAAAAAAGGCAAAAACGCCTTCGCCGGCGAAGGTGCCGGTGAAGGTGCCGACTCCTGTTAAGGCACCTGCCAAACAGAAGGACCCTACTCCGCAAAATTCACCGTCCAAACAGGGCAAGGAAAAGGGTTCCTTCCCCAAAAAGGTTGCGGAAGAGCCTATGGAAGTAGGAAGAGCGTCGTCCCTGAAGCGCGGGAGAGAGGAAGAGGAGGAACAACAGGACAAACTCAAGAGTAGAAGGAGGAGCAGGAGCTCTGAGAGGAGGAAGCTGGGCGACCGATGCACTTCTTTACCGGTGTCCCCAGTTAGATGCACTTATGCAGAAAAGGCGAGGAGCCTTCCCTCTTCCCCGCGGAAAGCTTCCCAGTCCCCTACCTTCAATCTGACCCCCCTGGAAAAGAACATTTCGGCAACTCCCACTCCCTCCCCTTCTCCTATTCCCACTCCCAGCCAGACTCCCAGTCAGGCGAAAAAGAAGAAAGGCCTCCCGAGAGGCGCAGCTCTAATGAAAGTCGACGAAAATTTGGTGGCGGAGTGGTCCTCGCAAAGGCGAAAGTTGCTGAAGCCGCTCCTAAAACTGACTTCAGTCAACAATCTTTCCACTGAAGATCCTACAAACTTTTCCCAGGCCCCAGGTGTCATCACCCTGGTAAGAAATACCGGGGGGAACCTGCGGGTCTGGGACCACATAGAAGAGGTCAGAAGGTTATATCCTAAAATAAGGATGGTGGCGGAAAACACGCCGGAACTAAGAAAAATGTCGCAAAATTGTTCGGGGAGGTTCCCCGTTTTACTCCCACCCCAGTTTATATAGGGTGGTAAAACTAACATATCCCACCGACGTCGGCGGGATTGTCCTAGACGGACGGATTACGTCCGACATTGGTACAGGGTCCCTAGGACAGTCCGTCGGGGTCCCCTCTGCCCGAGATTTCTACCCCGTATGCGACTAGTGCCTTTGTTGCATGTTCTTTGTTTTTCTTTTTCAGAACTAAAAGATGTCTATTAAGATAGCCAGCTTGAATGCGAAGGGCCTGAGGGATCGGGGTAAGGCGGCTCGCCTGCTTCGTGACCTCTTGTCCTTCGGCGTGGATGTGGCCGCGATCCAAGAGACTCACTTTGTTTGCGAAGTCGACTCTTGTGTGCTGTCTAACGACTTTGTCGTCTATTCAGCATATGGGAGCCGGCAAGCCAGAGGTGTTTCTTTGCTGGTCAAGCGTACCCTGGACGCGAAGGTTGACCTTGTCCATGTCGGTGCCGAGGGCCGGCTGATCGTGGCCGATATTGCAGTGAAAAGCAAATTGTTCCGGCTGATTGTGGTTTATGCGCCCAATAAGCAAGGTGAGCGTGTCTCTTTCTTTCGGCTGTTGGAGCCCTTTATGGTGCATTCAACACGGCTAATCTTAGTTGGGGACTGGAATGCCATCCTAACCCCCAAATGGGATAGAGGGAGGGGCGCTAGCGGGAGGAATGATGATCGTAGCCTGGTTGATCTGATCGACGAATTTGGTCTCGTCGATAGATACCGGGTCGATCATCCGGATGGGAGTATGTGGACGTGGGCGCTTAATTGGCCTTCTACCCGGGTATCTGCGTACCTGGATAGGATGTTAGTGAGAGTGGCCGACATAGACTTCTTAGAATGTCCAACGTTCCACTGGCTAGGCTACACGGACCACAAACTCGTTTGTGCCCGTGTGGTGTTAGACTTTAGGCCTAGGTTGGCTGGTTATTGGAAGTTCAATCAGTCCTTACTGGACAGGCGGGACTTTCGTGACCAGCTGACAAAACTAGTTCAGCGGGCGTTAATTGGGCGAGTCATTGGGAATAAGTGGTGGGTTAACCTTAAGGACTCCATTAGGTCTTTTGCCACCAAATATAGCCAGCGGCTCAAACTAGATAAGGCTGCGGAGGCAAAGACACTTAGTGCTAATTTCGCCCGGGCGGAGGCTGGTGGGGATCCCCTAGAGATAGCCTTAGCCAGGGGAGGCCCTGAGGCGCACGACTAGCGAGCGCTATATGGGTCAGGTAATTAGAGCTAAGTTAAGCAAGATGTCTTCCGAAGCTGTGAACATGGGCGCAGAACTGCGCAAGGAAGAAATTCGTCGGGCCGGCGATCGGTACATTCGAGAGGTGCGCGACCCGGAGGACATCTCCTTAGGTCCACCGACGACATGTGCGAGGCGTTCCGGCAGCATTTCGAACACCGGTTTACCAAGGAGCCTGGTCTCCGTGACGAGGAGTTTCGCAGCTATTTGGCTGATTTTCCCCGGCTTTTGCCGGCTGAAGCGGCTAGCTGCGAAGGGGAGATTACGGAGGACGAAGTCTACGCGGCTTTGAAGAAGACCGGCAGTGGCAAGTCGCCAGGTTTGGATGGTTTGCCCTATGAATTGTACTTGAGGATGTCGCACCTTTTTGTCCCGCTCTTGACTGTCGTGTTCAACCACTGGTTTCGGCAGGGGTCCATCCCCGGTCGGATCACCAGGGGCGTGATCACGCTGTTGGGAAAAGGCAAGAAGGTTGGGCAGGGGATTAGATGATTACAGGCCCATAACTCTGCTAAACACAGAGTTAAAGATTTTGGCCAAGATCCTGACGAATCGCTTGCAGCTAGTTGCCGAGTCTCTGTTGGAACCGGATCAGACTTGTTCTGTGAAGGGACGAACAATTCAGAGCAACCTGCACTTGATCCGCACGATCGTAGAGGGTGTAGAAGACGACGAAGAGGCCGCGCTGATCAATTTGGATCAGTCCAAGGCATTTGATAGGATTGACCATGGCTACCTGGCTGCTGTCCTGCAGGCCGCCGGATTCAAACCCGACTTCAGCCGCTGGATTAGCCTTCTGTATCGCTCCCCCAAGGCTGTGGTACAGGTGAACGGGAAGCTGTCGAGCGCTTTCGCGCTGTCTAGGTCGGTCCGACAGGGTTGTCCACTGTCGCCTCTCCTTTACGTCCTGGCGTTGGAGCCCCTCCTTCGCCGGCTAAGGGACGAGACGTGCAGTCCGGTCCTGCGTGGAATTGCTGTCCCTGGTGGAGCTCGAGCCAGGGTTTCCGCGTACGCCGATGACGTAACGACCTTTGTGTCCTCCCGCAGGGACATAAGGGCGGTACAGAAGGCGCTTGAACGGTACGAACAGGTAACAGGGGCCAGAATTAACCGCGACAAGTCGTCCGGCTTGCGGTTAGGTGCCTGGAAGGGTGTTTCCCTCCCGGGGCCCTTCGACTGGACGGACGGGCCGGTCAAGCTCCTCGGAGTTTGGTTCGGTCCGGACTTACAGTTGGAGAAAAACTGGTCAGAAGTACAGGCAAAGGTCGGCGCGTCGGTCGAGATTTGGCGTCGACGGAGTCTCTCCGTGAAGGGTCTGGCGGAGGTGTGTAATACATACCTCTTTCCCAGAATCCTTTACCGGCTGTCTGTACTTCCCCTTTGTGACGATCATGAGAAGGCGCTCGAGCGTTTGCTATTCTCCTGTCTTTGGAGAGGACGCAAACACATGGTCGACAAAGGAGTCTGTTGCCTCCGTCCGTGTCAAGGGGGTCTGGGGATGCCACACTTGAGGAGCCACGTGCTCGCTTCGAGGTTGGCATTCCTCAGGCGCGCGTTGGAGGAAGATCGGTTGCTTGCGGGGGTAGTGAGGGACATGTTCCCTAGCCTCACTATCACTCCCCCGCTCCTAAGGACTAGCAATAGGCCTTGGGGGCGGCCGAAATTCCTACTCGAATGTCTGACGGCCCTTCGGGCCATTCCATGGTCCAGTGACCTTTCACGGCCTAGGAGAATCTTCTATCGGGGATTAGTGGAGGGCGCCGTGAAGGATGAACTGTGGAGTAAGCTTGGCATGTCGAGAGAGGAGTATCGCTCTCATTGGTCTTGGGCGCCAGGTGCGGATTGGCTCAACAACTCTGAGTTTTCTCTGACCTGGCGATTGGCTCGGAATGGTTTGTCTCTCAACGACAAGCGGTTCGCAATGGGCCTGGCGGATTTGCCAGATTGTGAACGTTGCGTCCTTGGAATTAAGGAGACGTCTGCGCACGCCTTCTTCCATTGTTCGCGCGTTCGCCCGTTGTGGGCGCGTGTTGGCGAGTTGACTGCTCGTATCGCGCCGCGGGAGCTTGTGCTCATTGATCGCGCATACGCTGTGGACAATGTGTCGCCCCCGTACTCTGGAGTGAAGCGGATGGTGTTTCTGTCGCTACTGGCCACGGCTAGAATGGTGATTTGGATGACGCGTCTGGAGGAAGTCTTGCGGGGAGGTCGTCTTTCGGATCAGGATCTAATCCGATATTTTGAGCACCAGCTCAAAATTAAGATTAGAACTGAACGGAAACGGCTGCACCCGACAGAGTTCAGCGAAAGGTGGGTATATGCGGCGAGCCTGGTTCGCGTGACCGGGGCTAGCCTTGATTTTCTCTTTTAGATCTGCTAGTTGCATCGGGGTGGATTCCTTTGGAACCCCTCCCGTGGTTAAGGTAGAAGTTCTTTTTTGTGCCTAGTTAATGTGAGTGAATGTGTTTGTCCTGGCCTGTTCCCGGCTCCATTGCTTTTGTTATGATCCAGTTCGAGATTCCCATTGTCCAAGTATTCTTTTGTCCCGTTTTCACTCTCGGCTGGGTCAGCCTTATACATTCTCCAGTCCATTTATTTTGTTCCCTGCTTCTCCATTCCCCTTAGAAAGAGAGCTGCTTGATTTTGTTCTTTTTAAGGCAGAATACAGTGGCCTCTTTAATTACGTGGGTGTGTTTGGGTCTTACTAACCCATGTATATATATTCATTTGAAATTGTTTTTTGTTTTGGGGTTTTTTGTTTCTTCATTCCCCCTCCCCATCATGTCATTTCATGAATAAAGTTTTAAATTTATTTTTGTACACTATTGTAAATATTGTAAATACACAAATTTTTATGTACATTTGGGGCGTTTTTAGGTCCCTGGTATGTTACTGCGGTATTTTGGTGTATGATAGGTATGAGTGTTGATGGACAAATTTTTATGGTGAATGAGAAAATTGTAACGTATGTATGGGTCGTGAATCTGATTAGCTAGGTATAAGATAGTTACGGAAGACCAACCCAAGTTTTTGTTCCCCCTCCCCATTGTTTGGCCTTGTGCCAGAATTTGTACTTTGTTGGCAAATAAATAAGTACCAACCATTTCCTACTCAGACTTTTTTGTGTTTGTGTGGTCGGGTTGGTTTGGATCAAAGTGTAGTATCTGTTCCTAAGTGATACTTACTATTACTTTGGTCAAGTGTGGCATTGTGGTCTCCACCCAAGTTTATTGCTTGGGCTGCGTAAAGTAGCGACCTGCGAAGGACGCGAAACACCGGAGGCAGGTGTCTCGCGCTTAGCCTCTTAGGAGGCAATGGCCTCCGATAGGCCAGATGTGATCGTTCCTCCCACCACGGCCTCGGTGGGTGGAAAGGAGGGGGATTGGGCATTACCGCCTCGGGATAATCCCCCTTCAGTACCTAGAGTAGCAGCAGCAGTAGTACCAACGCCGGAAGGAGTGCCATCAGCTCCCGGGTCCCCCAAGCCTTCAACTTCTGGTTGGACAGGGGGAAAACCTATAAATAAGGATGAGGAGTACTACGAGAGGATGAGGATAAAGTACGCTGAATACATCAAAGGCACCGAGCTGGTCTCGGTCCCCGGAGAACTGGCGGACATCCAAACTAGAACTATTACTCTCATCACTAAGGATATCAAGTCCCAGAGATTAATTGCAGTGCCGAGGGATACTTTTGAAGAAGCAATTGGGGCACTTAAGATCAAGGCTAGGGCCGTAGCGAGGAAGAGTAGTGCCATGTGGGACGTCCTGCTGGGCACGACCGACGAAGCCAAACGTCTGGTCGGTGTGGTGCTGGAGACGAAAACTCTCCAGCTCCATACAGAATACATGGGTGCCCGGAAGGTTAAGGTCACTCTACACGGCGTCCCCATGGACATTACTGAGGACCACGTTGGCGCCTTCTTTGCTAACTTTGGGAAGGTGGCCGGAGTCTCCTCGCTACGGTCTAAGGCAGGCTACATTACGGGAGACATGACCCTGCTGGTGACGATGTCTAAGGAAAAGATAGCCAAAGTTCCCAACACGCTCACCTGCAGAGGTCGTGTCATTTATGTGATAGTTGAAGGGAGGAAGCCGTGCTGTTGGGTCTGCGGGGCGGCGGACCATGTCGCGAGGGTCTGCCCGTCCAAGAATCCGACCCCAAAAACCCAACCAGCTCAACCAACTAAGCAGCAGCCAGCGGCAAAAGAAAAGGAAGGCCCAAAAACAGCTTCACCCACGCAAGCTCCCGTGGGCAACAAGGAGGGCGAATGGCAGGTGGTGGGCAGAAAGAAGGGCAAAACACCGTCCCCAGAGAAGGTGCCTCCACCTGCCAAGACGCCGGTGAAACCCAAGGAGTCGCCTCCTAAAAGTCTCCACCCAAACAAAGAAAGGAGAGGAGTCCTTCCCCGAAAAAGGATCTTCCAATGGAAGTTGATAGATCGGCTTCCCTAAAGCGGGGGAGAGAGGAGGAGGCGGAAGAACGAAAGGATACTCCCAAGGCCCGCAGAAGAAGTAGGAGCAGGGAAAAAAAGCCCAGCAGAGAAAAATGTGCCTCAGCTCCGGTGTCACCTGCAAGAACTACTTATGCGGATAAGGCGAGAAGCCTTCCCGCGTCCCCGCGTAAAGCTGCCCAGTCCCCAACCCCCCTTTTTGACCCCCCTTAGGAAAAGCAGTTCCTTAACTCCCACATCCTCCCCTGCTCCTATTCCCACTCCCAGTAAGGCGAAGAAGAAGATGGACCTCCCGCGTGGGGAGGCGCTGATGAAGGTGAAGGAGGACATTTCTTCGGGGTGGTCGTCACAGCGTCGTAAGCTGCTAAGACCACTCCTTAAGCTCACCTCAGTGGATGGGTTATCCACTGAGGACCCAAAGAACTTCTCCCAGGCCCCAGGTGTCATCACCCTGATAAGAAATACCGGTGGCAACCTGCGGGTCTGGGGAGCACATTGCGGAAGCCCAAAGGTGCTTCCCAAATATTTGTATGGTCAGGGAAAAGACTCCTGAATTAAGAAAAATGTCTCTAAATTGTTCGGGGAGGTTCCCCGTTTTGCTCCACCCCAGTTTATATAGGGTGGTAAAACTAACATATCCCACCGACGTCGGCGGGATTGTCCTAGACGGACGGATTACGTCCGACATTGGTACAGGGTCCCTAGGACAGTCCGTCGGGGTCCCCTCTGCCCGAGATTTCTACCCCGTATGCGACTAGAGCCTTGTTGCATGTTTCTTTGTTTTTTCTTTTTCAGAACTAAAAGATGTCTATTAAGATAGCCAGCTTGAATGCGAAGGGCCTGAGGGATCGGGGTAAGGCGGCTCGCCTGCTTCGTGACCTCTTGTCCTTCGGCGTGGATGTGGCCGCGATCCAAGAGACTCACTTTGTTTGCGAAGTCGACTCTTGTGTGCTGTCTAACGACTTTGTCGTCTATTCAGCATATGGGAGCCGGCAAGCCAGAGGTGTTTCTTTGCTGGTCAAGCGTACCCTGGACGCGAAGGTTGACCTTGTCCATGTCGGTGCCGAGGGCCGGCTGATCGTGGCCGATATTGCAGTGAAAAGCAAATTGTTCCGGCTGATTGTGGTTTATGCGCCCAATAAGCAAGGTGAGCGTGTCTCTTTCTTTCGGCTGTTGGAGCCCTTTATGGTGCATTCAACACGGCTAATCTTAGTTGGGGACTGGAATGCCATCCTAACCCCCAAATGGGATAGAGGGAGGGGCGCTAGCGGGAGGAATGATGATCGTAGCCTGGTTGATCTGATCGACGAATTTGGTCTCGTCGATAGATACCAGGGTCGATCATCCGGATGAGTATGTGGACGTGGGCGCTTAATTGGCCTTCTACCCGGGTATCTGCGTACCTGGATAGGATGTTAGTGAGAGTGGCCGACATAGACTTCTTAGAATGTCCAACGTTCCACTGGCTAGGCTACACGGACCACAAACTCGTTTGTGCCCGTGTGGTGTTAGACTTTAGGCCTAGGTTGGCTGGTTATTGGAAGTTCAATCAGTCCTTACTGGACAGGCGGGACTTTCGTGACCAGCTGACAAAACTAGTTCAGCGGGCGTTAATTGGGCGAGTCATTGGGAATAAGTGGTGGGTTAACCTTAAGGACTCCATTAGGTCTTTCGCCACCAAATATAGCCAGCGGCTCAAACTAGATAAGGCTGCGGAGGCAAAGACACTTAGTGCTAATTTCGCCCGGGCGGAGGCTGGTGGGGATCCCCTAGAGATAGCCTTAGCCAGGGAGGCCCTGAGGCGCACGACTAGCGAGCGCTATATGGGCCAGGTAATTAGGGCTAAGTTAAGCAAGATGTCTTCCGAAGCTGTGAACATGGGCGCAGAACTGCGCAAGGAAGAAATTCGTCGGGCCGGCGATCGGTACATTCGAGAAGTGCGCGACCCGGAGGGCATCTCCTTCGGTCCACCGACGACATGTGCGAGGCGTTCCGGCAGCATTTCGAACACCGGTTTACCAAGGAGCCTGGTCTCCGTGACGAGGAGTTTCGCAGCTATTTGGCTGACTTTCCCCGGCTTTTGCCGGCTGAAGCGGCTAGCTGCGAAGGGGAGATTACGGAGGACGAAGTCTACGCGGCTTTGAAGAAGACCGGCAGTGGCAAGTCGCCAGGTTTGGATGGTTTGCCCTATGAATTGTACTTGAGGATGTCGCACCTTTTTGTCCCGCTCTTGACTGTCGTGTTCAACCACTGGTTTCGGCAGGGGTCCATCCCCGGTCGGATCACCGGGGGCGTGATCACGCTGTTGGGAAAAGGCAAGAAGGTTGGGCGGGGATTAGATGATTACAGGCCCATAACTCTGCTAAACACAGAGTTAAAGATTTTGGCCAAGATCCTGACGAATCGCTTGCAGCTAGTTGCCGAGTCTCTGTTGGAACCGGATCAGACTTGTTCTGTGAAGGGACGAACAATTCAGAGCAACCTGCACTTGATTCGCACGATCGTAGAGGGTGTAGAAGTCGACGAAGAGGCCGCGCTGATCAATTTGGATCAGTCCAAGGCATTTGATAGGATTGACCATGGCTACCTGGCTGCTGTCCTGCAGGCCGCCGGATTCAAACCCGACTTCAGCCGCTGGATTAGCCTTCTGTATCGCTCCCCCAAGGCTGTGGTACAGGTGAACGGGAAGCTGTCGAGCGCTTTCGCGCTGTCTAGGTCGGTCCGACAGGGTTGTCCACTGTCGCCTCTCCTTTACGTCCTGGCGTTGGAGCCTCTCCTTCGCCGGCTAAGGGACGAGACGTGCAGTCCGGTCCTGCGTGGAATTGCTGTCCCTGGTGGAGCTCGAGCCAGGGTTTCCGCGTACGCCGATGACGTAACGACCTTTGTGTCCTCCCGCAGGGACATAAGGGCGGTACAGAAGGCGCTTGAACGGTACGAACAGGTAACAGGGGCCAGAATTAACCGCGACAAGTCGTCCGGCTTGCGGTTAGGTGCCTGGAAGGGTGTTTCCCTCCCGGGGCCCTTCGACTGGACGGACGGGCCGGTCAAGCTCCTCGGAGTTTGGTTCGGTCCGGACTTACAGTTGGAGAAAAACTGGTCAGAAGTACAGGCAAAGGTCGGCGCGTCGGTCGAGATTTGGCGTCGACGGAGTCTCTCCGTGAAGGGTCTGGCGGAGGTGTGTAATACATACCTCTTTCCCAGAATCCTTTACCGGCTGTCTGTACTTCCCCTTTGTGACGATCATGAGAAGGCGCTCGAGCGTTTGCTATTCTCCTGTCTTTGGAGAGGACGCAAACACATGGTCGACAAAGGAGTCTGCTGCCTCCGTCCGTGTCAAGGGGGTCTGGGGATGCCACACTTGAGGAGCCACGTGCTCGCTTCGAGGTTGGCATTCCTCAGGCGCGCGTTGGAGGAAGATCGGTTGCTTGCGGGGGTAGTGAGGGACATGTTCCCTAGCCTCACTATCACTCCCCCGCTCCTAAGGACTAGCAATAGGCCTTGGGGGCGGCCGAAATTCCTGCTCGAATGTCTGACGGCCCTTCGGGCCATTCCATGGTCCAGTGACCTTTCACGGCCTAGGAGAATCTTCTATCGGGGATTAGTGGAGGGCGCCGTGAAGGATGAACTGTGGAGTAAGCTCGGCATGTCGAGGGAGGAGTATCGCTCTCATTGGTCTTGGGCGCCAGGTGCGGATTGGCTCAACAACTCTGAGTTTTCTCTGACCTGGCGATTGGCTCGGAATGGTTTGTCTCTCAACGACAAGCGGTTCGCAATGGGCCTGGCGGATTTGCCAGATTGTGAACGTTGCGTCCTTGGAATTAAGGAGACGTCTGCGCACGCCTTCTTCCATTGTTCGCGCGTTCGCCCGTTGTGGGCGCGTGTCGGCGAGTTGACTGCTCGTATCGCGCCGCGGGAGCTTGTGCTCATTGATCGCGCATACGCTGTGGACAATGTGTCGCCCCCGTACTCTGGAGTGAAGCGGATGGTGTTTCTGTCGCTACTGGCCACGGCTAGAATGGTGATTTGGATGACGCGTCTGGAGGAAGTCTTGCGGGGAGGTCGTCTTTCGGATCAGGATCTAATCCGATATTTTGAGCACCAGCTCAAAATTAAGATTAGAACTGAACGGAAACGGCTGCACCCGACAGAGTTCAGCGAAAGGTGGGTATATGCGGCGAGCCTGGTTCGCGTGACCGGGGCTAGCCTTGATTTTCTCTTTTAGATCTGCTAGTTGCATCGGGGTGGATTCCTTTGGAACCCCGCCCGTGGTTAAGGTAGAAGTTCTTTTTTGTGCCTAGTTAATGTGAGTGAATGGGTTTGTCCTGGCCTGTTCCCGGCTCCATTGCTTTTGTTATGATCCAGTTCGAGATTCCCATTGTCCAAGTATTCTTTTGTCCCGTTTTCACTCTCGGCTGGGTCAGCCTTATACATTCTCCAGTCCAATTTATTTTGTTCCCTGCTTCTCCATTCCCCTTAGAAGAGAGCTGCTTGATTTTGTTCTTTTTAAGGCAGAATACAGTGGCCTCTTTAATTACGTGGGTGTGTTTGGGTCTTACTAACCCATGTATATATATTCATTTGAAATTGTTTTTTGTTTTGGGGTTTTTTTGTTTCTTCATTCCCCCTCCCCATCATGTCATTTCATGAATAAAGTTTTAAATTTATTTTTGTACACTATTGTAAATATTGTAAATACACAAATTTTTATGTACATTTGGGGCGTTTTTAGGTCCCTGGTATGTTACTGCGGTATTTTGGTGTATGATAGGTATGAGTGTTGATGGACAAATTTTTATGGTGAATGAGAAAATTGTAACGTATGTATGGGTCGTGAATCTGATTAGCTAGGTATAAGATAGTTACGGAAGACCAACCCAAGTTTTTGTTCCCCCTCCCCATTGTTTGGCCTTGTGCCAGAATTTGTACTTTGTTGGCAAATAAATAAGTACCAACCATTTCCTACTCAGACTTTTTTGTGTTTGTGTGGTCGGGTTGGTTTGGATCAAAGTGTAGTATCTGTTCCATAGTGATACTTACTATTACTTTGGTCAAGTGTGGCATTGTGGTCTCCACCCAAGTTTATTGCTTGGGCTGCGTAAAGTAGCGACCTGCGAAGGACGCGAAACACCGGAGGCAGGTGTCTCGCGCTTAGCCTCTTAGGAGGCAATGGCCTCCGATAGGCCAGATGTGATCGTTCCTCCCACCACGGCCTCGGTGGGTGGAAAGGAGGGGGATTGGGCATTACCGCCTCGGGATAATCCCCCTTCAGTACCTAGAGTAGCAGCAGCAGTAGTACCAACGCCGGAAGGAGTGCCATCAGCTCCCGGGTCCCCCAAGCCTTCAACTTCTGGTTGGACAGGGGGAAAACCTATAAATAAGGATGAGGAGTACTACGAGAGGATGAGGATAAAGTACGCGGAATACATCAAAGGCACCGAGCTGGTCTCGGTCCCCGGAGAACTGGCGGACATCCAAACTAGAACTATTACTCTCATCACTAAGGATATCAAGTCCCAGAGATTAATTGCAGTGCCGAGGGATACTTTTGAAGAAGCAATTGGGGCACTTAAGATCAAGGCGAAGGCCGTAGCGAGGAAGAGTAGTGCCATGTGGGACGTCCTGCTGGGCACGACCGACGAAGCCAAACGTCTGGTCGGTGTGGTGCTGGAGACGAAAACTCTCCAGCTCCATACAGAATACATGGGTGCCCGGAAGGTTAAGGTCACTCTACACGGCGTCCCCATGGACATTACTGAGGACCACGTTGGCGCCTTCTTTGCTAACTTTGGAAAGGTGGCCGGAGTCTCCTCGCTACGGTCTAAGGCAGGCTACATTACGGGAGACATGACCCTGCTGGTGACGATGTCTAAGGAAAAGATAGCCAAAGTTCCCAACACACTCACCTGCAGAGGTCGTGTCATTTACGTGATAGTTGAAGGGAGGAAACCGTGCTGTTGGGTCTGCGGAGCGGCGGACCATGTCGCGAGGGTCTGCCCGTCCAAGAATCCGACTCCAAAGACCCAACCAGCTCAACCAACTAAGCAGCAGCCAGCGGCAAAAGGAAAAGGAAGGCTCAAAAACAGCTTCACCCACGCAAGCTCCCGTGGGCAACAAGGAGGGCGAATGGCAGGTGGTGGGCAGAAAGAAGGCCAAAACACCGTCCCCTGAGAAGGTGCCACCACCTGCCAAGACGCCGGTGAAACCCAAGGAGTCGCCTCCTAAGAAGTCTCCCCCCAAACAAAGGAAGGAGAGGACTCCTTCCCCGCAACAAATGGAAGTTGATAGATCGGCTTCCCTAAAGCGGGGGAGAGAGGAGGAGGAGGCGGAAGAACGAAAGGATACTCCCAAGGCCCGCAGAAGAAGTAGGAGCAGGGAAAAAAGCCCAGCAGAGAAAAATGTGCCTCAGCTCCGGTGTCACCTGCAAGAACTACTTATGCGGATAAGGCGAGAAGCCTTCCCGCGTCCCCGCGTAAAGCTGCCCAGTCCCCAACCCCCTTTTTGACCCCCCTTAGGAAAATCAGTTCCTTAACTCCCACATCCTCCCCTGCTCCTATTCCCACTCCCAGTAAGGCGAAGAAGAAGATGGACCTCCCGCGTGGGGAGGCGCTGATGAAGGTGAAGGAGGACATTTCTTCGGGGTGGTCGTCACAGCGTCGTAAGCTGCTAAGACCACTCCTTAAGCTCACCTCAGTGGATGGGTTATCCACTGAGGACCCAAAGAACTTCTCCCAGGCCCCAGGTGTCATCACCCTGATAAGAAATACAGGTGGCAACCTGCGGGTCTGGGAGCACATTGCGGAAGCCCAAAGGAGCTTCCCAAATATTTGTATGATCAGGGAAAAGACTCCTGAATTAAGAAAAATGTCGCTAAATTGTTCGGGGAGGTTCCCCGTTTTACTCCACCCCAGTTTATATAGGGTGGTAAAACTAACATATCCCACCGACGTCGGCGGGATTGTCCTAGACGGGCGGATTACGTCCGACATTGGTACAGGGTCCCTAGGACAGTCCGTCGGGGTCCCCTCTGCCCGAGATTTCTACCCCGTATGCGACTAGTGCCTTTGTTGCATGTTTCTTTGTTTTTTCTTTTCAGAACTAAAAGATGTCTATTAAGATAGCCAGCTTGAATGTGAAGGGCCTGAGGGATCGGGGTAAGGCGGCTCGCCTGCTTCGTGACCTCTTGTCCTTCGGCGTGGATGTGGCCGCGATCCAAGAGACTCACTTTGTTTGCGAAGTCGACTCTTGTGTGCTGTCTAACGACTTTGTCGTCTATTCAGCATATGGGAGCCGGCAAGCCAGAGGTGTTTCTTTGCTGGTCAAGCGTACCCTGGACGCGAAGGTTGACCTTGTCCATGTCGGTGCCGAGGGCCGGCTGATCGTGGCCGATATTGCAGTGAAAAGCAAATTGTTCCGGCTGATTGTGGTTTATGCGCCCAATAAGCAAGGTGAGCGTGTCTCTTTCTTTCGGCTGTTGGAGCCCTTTATGGTGCATTCAACACGGCTAATCTTAGTTGGGGACTGGAATGTCATCCTAACCCCCAAATGGGATAGAGGGAGGGGCGCTAGCGGGAGGAATGATGATCGTAGCCTGGTTGATCTGATCGACGAATTTGGTCTCGTCGATAGATACCGGGTCGATCATCCGGATGGGAGTATGTGGACGTGGGCGCTTAATTGGCCTTCTACCCGGGTATCTGCGTACCTGGATAGGATGTTAGTGAGAGTGGCCGACATAGACTTCTTAGAATGTCCAACGTTCCACTGGCTAGGCTACACGGACCACAAACTCGTTTGTGCCCGTGTGGTGTTAGACTTTAGGCCTGAGGTTGGCTGGTTATTGGAAGTTCAATCAGTCCTTACTGGACAGGCGGGACTTTCGTGACCAGCTGACAAAACTAGTTCAGCGGGCGTTAATTGGGCGAGTCATTGGGAATAAGTGGTGGGTTAACCTTAAGGACTCCATTAGGTCTTTCGCCACCAAATATAGCCAGCGGCTCAAACTAGATAAGGCTGCGGAGGCAAAGACACTTAGTGCTAATTTCGCCCGGGCGGAGGCTGGTGGGGATCCCCTAGAGATAGCCTTAGCCAGGGAGGCCCTGAGGCGCACGACTAGCGAGCGCTATATGGGCCAGGTAATTAGGGCTAAGTTAAGCAAGATGTCTTCCGAAGCTGTGAACATGGGCGCAGAACTGCGCAAGGAAGAAATTCGTCGGGCCGGCGATCGGTACATTCGAGAAGTGCGCGACCCGGAGGGGCATCTCCTTCGGTCCACCGACGACATGTGCGAGGCGTTCCGGCAGCATTTCGAACACCGGTTTACCAAGGAGCCTGGTCTCCGTGACGAGGAGTTTCGCAGCTATTTGGCTGACTTTCCCCGGCTTTTGCCGGCTGAAGCGGCTAGCTGCGAAGGGGAGATTACGGAGGACGAAGTCTACGCGGCTTTGAAGAAGACCGGCAGTGGCAAGTCGCCAGGTTTGGATGGTTTGCCCTATGAATTGTACTTGAGGATGTCGCACCTTTTTGTCCCGCTCTTGACTGTCGTGTTCAACCACTGGTTTCGGCAGGGGTCCATCCCCGGTCGGATCACCAGGGGCGTGATCACGCTGTTGGGAAAAGGCAAGAAGGTTGGGCGGGGATTAGATGATTACAGGCCCATAACTCTGCTAAACACAGAGTTAAAGATTTTGGCCAAGATCCTGACGAATCGCTTGCAGCTAGTTGCCGAGTCTCTGTTGGAACCGGATCAGACTTGTTCTGTGAAGGGACGAACAATTCAGAGCAACCTGCACTTGATCCGCACGATCGTAGAGGGTGTAGAAGACGACGAAGAGGCCGCGCTGATCAATTTGGATCAGTCCAAGGCATTTGATAGGATTGACCATGGCTACCTGGCTGCTGTCCTGCAGGCCGCCGGATTCAAACCCGACTTCAGCCGCTGGATTAGCCTTCTGTATCGCTCCCCCAAGGCTGTGGTACAGGTGAACGGGAAGCTGTCGAGCGCTTTCGCGCTGTCTAGGTCGGTCCGACAGGGTTGTCCACTGTCGCCTCTCCTTTACGTCCTGGCGTTGGAGCCCCTCCTTCGCCGGCTAAGGGACGAGACGTGCAGTCCGGTCCTGCGTGGAATTGCTGTCCCTGGTGGAGCTCGAGCCAGGGTTTCCGCGTACGCCGATGACGTAACGACCTTTGTGTCCTCCCGCAGGGACATAAGGGCGGTACAGAAGGCGCTTGAACGGTACGAACAGGTAACAGGGGCCAGAATTAACCGCGACAAGTCGTCCGGCTTGCGGTTAGGTGCCTGGAAGGGTGTTTCCCTCCCGGGGCCCTTCGACTGGACGGACGGGCCGGTCAAGCTCCTCGGAGTTTGGTTCGGTCCGGACTTACAGTTGGAGAAAAACTGGTCAGAAGTACAGGCAAAGGTCGGCGCGTCGGTCGAGATTTGGCGTCGACGGAAGTCTCTCCGTGAAGGGTCTGGCGGAGGTGTGTAATACATACCTCTTTCCCAGAATCCTTTACCGGCTGTCTGTACTTCCCCTTTGTGACGATCATGAGAAGGCGCTCGAGCGTTTGCTATTCTCCTGTCTTTGGAGAGGACGCAAACACATGGTCGACAAAGGAGTCTGTTGCCTCCGTCCGTGTCAAGGGGGTCTGGGGATGCCACACTTGAGGAGCCACGTGCTCGCTTCGAGGTTGGCATTCCTCAGGCGCGCGTTGGAGGAAGATCGGTTGCTTGCGGGGGTAGTGAGGGACATGTTCCCTAGCCTCACTATCACTCCCCCGCTCCTAAGGACTAGCAATAGGCCTTGGGGGCGGCCGAAATTCCTACTCGAATGTCTGACGGCCCTTCGGGCCATTCCATGGTCCAGTGACCTTTCACGGCCTAGGAGAATCTTCTATCGGGGATTAGTAGAGGGCGCCGTGAAGGATGAACTGTGGAGTAAGCTTGGCATGTCGAGAGAGGAGTATCGCTCTCATTGGTCTTGGGCGCCAGGTGCGGATTGGCTCAACAACTCTGAGTTTTCTCTGACCTGGCGATTGGCTCGGAATGGTTTGTCTCTCAACGACAAGCGGTTCGCAATGGGCCTGGCGGATTTGCCAGATTGTGAACGTTGCGTCCTTGGAATTAAGGAGACGTCTGCGCACGCCTTCTTCCATTGTTCGCGCGTTCGCCCGTTGTGGGCGCGTGTTGGCGAGTTGACTGCTCGTATCGCGCCGCGGGAGCTTGTGCTCATTGATCGCGCATACGCTGTGGACAATGTGTCGCCCCCGTACTCTGGAGTGAAGCGGATGGTGTTTCTGTCGCTACTGGCCACGGCTAGAATGGTGATTTGGATGACGCGTCTGGAGGAAGTCTTGCGGGGAGGTCGTCTTTCGGATCAGGATCTAATCCGATATTTTGAGCACCAGCTCAAAATTAAGATTAGAACTGAACGGAAACGGCTGCACCCGACAGAGTTCAGCGAAGGTGGGTATATGCGGCGAGCCTGGTTCGCGTGACCGGGGCTAGCCTTGATTTTCTCTTTTAGATCTGCTAGTTGCATCGGGGTGGATTCCTTTGGAACCCCTCCCGTGGTTAAGGTAGAAGTTCTTTTTTGTGCCTAGTTAATGTGAGTGAATGTGTTTGTCCTGGCCTGTTCCCGGCTCCATTGCTTTTGTTATGATCCAGTTCGAGATTCCCATTGTCCAAGTATTCTTTTGTCCCGTTTTCACTCTCGGCTGGGTCAGCCTTATACATTCTCCAGTCCAATTTATTTTGTTCCCTGCTTCTCCATTCCCCTTAGAAAGAGAGCTGCTTGATTTTGTTCTTTTTAAGGCAGAATACAGTGGCCTCTTTAATTACGTGGGTGTGTTTGGGTCTTACTAACCCATGTATATATATTCATTTGAAATTGTTTTTTGTTTTGGGGTTTTTTGTTTCTTCATTCCCCCTCCCCATCATGTCATTTCATGAATAAAGTTTTAAATTTATTTTTGTACACTATTGTAAATATTGTAAATACACAAATTTTTATGTACATTTGGGGCGTTTTTAGGTCCCTGGTATGTTACTGCGGTATTTTGGTGTATGATAGGTATGAGTGTTGATGGACAAATTTTTATGGTGAATGAGAAAATTGTAACGTATGTATGGGTCGTGAATCTGATTAGCTAGGTATAAGATAGTTACGGAAGACCAACCCAAGTTTTTGTTCCCCCTCCCCCATTGTTTGGCCTTGTGCCAGAATTTGTACTTTGTTGGCAAATAAATAAGTACCAACCATTTCCTACTCAGACTTTTTTGTGTTTGTGTGGTCGGGTTGGTTTGGATCAAAGTGTAGTATCTGTTCCATAGTGATACTTACTATTACTTTGGTCAAGTGTGGCATTGTGGTCTCCACCCAAGTTTATTGCTTGGGCTGCGTAAAGTAGCGACCTGCGAAGGACGCGAAACACCGGAGGCAGGTGTCTCGCGCTTAGCCTCTTAGGAGGCAATGGCCTCCGATAGGCCAGATGTGATCGTTCCTCCCACCACGGCCTCGGTGGGAGGAAAGGAGGGGGATTGGCGGTTGCCTGCCTCACCCCTCTCCTTGGAAAAAGGACCAGGAGTAGCAACCCTACCAGCAGCTCCTGCATCTCCGGTGCCCTCTACGTCTAAGGAGGACGGGCAGCGGTGTTCAGCAGACACGGTTTCCCCCGACAAGGCTTGGACCGGGGGGACCATCCAGAAAGTGCGGAAGGATTCAACGTATTATGAGTCTCTAAAGGAGAAATACGCTAAATACGTGACAGGAGCGGAGATTATCTCGGTGCCCGAGACGCTCAGTAACATTGAGCCCAGGATCCTTTCCCTGCTGACCAGGGATCCGAAAAGTCGCAAACTTATCGGGGTCAGCAGGGACGTGGTGGAGGAGGCCATCAAGGCCTTGAAGATCAATGGAAAGATGGTGGCTAGGCGCAGCCACGCCGTGTGGGATGTTCTACTTGGCTCTGCGGAGGAAGCAAGAAAACTGGCCGGCTCCTTTATGGAAACAAAGACGTTGCGCCTGGATACAGAATACATGGGCATGCGCAGATCAAAGATCACTCTCCACGGCGTGCCCATGGACATCTCGTTAGACCATGTCGGGGTGTTTTTCACACAATTCGGCATGGTCGAAGAGGTGAAGGCGCTCACCTCGAAGCAGGGCTTTCTCACCGGTGACGTCACCCTGCAGGTGACGGTCGAGCAAAAAAAGATCGGGAATATCCCCAACATTATCACCTGCAGGGGAAGATCAATTTACGTGATCGTTGAGGGGAGGAAGCCCTTCTGCTGGGTCTGCGGCGATTCCAATCACGTCGCCAAGGCGTGCCCGAAAAAGGATCCGGCCCCTGGGACCCAGCCAGCAAAGCAGCAGCAGGAGAAACCGGCAGCGAAACAACCAGAAGCTCCAACGGAGGCGAAATCGTCTGTTCCGGATAAGGTGAATGAGTGGCAGACGGTCGGCAAGAAAAAGAAGGCGAAGGCACTAGCGGAGAAATCGCCTTCTCCGGCCAAAACGCCTTCTCAGACCAAAACGCCTTCTCCGACCAAAACGCCCTCGCCACCTCAGGAGCCTTCGGAGTCAAAGGTGCCCTCATCACCCAAAGCAGCTACCAAGCAGGGGAAGGCAAAAAAACCTCCCCAAAATGAGGGCCCGAAGGAACAACCAAGGGAAGAGCCCATGGAGACTCAAAGATCGGCGTCGTTGAAACGCAGCCGGGAGGACGAAGAAGAGCAGCAAGAGAACTTCAAGAATCGGCGGAAGAGCAGAGAAAGGAGTTCGACAACACACAGGTGCTCCTCGCTTCCTGCCTCACCGGAGAGGCAAACGTATGCGCAAAAGGCAAGAAGCCTCCCCTCGTCCCCGCGGAAAGCTTCCCAGTCCCCTACCTTTAAATTAACCCCCCTGAGACCAGTTGCTTTATCCCCCACTCTCTCCCCTTCTCCTATGTCCACTCCCACTCGGGCAAAAAAGATAAAAGCCCTGCCCAAAGGGGAAGCGCTATTGAAAGTAGAGGAGGACATCTCTGCAGGGTGGTCGTCACAAAGACGAAAACTACTCAAACCACTGCTGAAGATGACCACAGTTGACGGTCTATCTACGGAGGACCCCAAAAACTTTCCCCAGGCCCCAGGAGTAATTACCCTCGTACGGAATACCGGGGGTAACCTGCGGGTCTGGGACCACATCGCGGAAGCGAAAAAACTTTATCCTAAACTAAGGATGTACATTGAAAGCTCAGCAGAACTTAGAAAAATGTCTAAAAATTGTTCGGGGAGGTTCCCTGTTTTACTCCACCCCAGTTTATATAGGGTGGTAAAACTAATGTACCCCACGGACGTCGGCGGTATTGTCTCAGACGGACGGATTACGTCCGACATAGGAACTGGTTCCCTGGGACAGTCCGTCGGGGTCCTGTCTGCCCGAGATTTTCGCCCCGTATGCATCTAGAGAGCCTTTGTTGCCTGTTTTTCTTTTTCTCTTTTTCAGGTTTAAAAGATGTCTATTAAGATAGCCAGCTTGAATGCGAAGGGCCTGAGGGATCGGGGTAAGGCGGCTCGCCTGCTTCGTGACCTCTTGTCCTTCGGCGTGGATGTGGCCGCGATCCAAGAGACTCACTTTGTTTGCGAAGTCGACTCTTGTGTGCTGTCTAACGACTTTGTCGTCTATTCAGCATATGGGAGCCGGCAGGCCAGAGGTGTTTCTTTGCTGGTCAAGCGTACCCTGGACGCGAAGGTTGACCTTGTCCATGTCGGTGCCGAGGGCCGGCTGATCGTGGCCGATATTGCAGTGAAAAGCAAATTGTTCCGGCTGATTGTGGTTTATGCGCCCAATAAGCAAGGTGAGCGTGTCTCTTTCTTTCGGCTGTTGGAGCCCTTTATGGTGCATTCAACACGGCTAATCTTAGTTGGGGACTGGAATGCCATCCTAACCCCCAAATGGGATAGAGGGAGGGGCGCTAGCGGGAGGAATGATGATCGTAGCCTGGTTGATCTGATCGACGAATTTGGTCTCGTCGATAGATACCGGGTCGATCATCCGGATGGGAGTATGTGGACGTGGGCGCTTAATTGGCCTTCTACCCGGGTATCTGCGTACCTGGATAGGATGTTAGTGAGAGTGGCCGACATAGACTTCTTAGAATGTCCAACGTTCCACTGGCTAGGCTACACGGACCACAAACTCGTTTGTGCCCGTGTGGTGTTAGACTTTAGGCCTAGGTTGGCTGGTTATTGGAAGTTCAATCAGTCCTTACTGGACAGGCGGGACTTTCGTGACCAGCTGACAAAACTAGTTCAGCGGGCGTTAATTGGGCGAGTCATTGGGAATAAGTGGTGGGTTAACCTTAAGGACTCCATTAGGTCTTTTGCCACCAAATATAGCCAGCGGCTCAAACTAGATAAGGCTGCGGAGGCAAAGACACTTAGTGCTAATTTCGCCCGGGCGGAGGCTGGTGGGGATCCCCTCGAGATAGCCTTAGCCAGGGAGGCCCTGAGGCGCACGACTAGCGAGCGCTATATGGGTCAGGTAATTAGAGCTAAGTTAAGCAAGATGTCTTCCGAAGCTGTGAACATGGGCGCAGAACTGCGCAAGGAAGAAATTCGTCGGGCCGGCGATCGGTACATTCGAGAGGTGCGCGACCCGGAGGGACATCTCCTTAGGTCCACCGACGACATGTGCGAGGCGTTCCGGCAGCATTTCGAACACCGGTTTACCAAGGAGCCTGGTCTCCGTGACGAGGAGTTTCGCAGCTATTTGGCTGACTTTCCCCGGCTTTTGCCGGCTGAAGCGGCTAGCTGCGAAGGGGAGATTACGGAGGACGAAGTCTACGCGGCTTTGAAGAAGACCGGCAGTGGCAAGTCGCCAGGTTTGGATGGTTTGCCCTATGAATTGTACTTGAGGATGTCGCACCTTTTTGTCCCGCTCTTGACTGTCGTGTTCAACCACTGGTTTCGGCAGGGGTCCATCCCCGGTCGGATCACCAGGGGCGTGATCACGCTGTTGGGAAAAGGCAAGAAGGTTGGGCGGGGATTAGATGATTACAGGCCCATAACTCTGCTAAACACAGAGTTAAAGATTTTGGCCAAGATCCTGACGAATCGCTTGCAGCTAGTTGCCGAGTCTCTGTTGGAACCGGATCAGACTTGTTCTGTGAAGGGACGAACAATTCAGAGCAACCTGCACTTGATCCGCACGATCGTAGAGGGTGTAGAAGACGACGAAGAGGCCGCGCTGATCAATTTGGATCAGTCCAAGGCATTTGATAGGATTGACCATGGCTACCTGGCTGCTGTCCTGCAGGCCGCCGGATTCAAACCCGACTTCAGCCGCTGGATTAGCCTTCTGTATCGCTCCCCCAAGGCTGTGGTACAGGTGAACGGGAAGCTGTCGAGCGCTTTCGCGCTGTCTAGGTCGGTCCGACAGGGTTGTCCACTGTCGCCTCTCCTTTACGTCCTGGCGTTGGAGCCCCTCCTTCGCCGGCTAAGGGACGAGACGTGCAGTCCGGTCCTGCGTGGAATTGCTGTCCCTGGTGGAGCTCGAGCCAGGGTTTCCGCGTACGCCGATGACGTAACGACCTTTGTGTCCTCCCGCAGGGACATAAGGGCGGTACAGAAGGCGCTTGAACGGTACGAACAGGTAACAGGGGCCAGAATTAACCGCGACAAGTCGTCCGGCTTGCGGTTAGGTGCCTGGAAGGGTGTTTCCCTCCCGGGGCCCTTCGACTGGACGGACGGGCCGGTCAAGCTCCTCGGAGTTTGGTTCGGTCCGGACTTACAGTTGGAGAAAAACTGGTCAGAAGTACAGGCAAAGGTCGGCGCGTCGGTCGAGATTTGGCGTCGACGGAGTCTCTCCGTGAAGGGTCTGGCGGAGGTGTGTAATACATACCTCTTTCCCAGAATCCTTTACCGGCTGTCTGTACTTCCCCTTTGTGACGATCATGAGAAGGCGCTCGAGCGTTTGCTATTCTCCTGTCTTTGGAGAGGACGCAAACACATGGTCGACAAAGGAGTCTGTTGCCTCCGTCCGTGTCAAGGGGGTCTGGGGATGCCACACTTGAGGAGCCACGTGCTCGCTTCGAGGTTGGCATTCCTCAGGCGCGCGTTGGAGGAAGATAGGTTGCTTGCGGGGGTAGTGAGGGACATGTTCCCTAGCCTCACTATCACTCCCCCGCTCCTAAGGACTAGCAATAGGCCTTGGGGGCGGCCGAAATTCCTACTCGAATGTCTGACGGCCCTTCGGGCCATTCCATGGTCCAGTGACCTTTCACGGCCTAGGAGAATCTTCTATCGGGGATTAGTGGAGGGCGCCGTGAAGGATGAACTGTGGAGTAAGCTTGGCATGTCGGGAGGGAGGGTATCGCTCTCATTGGTCTTGGGCGCCAGGTGCGGATAGGCTCAACAACTCTGAGTTTTCTCTGACCTGGCGATTGGCTCGGAATGGTTTGTCTCTCAACGACAAGCGGTTCGCAATGGGCCTGGCGGATTTGCCAGATTGTGAACGTTGCGTCCTTGGAATTAAGGAGACGTCTGCGCACGCCTTCTTCCATTGTTCGCGCGTTCGCCCGTTGTGGGCGCGTGTTGGCGAGTTGACTGCTCGTATCGCGCCGCGGGAGCTTGTGCTCATTGATCGCGCATACGCTGTGGACAATGTGTCGCCCCCGTACTCTGGAGTGAAGCGGATGGTGTTTCTGTCGCTACTGGCCACGGCTAGAATGGTGATTTGGATGACGCGTCTGGAGGAAGTCTTGCGGGGAGGTCGTCTTTCGGATCAGGATCTAATCCGATATTTTGAGCACCAGCTCAAAATTAAGATTAGAACTGAACGGAAACGGCTGCACCCGACAGAGTTCAGCGAAAGGTGGGTATATGCGGCGAGCCTGGTTCGCGTGACCGGGGCTAGCCTTGATTTTCTCTTTTAGATCTGCTAGTTGCATCGGGGTGGATTCCTTTGGAACCCCTCCCGTGGTTAAGGTAGAAGTTCTTTTTTGTGCCTAGTTAATGTGAGTGAATGTGTTTGTCCTGGCCTGTTCCCGGCTCCATTGCTTTTGTTATGATCCAGTTCGAGATTCCCATTGTCCAAGTATTCTTTTGTCCCGTTTTCACTCTCGGCTGGGTCAGCCTTATACATTCTCCAGTCCAATTTATTTTGTTCCCTGCTTCTCCATTCCCCTTAGAAAGAGAGCTGCTTGATTTTGTTCTTTTTAAGGCAGAATACAGTGGCCTCTTTAATTACGTGGGTGTGTTTGGGTCTTACTAACCCATGTATATATATTCATTTGAAATTGTTTTTTGTTTTGGGGTTTTTTGTTTCTTCATTCCCCCTCCCCATCATGTCATTTCATGAATAAAGTTTTAAATTTATTTTTGTACACTATTGTAAATATTGTAAATACACAAATTTTTATGTACATTTGGGGCATTTTTAGGTCCCTGGTATGTTACTGCGGTATTTTGGTGTATGATAGGTATGAGTGTTGATGGACAAATTTTTATGGTGAATGAGAAAATTGTAACGTATGTATGGGTCGTGAATCTGATTAGCTAGGTATAAGATAGTTACGGAAGACCAACCCAAGTTTTTGTTCCCCCTCCCCATTGTTTGGCCTTGTGCCAGAATTTGTACTTTGTTGGCAAATAAATAAGTACCAACCATTTCCTACTCAGACTTTTTTGTGTTTGTGTGGTCGGGTTGGTTTGGATCAAAGTGTAGTATCTGTTCCATAGTGATACTTACTATTACTTTGGTCAAGTGTGGCATTGTGGTCTCCACCCAAGTTTATTGCTTGGGCTGCGTAAAGTAGCGACCTGCGAAGGACGCGAAACACCGGAGGCAGGTGTCTCGCGCTTAGCCTCTTAGGAGGCAATGGCCTCCGATAGGCCAGATGTGATCGTTCCTCCCACCACGGCCTCGGTGGGAGGAAAGGAGGGGGATTGGCGGTTGCCTGCCTTACCCCTCTCCTTGGAAAAAGGACCAGGAGTAGCAACCCTACCAGCAGCTCCTGCATCTCCGGTGCCCTCTACGTCTAAGGAGGACGGGCAGCGGTGTTCAGCAGACACGGTTTCCCCCGACAAGGCTTGGACCGGGGGGACCATCCAGAAAGTGCGGAAGGATTCAACGTATTATGAGTCTCTAAAGGAGAAATACGCTAAATACGTGACAGGAGCGGAGATTATCTCGGTGCCCGAGACGCTCAGTAACATTGAGCCCAGGATCCTTTCCCTGCTGACCAGGGATCCGAAAAGTCGCAAACTTATCGGGGTCAGCAGGGACGTGGTGGAGGAGGCCATCAAGGCCTTGAAGATCAATGGAAAGATGGTGGCTAGGCGCAGCCACGCCGTGTGGGATGTTCTACTTGGCTCTGCGGAGGAAGCAAGAAAACTGGCCGGCTCCTTTATGGAAACAAAGACGTTGCGCCTGGATACAGAATACATGGGCATGCGCAGATCAAAGATCACTCTCCACGGCGTGCCCATGGACATCTCGTTAGACCATGTCGGGGTGTTTTTCACACAATTCGGCATGGTCGAAGAGGTGAAGGCGCTCACCTCGAAGCAGGGCTTTCTCACCGGTGACGTCACCCTGCAGGTGACGGTCGAGCAAAAAAAGATCGGGAATATCCCCAACATTATCACCTGCAGGGGAAGATCAATTTACGTGATCGTTGAGGGGAGGAAGCCCTTCTGCTGGGTCTGCGGCGATTCCAATCACGTCGCCAAGGCGTGCCCGAAAAAGGATCCGGCCCCTGGGACCCAGCCAGCAAAGCAGCAGCAGGAGAAACCGGCAGCGAAACAACCAGAAGCTCCAACGGAGGCGAAATCGTCTGTTCCGGATAAGGTGAATGAGTGGCAGACGGTCGGCAAGAAAAAGAAGGCGAAGGCACTAGCGGAGAAATCGCCTTCTCCGGCCAAAACGCCTTCTCAGACCAAAACGCCTTCTCCGACCAAAACGCCCTCGCCACCTCAGGAGCCTTCGGAGTCAAAGGTGCCCTCATCACCCAAAGCAGCTACCAAGCAGGGGAAGGCAAAAAAACCTCCCCAAAATGAGGGCCCGAAGGAACAACCAAGGGAAGAGCCCATGGAGACTCAAAGATCGGCGTCGTTGAAACGCAGCCGGGAGGACGAAGAAGAGCAGCAAGAGAACTTCAAGAATCGGCGGAAGAGCAGAGAAAGGAGTTCGACAACACACAGGTGCTCCTCGCTTCCTGCCTCACCGGAGAGGCAAACGTATGCGCAAAAGGCAAGAAGCCTCCCCTCGTCCCCGCGGAAAGCTTCCCAGTCCCCTACCTTTAAATTAACCCCCCTGAGACCAGTTGCTTTATCCCCCACTCTCTCCCCTTCTCCTATGTCCACTCCCACTCGGGCAAAAAAGATAAAAGCCCTGCCCAAAGGGGAAGCGCTATTGAAAGTAGAGGAGGACATCTCTGCAGGGTGGTCGTCACAAAGACGAAAACTACTCAAACCACTGCTGAAGATGACCACAGTTGACGGTCTATCTACGGAGGACCCCAAAAACTTTCCCCAGGCCCCAGGAGTAATTACCCTCGTACGGAATACCGGGGGTAACCTGCGGGTCTGGGACCACATCGCGGAAGCGAAAAAACTTTATCCTAAACTAAGGATGTACATTGAAAGCTCAGCAGAACTTAGAAAAATGTCTAAAAATTGTTCGGGGAGGTTCCCTGTTTTACTCCACCCCAGTTTATATAGGGTGGTAAAACTAATGTACCCCACGGACGTCGGCGGTATTGTCTCAGACGGACGGATTACGTCCGACATAGGAACTGGTTCCCTGGGACAGTCCGTCGGGGTCCTGTCTGCCCGAGATTTTCGCCCCGTATGCATCTAGAGAGCCTTTGTTGCCTGTTTTTCTTTTTCTCTTTTTCAGGTTTAAAAGATGTCTATTAAGATAGCCAGCTTGAATGCGAAGGGCCTGAGGGATCGGGGTAAGGCGGCTCGCCTGCTTCGTGACCTCTTGTCCTTCGGCGTGGATGTGGCCGCGATCCAAGAGACTCACTTTGTTTGCGAAGTCGACTCTTGTGTGCTGTCTAACGACTTTGTCGTCTATTCAGCATATGGGAGCCGGCAAGCCAGAGGTGTTTCTTTGCTGGTCAAGCGTACCCTGGACGCGAAGGTTGACCTTGTCCATGTCGGTGCCGAGGGCCGGCTGATCGTGGCCGATATTGCAGTGAAAAGCAAATTGTTCCGGCTGATTGTGGTTTATGCGCCCAATAAGCAAGGTGAGCGTGTCTCTTTCTTTCGGCTGTTGGAGCCCTTTATGGTGCATTCAACACGGCTAATCTTAGTTGGGGACTGGAATGCCATCCTAACCCCCAAATGGGATAGAGGGAGGGGCGCTAGCGGGAGGAATGATGATCGTAGCCTGGTTGATCTGATCGACGAATTTGGTCTCGTCGATAGATACCGGGTCGATCATCCGGATGGGAGTATGTGGACGTGGGCGCTTAATTGGCCTTCTACCCGGGTATCTGCGTACCTGGATAGGATGTTAGTGAGAGTGGCCGACATAGACTTCTTAGAATGTCCAACGTTCCACTGGCTAGGCTACACGGACCACAAACTCGTTTGTGCCCGTGTGGTGTTAGACTTTAGGCCTAGGTTGGCTGGTTATTGGAAGTTCAATCAGTCCTTACTGGACAGGCGGGACTTTCGTGACCAGCTGACAAAACTAGTTCAGCGGGCGTTAATTGGGCGAGTCATTGGGAATAAGTGGTGGGTTAACCTTAAGGACTCCATTAGGTCTTTCGCCACCAAATATAGCCAGCGGCTCAAACTAGATAAGGCTGCGGAGGCAAAGACACTTAGTGCTAATTTCGCCCGGGCGGAGGCTGGTGGGGATCCCCTAGAGATAGCCTTAGCCAGGGAGGCCCTGAGGCGCACGACTAGCGAGCGCTATATGGGCCAGGTAATTAGAGCTAAGTTAAGCAAGATGTCTTCCGAAGCTGTGAACATGGGCGCAGAACTGCGCAAGGAAGAAATTCGTCGGGCCGGCGATCGGTACATTCGAGAAGTGCGCGACCCGGAGGGGCATCTCCTTCGGTCCACCGACGACATGTGCGAGGCGTTCCGGCAGCATTTCGAACACCGGTTTACCAAGGAGCCTGGTCTCCGTGACGAGGAGTTTCGCAGCTATTTGGCTGACTTTCCCCGGCTTTTGCCGGCTGAAGCGGCTAGCTGCGAAGGGGAGATTACGGAGGACGAAGTCTACGCGGCTTTGAAGAAGACCGGCAGTGGCAAGTCGCCAGGTTTGGATGGTTTGCCCTATGAATTGTACTTGAGGATGTCGCACCTTTTTGTCCCGCTCTTGACTGTCGTGTTCAACCACTGGTTTCGGCAGGGGTCCATCCCCGGTCGGATCACCAGGGGCGTGATCACGCTGTTGGGAAAAGGCAAGAAGGTTGGGCGGGGATTAGATGATTACAGGCCCATAACTCTGCTAAACACAGAGTTAAAGATTTTGGCCAAGATCCTGACGAATCGCTTGCAGCTAGTTGCCGAGTCTCTGTTGGAACCGGATCAGACTTGTTCTGTGAAGGGACGAACAATTCAGAGCAACCTGCACTTGATCCGCACGATCGTAGAGGGTGTAGAAGACGACGAAGAGGCCGCGCTGATCAATTTGGATCAGTCCAAGGCATTTGATAGGATTGACCATGGCTACCTGGCTGCTGTCCTGCAGGCCGCCGGATTCAAACCCGACTTCAGCCGCTGGATTAGCCTTCTGTATCGCTCCCCCAAGGCTGTGGTACAGGTGAACGGGAAGCTGTCGAGCGCTTTCGCGCTGTCTAGGTCGGTCCGACAGGGTTGTCCACTGTCGCCTCTCCTTTACGTCCTGGCGTTGGAGCCCCTCCTTCGCCGGCTAAGGGACGAGACGTGCAGTCCGGTCCTGCGTGGAATTGCTGTCCCTGGTGGAGCTCGAGCCAGGGTTTCCGCGTACGCCGATGACGTAACGACCTTTGTGTCCTCCCGCAGGGACATAAGGGCGGTACAGAAGGCGCTTGAACGGTACGAACAGGTAACAGGGGCCAGAATTAACCGCGACAAGTCGTCCGGCTTGCGGTTAGGTGCCTGGAAGGGTGTTTCCCTCCCGGGGCCCTTCGACTGGACGGACGGGCCGGTCAAGCTCCTCGGAGTTTGGTTCGGTCCGGACTTACAGTTGGAGAAAAACTGGTCAGAAGTACAGGCAAAGGTCGGCGCGTCGGTCGAGATTTGGCGTCGACGGAGTCTCTCCGTGAAGGGTCTGGCGGAGGTGTGTAATACATACCTCTTTCCCAGAATCCTTTACCGGCTGTCTGTACTTCCCCTTTGTGACGATCATGAGAAGGCGCTCGAGCGTTTGCTATTCTCCTGTCTTTGGAGAGGACGCAAACACATGGTCGACAAAGGAGTCTGTTGCCTCCGTCCGTGTCAAGGGGGTCTGGGGATGCCACACTTGAGGAGCCACGTGCTCGCTTCGAGGTTGGCATTCCTCAGGCGCGCGTTGGAGGAAGATCGGTTGCTTGCGGGGGTAGTGAGGGACATGTTCCCTAGCCTCACTATCACTCCCCCGCTCCTAAGGACTAGCAATAGGCCTTGGGGGCGGCCGAAATTCCTACTCGAATGTCTGACGGCCCTTCGGGCCATTCCATGGTCCAGTGACCTTTCACGGCCTAGGAGAATCTTCTATCGGGGATTAGTGGAGGGCGCCGTGAAGGATGAACTGTGGAGTAAG
Source organism: Ascarosepion bandense (assembly GCA_037127315.1). Lineage (NCBI taxonomy): Eukaryota > Metazoa > Mollusca > Cephalopoda > Sepiida > Sepiidae > Ascarosepion > Ascarosepion bandense. Next base: position 1,421,424 of record JBBBDQ010000374.1, read on the forward strand.
CTCGGCATGTCGAGGGAGGAGTATCGCTCTCATTGGTCTTGGGCGCCAGGTGCGGATTGGCTCAACAACTCTGAGTTTTCTCTGACCTGGCGATTGGCTCGGAATGGTTTGTCTCTCAACGACAAGCGTTTCGCAATGGGCCTGGCGGATTTGCCAGATTGTGAACGTTGCGTCCTTGGAATTAAGGAGACGTCTGCGCACGCCTTCTTCCATTGTTCGCGCGTTCGCCCGTTGTGGGCGCGTGTCGGCGAGTTGACTGCTCGTATCGCGCCGCGGGAGCTTGTGCTCATTGATCGCGCATACGCTGTGGACAATGTGTCGCCCCCGTACTCTGGAGTGAAGCGGATGGTGTTTCTGTCGCTACTGGCCACGGCTAGAATGGTGATTTGGATGACGCGTCTGGAGGAAGTCTTGCGGGGAGGTCGTCTTTCGGATCAGGATCTAATCCGATATTTTGAGCACCAGCTCAAAATTAAGATTAGAACTGAACGGAAACGGCTGCACCCGACAGAGTTCAGCGAAAGGTGGGTATATGCGGCGAGCCTGGTTCGCGTGACCGGGGCTAGCCTTGATTTTCTCTTTTAGATCTGCTAGTTGCATCGGGGTGGATTCCTTTGGAACCCCTCCCGTGGTTAAGGTAGAAGTTCTTTTTTGTGCCTAGTTAATGTGAGTGAATGTGTTTGTCCTGGCCTGTTCCCGGCTCCATTGCTTTTGTTATGATCCAGTTCGAGATTCCCATTGTCCAAGTATTCTTTTGTCCCGTTTTCACTCTCGGCTGGGTCAGCCTTATACATTCTCCAGTCCAATTTATTTTGTTCCCTGCTTCTCCATTCCCCTTAGAAAGAGAGCTGCTTGATTTTGTTCTTTTTAAGGCAGAATACAGTGGCCTCTTTAATTACGTGGGTGTGTTTGGGTCTTACTAACCCATGTATATATATTCATTTGAAATTGTTTTTTGTTTTGGGGTTTTTTGTTTCTTCATTCCCCCTCCCCATCATGTCATTTCATGAATAAAGTTTTAAATTTATTTTTGTACACTATTGTAAATATTGTAAATACACAAATTTTTATGTACATTTGGGGCGTTTTTAGGTCCCTGGTATGTTACTGCGGTATTTTGGTGTATGATAGGTATGAGTGTTGATGGACAAATTTTTATGGTGAATGAGAAAATTGTAACGTATGTATGGGTCGTGAATCTGATTAGCTAGGTATAAGATAGTTACGGAAGACCAACCCAAGTTTTTGTTCCCCCTCCCCATTGTTTGGCCTTGTGCCAGAATTTGTACTTTGTTGGCAAATAAATAAGTACCAACCATTTCCTACTCAGACTTTTTTGTGTTTGTGTGGTCGGGTTGGTTTGGATCAAAGTGTAGTATCTGTTCCATAGTGATACTTACTATTACTTTGGTCAAGTGTGGCATTGTGGTCTCCACCCAAGTTTATTGCTTGGGCTGCGTAAAGTAGCGACCTGCGAAGGACGCGAAACACCGGAGGCAGGTGTCTCGCGCTTAGCCTCTTAGGAGGCAATGGCCTCCGATAGGCCAGATGTGATCGTTCCTCCCACCACGGCCTCGGTGGGAGGAAAGGAGGGGATTGGCGGTTGCCTGCCTCACCCCTCTCCTTGGAAAAAGGACCAGGAGTAGCAACCCTACCAGCAGCTCCTGCATCTCCGGTGCCCTCTACGTCTAAGGAGGACGGGCAGCGGTGTTCAGCAGACACGGTTTCCCCCGACAAGGCTTGGACCGGGGGGACCATCCAGAAAGTGCGGAAGGATTCAACGTATTATGAGTCTCTAAAGGAGAAATACGCTAAATACGTGACAGGAGCAGAGATTATCTCGGTGCCCGAGACGCTCAGTAACATTGAGCCCAGGATCCTTTCCCTGCTGACCAGGGATCCGAAAAGTCGCAAACTTATCGGGGTCAGCAGGGACGTGGTGGAGGAGGCCATCAAGGCCTTGAAGATCAATGGAAAGATGGTGGCTAGGCGCAGCCACGCCGTGTGGGATGTTCTACTTGGCTCTGCGGAGGAAGCAAGAAAACTGGCCGGCTCCTTTATGGAAACAAAGACGTTGCGCCTGGATACAGAATACATGGGCATGCGCAGATCAAAGATCACTCTCCACGGCGTGCCCATGGACATCTCGTTAGACCATGTCGGGGTGTTTTTCACACAATTCGGCATGGTCGAAGAGGTGAAGGCGCTCACCTCGAAGCAGGGCTTTCTCACCGGTGACGTCACCCTGCAGGTGACGGTCGAGCAAAAAAAGATCGGGAATATCCCCAACATTATCACCTGCAGGGGAAGATCAATTTACGTGATCGTTGAGGGGAGGAAGCCCTTCTGCTGGGTCTGCGGCGATTCCAATCACGTCGCCAAGGCGTGCCCGAAAAAGGATCCGGCCCCTGGGACCCAGCCAGCAAAGCAGCAGCAGGAGAAACCGGCAGCGAAACAACCAGAAGCTCCAACGGAGGCGAAATCGTCTGTTCCGGATAAGGTGAATGAGTGGCAGACGGTCGGCAAGAAAAAGAAGGCGAAGGCACTAGCGGAGAAATCGCCTTCTCCGGCCAAAACGCCTTCTCAGACCAAAACGCCTTCTCCGACCAAAACGCCCTCGCCACCTCAGGAGCCTTCGGAGTCAAAGGTGCCCTCATCACCCAAAGCAGCTACCAAGCAGGGGAAGGCAAAAAAACCTCCCCAAAATGAGGGCCCGAAGGAACAACCAAGGGAAGAGCCCATGGAGACTCAAAGATCGGCGTCGTTGAAACGCAGCCGGGAGGACGAAGAAGAGCAGCAAGAGAACTTCAAGAATCGGCGGAAGAGCAGAGAAAGGAGTTCGACAACACACAGGTGCTCCTCGCTTCCTGCCTCACCGGAGAGGCAAACGTATGCGCAAAAGGCAAGAAGCCTCCCCTCGTCCCCGCGGAAAGCTTCCCAGTCCCCTACCTTTAAATTAACCCCCCCTGAGACCAGTTGCTTTATCCCCCACTCTCTCCCCTTCTCCTATGTCCACTCCCACTCGGGCAAAAAAGATAAAAGCCCTGCCCAAAGGGGAAGCGCTATTGAAAGTAGAGGAGGACATCTCTGCAGGGTGGTCGTCACAAAGACGAAAACTACTCAAACCACTGCTGAAGATGACCACAGTTGACGGTCTATCTACGGAGGACCCCAAAAACTTTCCCCAGGCCCCAGGAGTAATTACCCTCGTACGGAATACCGGGGGTAACCTGCGGGTCTGGGACCACATCGCGGAAGCGAAAAAACTTTATCCTAAACTAAGGATGTACATTGAAAGCTCAGCAGAACTTAGAAAAATGTCTAAAAATTGTTCGGGGAGGTTCCCTGTTTTACTCCACCCCAGTTTATATAGGGTGGTAAAACTAATGTACCCCACGGACGTCGGCGGTATTGTCTCAGACGGACGGATTACGTCCGACATAGGAACTGGTTCCCTGGGACAGTCCGTCGGGGTCCTGTCTGCCCGAGATTTTCGCCCCGTATGCATCTAGAGAGCCTTTGTTGCCTGTTTTTCTTTTTCTCTTTTTCAGGTTTAAAAGATGTCTATTAAGATAGCCAGCTTGAATGCGAAGGGCCTGAGGGATCGGGGTAAGGCGGCTCGCCTGCTTCGTGACCTCTTGTCCTTCGGCGTGGATGTGGCCGCGATCCAAGAGACTCACTTTGTTTGCGAAGTCGACTCTTGTGTGCTGTCTAACGACTTTGTCGTCTATTCAGCATATGGGAGCCGGCAAGCCAGAGGTGTTTCTTTGCTGGTCAAGCGTACCCTGGACGCGAAGGTTGACCTTGTCCATGTCGGTGCCGAGGGCCGGCTGATCGTGGCCGATATTGCAGTGAAAAGCAAATTGTTCCGGCTGATTGTGGTTTATGCGCCCAATAAGCAAGGTGAGCGTGTCTCTTTCTTTCGGCTGTTGGAGCCCTTTATGGTGCATTCAACACGGCTAATCTTAGTTGGGGACTGGAATGCCATCCTAACCCCCAAATGGGATAGAGGGAGGGGCGCTAGCGGGAGGAATGATGATCGTAGCCTGGTTGATCTGATCGACGAATTTGGTCTCGTCGATAGATACCGGGTCGATCATCCGGATGGGAGTATGTGGACGTGGGCGCTTAATTGGCCTTCTACCCGGGTATCTGCGTACCTGGATAGGATGTTAGTGAGAGTGGCCGACATAGACTTCTTAGAATGTCCAACGTTCCACTGGCTAGGCTACACGGACCACAAACTCGTTTGTGCCCGTGTGGTGTTAGACTTTAGGCCTAGGTTGGCTGGTTATTGGAAGTTCAATCAGTCCTTACTGGACAGGCGGGACTTTCGTGACCAGCTGACAAAACTAGTTCAGCGGGCGTTAATTGGGCGAGTCATTGGGAATAAGTGGTGGGTTAACCTTAAGGACTCCATTAGGTCTTTCGCCACCAAATATAGCCAGCGGCTCAAACTAGATAAGGCTGCGGAGGCAAAGACACTTAGTGCTAATTTCGCCCGGGCGGAGGCTGGTGGGGATCCCCTCGAGATAGCCTTAGCCAGGGAGGCCCTGAGGCGCACGACTAGCGAGCGCTATATGGGCCAGGTAATTAGAGCTAAGTTAAGCAAGATGTCTTCCGAAGCTGTGAACATGGGCGCAGAACTGCGCAAGGAAGAAATTCGTCGGGCCGGCGATCGGTACATTCGAGAAGTGCGCGACCCGGAGGGGCATCTCCTTCGGTCCACCGACGACATGTGCGAGGCGTTCCGGCGGCATTTCGAACACCGGTTTACCAAGGAGCCTGGTCTCCGTGACGAGGAGTTTCGCAGCTATTTGGCTGACTTTCCCCGGCTTTTGCCGGCTGAAGCGGCTAGCTGCGAAGGGGAGATTACGGAGGACGAGGTCTACGCGGCTTTGAAGAAGACCGGCAGTGGCAAGTCGCCAGGTTTGGATGGTTTGCCCTATGAATTGTACTTGAGGATGTCGCACCTTTTTGTCCCGCTCTTGACTGTCGTGTTCAACCACTGGTTTCGGCAGGGGTCCATCCCCGGTCGGATCACCAGGGGCGTGATCACGCTGTTGGGAAAAGGCAAGAAGGTTGGGCGGGGATTAGATGATTACAGGCCCATAACTCTGCTAAACACAGAGTTAAAGATTTTGGCCAAGATCCTGACGAATCGCTTGCAGCTAGTTGCCGAGTCTCTGTTGGAACCGGATCAGACTTGTTCTGTGAAGGGACGAACAATTCAGAGCAACCTGCACTTGATTCGCACGATCGTAGAGGGTGTAGAAGACGACGAAGAGGCCGCGCTGATCAATTTGGATCAGTCCAAGGCATTTGATAGGATTGACCATGGCTACCTGGCTGCTGTCCTGCAGGCCGCCGGATTCAAACCCGACTTCGGCCGCTGGATTAGCCTTCTGTATCGCTCCCCCAAGGCTGTGGTACAGGTGAACGGGAAGCTGTCGAGCGCTTTCGCGCTGTCTAGGTCGGTCCGACAGGGTTGTCCACTGTCGCCTCTCCTTTACGTCCTGGCGTTGGAGCCTCTCCTTCGCCGGCTAAGGGACGAGACGTGCAGTCCGGTCCTGCGTGGAATTGCTGTCCCTGGTGGAGCTCGAGCCAGGGTTTCCGCGTACGCCGATGACGTAACGACCTTTGTGTCCTCCCGCAGGGACATAAGGGCGGTACAGAAGGCGCTTGAACGGTACGAACAGGTAACAGGGGCCAGAATTAACCGCGACAAGTCGTCCGGCTTGCGGTTAGGTGCCTGGAAGGGTGTTTCCCTCCCGGGGCCCTTCGACTGGACGGACGGGCCGGTCAAGCTCCTCGGAGTTTGGTTCGGTCCGGACTTACAGTTGGAGAAAAACTGGTCAGAAGTACAGGCAAAGGTCGGCGCGTCGGTCGAGATTTGGCGTCGACGGAGTCTCTCCGTGAAGGGTCTGGCGGAGGTGTGTAATACATACCTCTTTCCCAGAATCCTTTACCGGCTGTCTGTACTTCCCCTTTGTGACGATCATGAGAAGGCGCTCGAGCGTTTGCTATTCTCCTGTCTTTGGAGAGGACGCAAACACATGGTCGACAAAGGAGTCTGTTGCCTCCGTCCGTGTCAAGGGGGTCTGGGGATGCCACACTTGAGGAGCCACGTGCTCGCTTCGAGGTTGGCATTCCTCAGGCGCGCGTTGGAGGAAGATCGGTTGCTTGCGGGGGTAGTGAGGGACATGTTCCCTAGCCTCACTATCACTCCCCCGCTCCTAAGGACTAGCAATAGGCCTTGGGGGCGGCCGAAATTCCTACTCGAATGTCTGACGGCCCTTCGGGCCATTCCATGGTCCAGTGACCTTTCACGGCCTAGGAGAATCTTCTATCGGGGATTAGTGGAGGGCGCCGTGAAGGATGAACTGTGGAGTAAGCTTGGCATGTCGAGAGAGGAGTATCGCTCTCATTGGTCTTGGGCGCCAGGTGCGGATTGGCTCAACAACTCTGAGTTTTCTCTGACCTGGCGATTGGCTCGGAATGGTTTGTCTCTCAACGACAAGCGGTTCGCAATGGGCCTGGCGGATTTGCCAGATTGTGAACGTTGCGTCCTTGGAATTAAGGAGACGTCTGCGCACGCCTTCTTCCATTGTTCGCGCGTTCGCCCGTTGTGGGCGCGTGTTGGCGAGTTGACTGCTCGTATCGCGCCGCGGGAGCTTGTGCTCATTGATCGCGCATACGCTGTGGACAATGTGTCGCCCCCGTACTCTGGAGTGAAGCGGATGGTGTTTCTGTCGCTACTGGCCACGGCTAGAATGGTGATTTGGATGACGCGTCTGGAGGAAGTCTTGCGGGGAGGTCGTCTTTCGGATCAGGATCTAATCCGATATTTTGAGCACCAGCTCAAAATTAAGATTAGAACTGAACGGAAACGGCTGCACCCGACAGAGTTCAGCGAAAGGTGGGTATATGCGGCGAGCCTGGTTCGCGTGACCGGGGCTAGCCTTGATTTTCTCTTTTAGATCTGCTAGTTGCATCGGGGTGGATTCCTTTGGAACCCCTCCCGTGGTTAAGGTAGAAGTTCTTTTTTGTGCCTAGTTAATGTGAGTGAATGTGTTTGTCCTGGCCTGTTCCCGGCTCCATTGCTTTTGTTATGATCCAGTTCGAGATTCCCATTGTCCAAGTATTCTTTTGTCCCGTTTTCACTCTCGGCTGGGTCAGCCTTATACATTCTCCAGTCCAATTTATTTTGTTCCCTGCTTCTCCATTCCCCTTAGAAAGAGAGCTGCTTGATTTTGTTCCTTTTAAGGCAGAATACAGTGGCCTCTTTAATTACGTGGGTGTGTTTGGGTCTTACTAACCCATGTATATATATTCATTTGAAATTGTTTTTTGTTTTGGGGTTTTTTGTTTCTTCATTCCCCCTCCCCATCATGTCATTTCATGAATAAAGTTTTAAATTTATTTTTGTACACTACTGTAAATATTGTAAATACACAAATTTTTATGTACATTTGGGGCGTTTTTAGGTCCCTGGTATGTTACTGCGGTATTTTGGTGTATGATAGGTATGAGTGTTGATGGACAAATTTTTATGGTGAATGAGAAAATTGTAACGTATGTATGGGTCGTGAATCTGATTAGCTAGGTATAAGATAGTTACGGAAGACCAACCCAAGTTTTTGTTCCCCCTCCCCATTGTTTGGCCTTGTGCCAGAATTTGTACTTTGTTGGCAAATAAATAAGTACCAACCATTTCCTACTCAGACTTTTTTGTGTTTGTGTGGTCGGGTTGGTTTGGATCAAAGTGTAGTATCTGTTCCATAGTGATACTTACTATTACTTTGGTCAAGTGTGGCATTGTGGTCTCCACCCAAGTTTATTGCTTGGGCTGCGTAAAGTAGCGACCTGCGAAGGACGCGAAACACCGGAGGCAGGTGTCTCGCGCTTAGCCTCTTAGGAGGCAATGGCCTCCGATAGGCCCGATGTGATCGTTCCTCCCACCACGGCCTCGGTGGGTGGAAAGGAGGGGGATTGGCGGTTGCCTGCCTCACCCCTCTCCTTGGAAAAAGGACCAGGAGTAGCAACCCTACCAGCAGCTCCTGCATCTCCGGTGCCCTCAACGTCGAAGGAAGATGGGCAGCGGTGTCTAGCAACAACGGTTACCCCTGGCAAGGCGTGGACCGGGGAGACCATCCGGAAAGTGCGAAGGGATTCTGCGTATTATGAGTCCCTTAAGGATAAATACGCCAAATTTGTGACGGGTACGGAGATTCTCTCGGTTCCCGAGACGCTCAGTGTCATTGAGCCCAGGATCCTATCCCTGCTGACCAGGGATCCGAAAAGCCGCAAACTGATTGGGGTCAGCAGGGACGTGGTGGAGGAGGCCATTGTGGCCCTGAAAATTAACGGTAGGATGGTGGCTAGGCGCAGCCGCACCGTATGGGATGTTTTGCTGGACTCTGCGGAGGAAGCGAGAAAGCTGGCTGGTTCCATTTGGGAAACAAAGACGTTGCGCCTGGACACGGAATATATGGGCATGCGTAGATCAAAGATCACTCTTCACGGCGTGCCCATGGAGATTTCATTGGACCACGTTGGGGTGTTCTTCACACAATTTGGCAAGGTCGAGGAGGTGAAGGCACTCACTTCGAAGCAGGGCTTTCTGACTGGTGATGTCATCCTGCAGGTGACGGTCGAGCAAAAGAAGATCGGCAATATCCCCAACATTATCACCTGCAGGGGAAGGTCAATTTATGTGATCGTCGAGGGAAGAAAGCCCTTCTGCTGGGTTTGTGGCGATTCCAATCACGTCGCCAAGGCGTGCCCGAAAAAGGATCCGGCCACAGGGACCCAGCCGGCAAAGCAGCAGCAGGAGAAACCGGTTGTAAAGCAGCCAGAAGTGTCGAAGGAGGCAGTTCCGGATAAGGTGAATGAGTGGCAGACTGTCGGAAAGAAAAAAGAAGGCGAAGGTGCCAGCGGAGAAATCGCCTTCTCCGACCAAAATGCCCTCACCACCTCAGGAGCCTTCGGAGTCAAGGGAGCCCTCATCACCCAAGGCCGCTACCAAGCAGGGGAAGGCAAAAAAACCTCCCCAAAATGAGGGCCCGAAGGATAAGGAAGAACCGATGGAAACACAAAGATCGGGGTCGTTAAAACGCAGCCGGGAGGACGAAGAGGAGCAGCAAGAGATCTCCAAAAATCGGCGAAAGAGCAGAGAAAGGAGTTCAACATCACACAGGTGCTCCTCGCTTCCTGTCTCGCCGGAGAGGCAGACGTACGCGCAAAAGGCAAGGAGCCTCCCCTCGTCCCCGCTGAAGGTTTCCCAGTCCCCTACCTTTAAATTGACCCCCCTAAGACCAGTTGCTTTAACCCCCACTCCCTCCCCTTCTCCCATGTCCACTCCCACTCGGGCAAAAAAGAAAAAAGCCCTGCCCAGAGGGGAAGCGCTATTGAAGGTGGAAGAGGACGTCTCTGCAGATTGGTCGTCGCAAAGACGCAAATTACTCAAGCCACTGCTGAAGATGACCTCTGTGGATGGTCTATCGACGGAGGACCCCAATAACTTTTCCCAGGCCCCAGGAGTAATTACCCTCGTACGGAACACCGGGGGTAACCTGCGGGTCTGGGACCACATCGCAGAAGCGAAAAAGTGTTATCCTAAATTAAGGATGTGTATCGAGAATTCAGCTGAACTAAGGAAAATGTCCAAAAATTGTTCGGGGAGGTTCCCGGTTTTGCTCCACCCCAGTTTATATAGGGTGGTAAAACTAATGTACCCCACGGACGTCGGCGGCATTGTCCTAGACGGACGGATTACGTCCGACGTAGGAACAGGGTCCCTAGGACAGTCCGTCGGGGTCCTAACTGCCAAAGATTTCCGTCCCGTATGCAATTAGAGAGCCTTTGTTGCCTGTTTTTTCTTTTTCTTTTTCAGGTTTAAAAGATGTCTATTAAGATAGCCAGTTTAAATGCGAAGGGCTTGAGGGATCGGGGTAAGGCGGCTCGCCTGCTTCGTGACCTCCTGTCCTTCGGCGTGGATGTGGCCGCGATCCAAGAGACTCACTTTGTTTGCGAAGTCGACTCTTGTGTGCTGTCTAACGACTTTGTCGTCTATTCAGCATATGGGAGCCGGCAAGCCAGAGGTGTTTCTTTGCTGGTCAAGCGTACCCTGGACGCGAAGGTTGACCTTGTCCATGTCGGTGCCGAGGGCCGGCTGATCGTGGCCGATATTGCAGTGAAAAGCAAATTGTTCCGGCTGATTGTGGTTTATGCGCCCAATAAGCAAGGTGAGCGTGTCTCTTTCTTTCGGCTGTTGGAGCCCTTTATGGTGCATTCAACACGGCTAATCTTAGTTGGGGACTGGAATGCCATCCTAACCCCCAAATGGGATAGAGGGAGGGGCGCTAGCGGGAGGAATGATGATCGTAGCCTGGTTGATCTGATCGACGAATTTGGTCTCGTCGATAGATACCGGGTCGATCATCCGGATGGGAGTATGTGGACGTGGGCGCTTAATTGGCCTTCTACCCGGGTATCTGCGTACCTGGATAGGATGTTAGTGAGAGTGGCCGACATAGACTTCTTAGAATGTCCAACGTTCCACTGGCTAGGCTACACGGACCACAAACTCGTTTGTGCCCGTGTGGTGTTAGACTTTAGGCCTAGGTTGGCTGGTTATTGGAAGTTCAATCAGTCCTTACTGGACAGGCGGGACTTTCGTGACCAGCTGACAAGACTAGTTCAGCGGGCGTTAATTGGGCGAGTCATTGGGAATAAGTGGTGGGTTAACCTTAAGGACTCCATTAGGTCTTTCGCCACCAAATATAGCCAGCGGCTCAAACTAGATAAGGCTGCGGAGGCAAAGACACTTAGTGCTAATTTCGCCCGGGCGGAGGCTGGTGGGGATCCCCTAGAGATAGCCTTAGCCAGGGAGGCCCTGAGGCGCACGACTAGCGAGCGTTATATGGGCCAGGTAATTAGGGCTAAGTTAAGCAAGATGTCTTCCGAAGCTGTGAACATGGGCGCAGAACTGCGCAAGGAAGAAATTCGTCGGGCCGGCGATCGGTACATTCGAGAAGTGCGCGACCCGGAGGGGCATCTCCTTCGGTCCACCGACGACATGTGCGAGGCGTTCCGGCAGCATTTCGAACACCGGTTTACCAAGGAGCCTGGTCTCCGTGACGAGGAGTTTCGCAGCTATTTGGCTGACTTTCCCCGGCTTTTGCCGGCTGAAGCGGCTAGCTGCGAAGGGGAGATTACGGAGGACGAAGTCTACGCGGCTTTGAAGAAGACCGGCAGTGGCAAGTCGCCAGGTTTGGATGGTTTGCCCTATGAATTGTACTTGAGGATGTCGCACCTTTTTGTCCCGCTCTTGACTGTCGTGTTCAACCACTGGTTTCGGCAGGGGTCCATCCCCGGTCGGATCACCAGGGGCGTGATCACGCTGTTGGGAAAAGGCAAGAAGGTTGGGCGGGGATTAGATGATTACAGGCCCATAACTCTGCTAAACACAGAGTTAAAGATTTTGGCCAAGATCCTGACGAATCGCTTGCAGCTAGTTGCCGAGTCTCTGTTGGAACCGGATCAGACTTGTTCTGTGAAGGGACGAACAATTCAGAGCAACCTGCACTTGATCCGCACGATCGTAGAGGGTGTAGAAGACGACGAAGAGGCCGCGCTGATCAATTTGGATCAGTCCAAGGCATTTGATAGGATTGACCATGGCTACCTGGCTGCTGTCCTGCAGGCCGCCGGATTCAAACCCGACTTCAGCCGCTGGATTAGCCTTCTGTATCGCTCCCCCAAGGCTGTGGTACAGGTGAACGGGAAGCTGTCGAGCGCTTTCGCGCTGTCTAGGTCGGTCCGACAGGGTTGTCCACTGTCGCCTCTCCTTTACGTCCTGGCGTTGGAGCCCCTCCTTCGCCGGCTAAGGGACGAGACGTGCAGTCCGGTCCTGCGTGGAATTGCTGTCCCTGGTGGAGCTCGAGCCAGGGTTTCCGCGTACGCCGATGACGTAACGACCTTTGTGTCCTCCCGCAGGGACATAAGGGCGGTACAGAAGGCGCTTGAACGGTACGAACAGGTAACAGGGGCCAGAATTAACCGCGACAAGTCGTCCGGCTTGCGGTTAGGTGCCTGGAAGGGTGTTTCCCTCCCGGGGCCCTTCGACTGGACGGACGGGCCGGTCAAGCTCCTCGGAGTTTGGTTCGGTCCGGACTTACAGTTGGAGAAAAACTGGTCAGAAGTACAGGCAAAGGTCGGCGCGTCGGTCGAGATTTGGCGTCGACGGAGTCTCTCCGTGAAGGGTCTGGCGGAGGTGTGTAATACATACCTCTTTCCCAGAATCCTTTACCGGCTGTCTGTACTTCCCCTTTGTGACGATCATGAGAAGGCGCTCGAGCGTTTGCTATTCTCCTGTCTTTGGAGAGGACGCAAACACATGGTCGACAAAGGAGTCTGTTGCCTCCGTCCGTGTCAAGGGGGTCTGGGGATGCCACACTTGAGGAGCCACGTGCTCGCTTCGAGGTTGGCATTCCTCAGGCGCGCGTTGGAGGAAGATCGGTTGCTTGCGGGGGTAGTGAGGGACATGTTCCCTAGCCTCACTATCACTCCCCCGCTCCTAAGGACTAGCAATAGGCCTTGGGGGCGGCCGAAATTCCTACTCGAATGTCTGACGGCCCTTCGGGCCATTCCATGGTCCAGTGACCTTTCACGGCCTAGGAGAATCTTCTATCGGGGATTAGTGGAGGGCGCCGTGAAGGATGAACTGTGGAGTAAGCTTGGCATGTCGAGAGAGGAGTATCGCTCTCATTGGTCTTGGGCGCCAGGTGCGGATTGGCTCAACAACTCTGAGTTTTCTCTGACCTGGCGATTGGCTCGGAATGGTTTGTCTCTCAACGACAAGCGGTTCGCAATGGGCCTGGCGGATTTGCCAGATTGTGAACGTTGCGTCCTTGGAATTAAGGAGACGTCTGCGCACGCCTTCTTCCATTGTTCGCGCGTTCGCCCGTTGTGGGCGCGTGTTGGCGAGTTGACTGCTCGTATCGCGCCGCGGGAGCTTGTGCTCATTGATCGCGCATACGCTGTGGACAATGTGTCGCCCCCGTACTCTGGAGTGAAGCGGATGGTGTTTCTGTCGCTACTGGCCACGGCTAGAATGGTGATTTGGATGACGCGTCTGGAGGAAGTCTTGCGGGGAGGTCGTCTTTCGGATCAGGATCTAATCCGATATTTTGAGCACCAGCTCAAAATTAAGATTAGAACTGAACGGAAACGGCTGCACCCGACAGAGTTCAGCGAAAGGTGGGTATATGCGGCGAGCCTGGTTCGCGTGACCGGGGCTAGCCTTGATTTTCTCTTTTAGATCTGCTAGTTGCATCGGGGTGGATTCCTTTGGAACCCCTCCCGTGGTTAAGGTAGAAGTTCTTTTTTGTGCCTAGTTAATGTGAGTGAATGTGTTTGTCCTGGCCTGTTCCCGGCTCCATTGCTTTTGTTATGATCCAGTTCGAGATTCCCATTGTCCAAGTATTCTTTTGTCCCGTTTTCACTCTCGGCTGGGTCAGCCTTATACATTCTCCAGTCCAATTTATTTTGTTCCCTGCTTCTCCATTCCCCTTAGAAAGAGAGCTGCTTGATTTTGTTCTTTTTAAGGCAGAATACAGTGGCCTCTTTAATTACGTGGGTGTGTTTGGGTCTTACTAACCCATGTATATATATTCATTTGAAATTGTTTTTTGTTTTGGGGTTTTTTGTTTCTTCATTCCCCCTCCCCATCATGTCATTTCATGAATAAAGTTTTAAATTTATTTTTGTACACTATTGTAAATATTGTAAATACACAAATTTTTATGTACATTTGGGGCGTTTTTAGGTCCCTGGTATGTTACTGCGGTATTTTGGTGTATGATAGGTATGAGTGTTGATGGACAAATTTTTATGGTGAATGAGAAAATTGTAACGTATGTATGGGTCGTGAATCTGATTAGCTAGGTATAAGATAGTTACGGAAGACCAACCCAAGTTTTTGTTCCCCCTCCCCATTGTTTGGCCTTGTGCCAGAATTTGTACTTTGTTGGCAAATAAATAAGTACCAACCATTTCCTACTCAGACTTATTTGTGTTTGTGTGGTCGGGTTGGTTTGGATCAAAGTGTAGTATCTGTTCCATAGTGATACTTACTATTACTTTGGTCAAGTGTGGCATTGTGGTCTCCACCCAAGTTTATTGCTTGGGCTGCGTAAAGTAGCGACCTGCGAAGGACGCGAAACACCGGAGGCAGGTGTCTCGCGCTTAGCCTCTTAGGAGGCAATGGCCTCCGATAGGCCAGATGTGATCGTTCCTCCCACCACGGCCTCGGTGGGTTTTAAAGGAGGGGGATTGGGCATTACCGCCTCGGGATAATCCCCCTTCAGTACCTAGAGTAGCAGCAGCAGTAGTACCAACGCCGGAGGGAGTGCCATCAGCTCCCGGCTCCCCCAAGCCTTCAACTTCGGGTTGGACAGGAGGAAAACCTATAAATAAGGATGAGGAGTACTACGAGAGGATGAGGTTAAAGTACGCTGAATACATCAAAGGCACCGAGCTGGTCTCGGTCCCCGGAGAACTGGCGGACATCCAAACTAGAACTATTACTCTCATCACTAAGGATATCAAGTCCCAGAGATTAATTGCAGTGCCGAGGGATACTTTTGAAGAAGCAATTGGGGCACTTAAGATCAAGGCTAGGGCCGTAGCGAGGAAGAGTAGTGCCATGTGGGACGTCCTGCTGGGCACGACCGACGAAGCCAAACGTCTGGTCGGTGTGGTGCTGGAGACGAAAACTCTCCAGCTCCATACAGAATACATGGGTGCCCGGAAGGTTAAGGTCACTCTACACGGCGTCCCCATGGACATTACTGAGGACCACGTTGGCGCCTTCTTTGCTAACTTTGGAAAGGTGGCCGGAGTCTCCTCGCTACGGTCTAAGGCAGGCTACATTACGGGAGACATGACCCTGCTGGTGACGATGTCTAAGGAAAAGATAGCCAAAGTTCCCAACACACTCACCTGCAGAGGTCGTGTCATTTACGTGATAGTTGAAGGGAGGAAACCGTGCTGTTGGGTCTGCGGAGCGGCGGACCATGTCGCGAGGGTCTGCCCGTCCAAGAATCCGACCCCAAAAACCCAACCAGCCCAACCAACTAAGCAGCAGCCAGCGGCAAAAGGAAAAGGAAGGCCCAAAAACAGTTTCACCCACGCAAGCTCCCGTGGGCAACAAGGAAGGAGGGCGAATGGCAGGTGGTGGGCAGAAAGAAGGGCAAAACACCGTCCCCAGAGAAGGTGCCTCCACCTGCCAAGACGCCGGTGAAACCCAAGGAGTCGCCTCCTAAAAAGTCTCCCCCAAACAAAGAAAGGAGAGGAGTCCTTCCCCGAAAAAGGATCTTCCAATGGAAGTTGATAGATCGGCTTCCCTAAAGCGGGGGGAGAGAGGAGGAGGTGGAAGAACGAAAGGATACTCCCAAGGCCCGCAGAAGAAGTAGGAGCAGGGAAAAAAAGCCCAGCAGAGAAAAATGTGCCTCAGCTCCGGTGTCGCCTGCAAGATCTACATATGCGGATAAGGCGAGAAGTCTTCCCGCGTCCCCGCGTAAAGCTGCCCAGTCCCCAACCCCCTTTTTGACCCCCCTTAGGAAAATCAGTTCCTTAACTCCCACATCCTCCCCTGCCCCTATTCCCACTCCCAGTAAGGCGAAGAAGAAGATGGACCTCCCGCGTGGGGAGGCGCTGATGAAGGTGAAGGAGGACATTTCTTCGGGGTGGTCGTCACAGCGTCGTAAGCTGCTAAGACCACTCCTTAAGCTCACCTCAGTGGATGGGTTATCCACTGAGGACCCAAAGAACTTCTCCCAGGCCCCAGGTGTCATCACCCTGATAAGAAATACCGGTGGCAACCTGCGGGTCTGGGAGCACATTGCGGAAGCCCAAAGGAGCTTCCCAAATATTTGTATGATCAGGGAAAAGACTCCTGAATTAAGAAAAATGTCGCAAAATTGTTCGGGGAGGTTCCCCGTTTTACTCCACCCCAGTTTATATAGGGTGGTAAAACTAACATATCCCACCGACGTCGGCGGGATTGTCCTAGACGGACGGATTACGTCCGACATTGGTACAGGGTCCCTAGGACAGTCCGTCGGGGTCCCCTCTGCCCGAGATTTCTACCCCGTATGCGACTAGTGCCTTTGTTGCATGTTCTTTGTTTTTCTTTTTCAGAACTAAAAGATGTCTATTAAGATAGCCAGCTTGAATGCGAAGGGCCTGAGGGATCGGGGTAAGGCGGCTCGCCTGCTTCGTGACCTCCTGTCCTTCGGCGTGGATGTGGCCGCGATCCAAGAGACTCACTTTGTTTGCGAAGTCGACTCTTGTGTGCTGTCTAACGACTTTGTCGTCTATTCAGCATATGGGAGCCGGCAAGCCAGAGGTGTTTCTTTGCTGGTCAAGCGTACCCTGGACGCGAAGGTTGACCTTGTCCATGTCGGTGCCGAGGGCCGGCTGATCGTGGCCGATATTGCAGTGAAAAGCAAATTGTTCCGGCTGATTGTGGTTTATGCGCCCAATAAGCAAGGTGAGCGTGTCTCTTTCTTTCGGCTGTTGGAGCCCTTTATGGTGCATTCAACACGGCTAATCTTAGTTGGGGACTGGAATGCCATCCTAACCCCCAAATGGGATAGAGGGAGGGGCGCTAGCGGGAGGAATGATGATCGTAGCCTGGTTGATCTGATCGACGAATTTGGTCTCGTCGATAGATACCGGGTCGATCATCCGGATGGGAGTATGTGGACGTGGGCGCTTAATTGGCCTTCTACCCGGGTATCTGCGTACCTGGATAGGATGTTAGTGAGAGTGGCCGACATAGACTTCTTAGAATGTCCAACGTTCCACTGGCTAGGCTACACGGACCACAAACTCGTTTGTGCCCGTGTGGTGTTAGACTTTAGGCCTAGGTTGGCTGGTTATTGGAAGTTCAATCAGTCCTTACTGGACAGGCGGGACTTTCGTGACCAGCTGACAAAACTAGTTCAGCGGGCGTTAATTGGGCGAGTCATTGGGAATAAGTGGTGGGTTAACCTTAAGGACTCCATTAGGTCTTTCGCCACCAAATATAGCCAGCGGCTCAAACTAGATAAGGCTGCGGAGGCAAAGACACTTAGTGCTAATTTCGCCCGGGCGGAGGCTGGTGGGGATCCCCTAGAGATAGCCTTAGCCAGGGAGGCCCTGAGGCACACGACTAGCGAGCGCTATATGGGTCAGGTAATTAGAGCTAAGTTAAGCAAGATGTCTTCCGAAGCTGTGAACATGGGCGCAGAACTGCGCAAGGAAGAAATTCGTCGGGCCGGCGATCGGTACATTCGAGAAGTGCGCGACCCGGAGGGGCATCTCCTTCGGTCCACCGACGACATGTGCGAGGCGTTCCGGCAGCATTTCGAACACCGGTTTACCAAGGAGCCTGGTCTCCGTGACGAGGAGTTTCGCAGCTATTTGGCTGACTTTCCCCGGCTTTTGCCGGCTGAAGCGGCTAGCTGCGAAGGGGAGATTACGGAGGACGAAGTCTACGCGGCTTTGAAGAAGACCGGCAGTGGCAAGTCGCCAGGTTTGGATGGTTTGCCCTATGAATTGTACTTGAGGATGTCGCACCTTTTTGTCCCGCTCTTGACTGTCGTGTTCAACCACTGGTTTCGGCAGGGGTCCATCCCCGGTCGGATCACCAGGGGCGTGATCACGCTGTTGGGAAAAGGCAAGAAGGTTGGGCGGGGATTAGATGATTACAGGCCCATAACTCTGCTAAACACAGAGTTAAAGATTTTGGCCAAGATCCTGACGAATCGCTTGCAGCTAGTTGCCGAGTCTCTGTTGGAACCGGATCAGACTTGTTCTGTGAAGGGACGAACAATTCAGAGCAACCTGCACTTGATCCGCACGATCGTAGAGGGTGTAGAAGACGACGAAGAGGCCGCGCTGATCAATTTGGATCAGTCCAAGGCATTTGATAGGATTGACCATGGCTACCTGGCTGCTGTCCTGCAGGCCGCCGGATTCAAACCCGACTTCAGCCGCTGGATTAGCCTTCTGTATCGCTCCCCCAAGGCTGTGGTACAGGTGAACGGGAAGCTGTCGAGCGCTTTCGCGCTGTCTAGGTCGGTCCGACAGGGTTGTCCACTGTCGCCTCTCCTTTACGTCCTGGCGTTGGAGCCTCTCCTTCGCCGGCTAAGGGACGAGACGTGCAGTCCGGTCCTGCGTGGAATTGCTGTCCCTGGTGGAGCTCGAGCCAGGGTTTCCGCGTACGCCGATGACGTAACGACCTTTGTGTCCTCCCGCAGGGACATAAGGGCGGTACAGAAGGCGCTTGAACGGTACGAACAGGTAACAGGGGCCAGAATTAACCGCGACAAGTCGTCCGGCTTGCGGTTAGGTGCCTGGAAGGGTGTTTCCCTCCCGGGGCCCTTCGACTGGACGGACGGGCCGGTCAAGCTCCTCGGAGTTTGGTTCGGTCCGGACTTACAGTTGGAGAAAAACTGGTCAGAAGTACAGGCAAAGGTCGGCGCGTCGGTCGAGATTTGGCGTCGACGGAGTCTCTCCGTGAAGGGTCTGGCGGAGGTGTGTAATACATACCTCTTTCCCAGAATCCTTTACCGGCTGTCTGTACTTCCCCTTTGTGACGATCATGAGAAGGCGCTCGAGCGTTTGCTATTCTCCTGTCTTTGGAGAGGACGCAAACACATGGTCGACAAAGGAGTCTGTTGCCTCCGTCCGTGTCAAGGGGGTCTGGGGATGCCACACTTGAGGAGCCACGTGCTCGCTTCGAGGTTGGCATTCCTCAGGCGCGCGTTGGAGGAAGATCGGTTGCTTGCGGGGGTAGTGAGGGACATGTTCCCTAGCCTCACTATCACTCCCCCGCTCCTAAGGACTAGCAATAGGCCTTGGGGGCGGCCGAAATTCCTGCTCGAATGTCTGACGGCCCTTCGGGCCATTCCATGGTCCAGTGACCTTTCACGGCCTAGGAGAATCTTCTATCGGGGATTAGTGGAGGGCGCCGTGAAGGATGAACTGTGGAGTAAGCTCGGCATGTCGAGAGAGGAGTATCGCTCTCATTGGTCTTGGGCGCCAGGTGCGGATTGGCTCAACAACTCTGAGTTTTCTCTGACCTGGCGATTGGCTCGGAATGGTTTGTCTCTCAACGACAAGCGGTTCGCAATGGGCCTGGCGGATTTGCCAGATTGTGAACGTTGCGTCCTTGGAATTAAGGAGACGTCTGCGCACGCCTTCTTCCATTGTTCGCGCGTTCGCCCGTTGTGGGCGCGTGTCGGCGAGTTGACTGCTCGTATCGCGCCGCGGGAGCTTGTGCTCATTGATCGCGCATACGCTGTGGACAATGTGTCGCCCCCGTACTCTGGAGTGAAGCGGATGGTGTTTCTGTCGCTACTGGCCACGGCTAGAATGGTGATTTGGATGACGCGTCTGGAGGAAGTCTTGCGGGGAGGTCGTCTTTCGGATCAGGATCTAATCCGATATTTTGAGCACCAGCTCAAAATTAAGATTAGAACTGAACGGAAACGGCTGCACCCGACAGAGTTCAGCGAAAGGTGGGTATATGCAGCGAGCCTGGTTCGCGTGACCGGGGCTAGCCTTGATTTTCTCTTTTAGATCTGCTAGTTGCATCGGGGTGGATTCCTTTGGAACCCCTCCCGTGGTTAAGGTAGAAGTTCTTTTTTGTGCCTAGTTAATGTGAGTGAATGTGTTTGTCCTGGCCTGTTCCCGGCTCCATTGCTTTTGTTATGATCCAGTTCGAGATTCCCATTGTCCAAGTATTCTTTTGTCCCGTTTTCACTCTCGGCTGGGTCAGCCTTATACATTCTCCAGTCCAATTTATTTTGTTCCCTGCTTCTCCATTCCCCTTAGAAAGAGAGCTGCTTGATTTTGTTCTTTTTAAGGCAGAATACAGTGGCCTCTTTAATTATGTGGGTGTGTTTGGGTCTTACTAACCCATGTATATATATTCATTTGAAATTGTTTTTTGTTTTGGGGTTTTTTGTTTCTTCATTCCCCCTCCCCATCATGTCATTTCATGAATAAAGTTTTAAATTTATTTTTGTACACTATTGTAAATATTGTAAATACACAAATTTTTATGTACATTTGGGGCGTTTTTAGGTCCCTGGTATGTTACTGCGGTATTTTGGTGTATGATAGGTATGAGTGTTGATGGACAAATTTTTATGGTGAATGAGAAAATTGTAACGTATGTATGGGTCGTGAATCTGATTAGCTAGGTATAAGATAGTTACGGAAGACCAACCCAAGTTTTTGTTCCCCCTCCCCATTGTTTGGCCTTGTGCCAGAATTTGTACTTTGTTGGCAAATAAATAAGTACCAACCATTTCCTACTCAGACTTTTTTGTGTTTGTGTGGTCGGGTTGGTTTGGATCAAAGTGTAGTATCTGTTCCATAGTGATACTTACTATTACTTTGGTCAAGTGTGGCATTGTGGTCTCCACCCAAGTTTATTGCTTGGGCTGCGTAAAGTAGCGACCTGCGAAGGACGCGAAACACCGGAGGCAGGTGTCTCGCGCTTAGCCTCTTAGGAGGCAATGGCCTCCGATAGGCCAGATGTGATCGTTCCTCCCACCACGGCCTCGGTGGGAGGAAAGGAGGGGGATTGGCGGTTGCCTGCCTCACCCCTCTCCTTGGAAAAAGGACCAGGAGTAGCAACCCTACCAGCAGCTCCTGCATCTCCGGTGCCCTCTACGTCTAAGGAGGACGGGCAGCGGTGTTCAGCAGACACGGTTTCCCCCGACAAGGCTTGGACCGGGGGGACCATCCAGAAAGTGCGGAAGGATTCAACGTATTATGAGTCTCTAAAGGAGAAATACGCTAAATACGTGACAGGAGCGGAGATTATCTCGGTGCCCGAGACGCTCAGTAACATTGAGCCCAGGATCCTTTCCCTGCTGACCAGGGATCCGAAAAGTCGCAAACTTATCGGGGTCAGCAGGGACGTGGTGGAGGAGGCCATCAAGGCCTTGAAGATCAATGGAAAGATGGTGGCTAGGCGCAGCCACGCCGTGTGGGATGTTCTACTTGGCTCTGCGGAGGAAGCAAGAAAACTGGCCGGCTCCTTTATGGAAACAAAGACGTTGCGCCTGGATACAGAATACATGGGCATGCGCAGATCAAAGATCACTCTCCACGGCGTGCCCATGGACATCTCGTTAGACCATGTCGGGGTGTTTTTCACACAATTCGGCATGGTCGAAGAGGTGAAGGCGCTCACCTCGAAGCAGGGCTTTCTCACCGGTGACGTCACCCTGCAGGTGACGGTCGAGCAAAAAAAGATCGGGAATATCCCCAACATTATCACCTGCAGGGGAAGATCAATTTACGTGATCGTTGAGGGGAGGAAGCCCTTCTGCTGGGTCTGCGGCGATTCCAATCACGTCGCCAAGGCGTGCCCGAAAAAGGATCCGGCCCCTGGGACCCAGCCAGCAAAGCAGCAGCAGGAGAAACCGGCAGCGAAACAACCAGAAGCTCCAACGGAGGCGAAATCGTCTGTTCCGGATAAGGTGAATGAGTGGCAGACGGTCGGCAAGAAAAAGAAGGCGAAGGCACTAGCGGAGAAATCGCCTTCTCCGGCCAAAACGCCTTCTCAGACCAAAACGCCTTCTCCGACCAAAACGCCCTCGCCACCTCAGGAGCCTTCGGAGTCAAAGGTGCCCTCATCACCCAAAGCAGCTACCAAGCAGGGGAAGGCAAAAAAACCTCCCCAAAATGAGGGCCCGAAGGAACAACCAAGGGAAGAGCCCATGGAGACTCAAAGATCGGCGTCGTTGAAACGCAGCCGGGAGGACGAAGAAGAGCAGCAAGAGAACTTCAAGAATCGGCGGAAGAGCAGAGAAAGGAGTTCGACAACACACAGGTGCTCCTCGCTTCCTGCCTCACCGGAGAGGCAAACGTATGCGCAAAAGGCAAGAAGCCTCCCCTCGTCCCCGCGGAAAGCTTCCCAGTCCCCTACCTTTAAATTAACCCCCCTGAGACCAGTTGCTTTATCCCCCACTCTCTCCCCTTCTCCTATGTCCACTCCCACTCGGGCAAAAAAGATAAAAGCCCTGCCCAAAGGGGAAGCGCTATTGAAAGTAGAGGAGGACATCTCTGCAGGGTGGTCGTCACAAAGACGAAAACTACTCAAACCACTGCTGAAGATGACCACAGTTGACGGTCTATCTACGGAGGACCCCAAAAACTTTCCCCAGGCCCCAGGAGTAATTACCCTCGTACGGAATACCGG
This sequence comes from Ascarosepion bandense, assembly GCA_037127315.1. Classification (NCBI taxonomy): domain Eukaryota; kingdom Metazoa; phylum Mollusca; class Cephalopoda; order Sepiida; family Sepiidae; genus Ascarosepion; species Ascarosepion bandense. Next base: position 1,443,697 of record JBBBDQ010000374.1, read on the forward strand.
GGGTAACCTGCGGGTCTGGGACCACATCGCGGAAGCGAAAAAACTTTATCCTAAACTAAGGATGTACATTGAAAGCTCAGCAGAACTTAGAAAAATGTCTAAAAATTGTTCGGGGAGGTTCCCTGTTTTACTCCACCCCAGTTTATATAGGGTGGTAAAACTAATGTACCCCACGGACGTCGGCGGTATTGTCTCAGACGGACGGATTACGTCCGACATAGGAACTGGTTCCCTGGGACAGTCCGTCGGGGTCCTGTCTGCCCGAGATTTTCGCCCCGTATGCATCTAGAGAGCCTTTGTTGCCTGTTTTTCTTTTTCTCTTTTTCAGGTTTAAAAGATGTCTATTAAGATAGCCAGCTTGAATGCGAAGGGCCTGAGGGATCGGGGTAAGGCGGCTCGCCTGCTTCGTGACCTCTTGTCCTTCGGCGTGGATGTGGCCGCGATCCAAGAGACTCACTTTGTTTGCGAAGTCGACTCTTGTGTGCTGTCTAACGACTTTGTCGTCTATTCAGCATATGGGAGCCGGCAAGCCAGAGGTGTTTCTTTGCTGGTCAAGCGTACCCTGGACGCGAAGGTTGACCTTGTCCATGTCGGTGCCGAGGGCCGGCTGATCGTGGCCGATATTGCAGTGAAAAGCAAATTGTTCCGGCTGATTGTGGTTTATGCGCCCAATAAGCAAGGTGAGCGTGTCTCTTTCTTTCGGCTGTTGGAGCCCTTTATGGTGCATTCAACACGGCTAATCTTAGTTGGGGACTGGAATGCCATCCTAACCCCCAAATGGGATAGAGGGAGGGGCGCTAGCGGGAGGAATGATGATCGTAGCCTGGTTGATCTGATCGACGAATTTGGTCTCGTCGATAGATACCGGGTCGATCATCCGGATGGGAGTATGTGGACGTGGGCGCTTAATTGGCCTTCTACCCGGGTATCTGCGTACCTGGATAGGATGTTAGTGAGAGTGGCCGACATAGACTTCTTAGAATGTCCAACGTTCCACTGGCTAGGCTACACGGACCACAAACTCGTTTGTGCCCGTGTGGTGTTAGACTTTAGGCCTAGGTTGGCTGGTTATTGGAAGTTCAATCAGTCCTTACTGGACAGGCGGGACTTTCGTGACCAGCTGACAAAACTAGTTCAGCGGGCGTTAATTGGGCGAGTCATTGGGAATAAGTGGTGGGTTAACCTTAAGGACTCCATTAGGTCTTTTGCCACCAAATATAGCCAGCGGCTCAAACTAGATAAGGCTGCGGAGGCAAAGACACTTAGTGCTAATTTCGCCCGGGCGGAGGCTGGTGGGGATCCCCTCGAGATAGCCTTAGCCAGGGAGGCCCTGAGGCGCACGACTAGCGAGCGCTATATGGGTCAGGTAATTAGAGCTAAGTTAAGCAAGATGTCTTCCGAAGCTGTGAACATGGGCGCAGAACTGCGCAAGGAAGAAATTCGTCGGGCCGGCGATCGGTACATTCGAGAGGTGCGCGACCCGGAGGGACATCTCCTTAGGTCCACCGACGACATGTGCGAGGCGTTCCGGCAGCATTTCGAACACCGGTTTACCAAGGAGCCTGGTCTCCGTGACGAGGAGTTTCGCAGCTATTTGGCTGACTTTCCCCGGCTTTTGCCGGCTGAAGCGGCTAGCTGCGAAGGGGAGATTACGGAGGACGAAGTCTACGCGGCTTTGAAGAAGACCGGCAGTGGCAAGTCGCCAGGTTTGGATGGTTTGCCCTATGAATTGTACTTGAGGATGTCGCACCTTTTTGTCCCGCTCTTGACTGTCGTGTTCAACCACTGGTTTCGGCAGGGGTCCATCCCCGGTCGGATCACCAGGGGCGTGATCACGCTGTTGGGAAAAGGCAAGAAGGTTGGGCGGGGATTAGATGATTACAGGCCCATAACTCTGCTAAACACAGAGTTAAAGATTTTGGCCAAGATCCTGACGAATCGCTTGCAGCTAGTTGCCGAGTCTCTGTTGGAACCGGATCAGACTTGTTCTGTGAAGGGACGAACAATTCAGAGCAACCTGCACTTGATCCGCACGATCGTAGAGGGTGTAGAAGACGACGAAGAGGCCGCGCTGATCAATTTGGATCAGTCCAAGGCATTTGATAGGATTGACCATGGCTACCTGGCTGCTGTCCTGCAGGCCGCCGGATTCAAACCCGACTTCAGCCGCTGGATTAGCCTTCTGTATCGCTCCCCCAAGGCTGTGGTACAGGTGAACGGGAAGCTGTCGAGCGCTTTCGCGCTGTCTAGGTCGGTCCGACAGGGTTGTCCACTGTCGCCTCTCCTTTACGTCCTGGCGTTGGAGCCTCTCCTTCGCCGGCTAAGGGACGAGACGTGCAGTCCGGTCCTGCGTGGAATTGCTGTCCCTGGTGGAGCTCGAGCCAGGGTTTCCGCGTACGCCGATGACGTAACGACCTTTGTGTCCTCCCGCAGGGACATAAGGGCGGTACAGAAGGCGCTTGAACGGTACGAACAGGTAACAGGGGCCAGAATTAACCGCGACAAGTCGTCCGGCTTGCGGTTAGGTGCCTGGTAGGGTGCTTCCCTCCCGGGGCCCTTCGACTGGACGGACGGGCCGGTCAAGCTCCTCGGAGTTTGGTTCGGTCCGGACTTACAGTTGGAGAAAAACTGGTCAGAAGTGCAGGCAAAGGTCGGCGCGTCGGTCGAGATTTGGCGTCGACGGAGTCTCTCCGTGAAGGGTCTGGCGGAGGTGTGTAATACATACCTCTTTCCCAGAATCCTTTACCGGCTGTCTGTACTTCCCCTTTGTGACGATCATGAGAAGGCGCTCGAGCGTTTGCTATTCTCCTGTCTTTGGAGAGGACGCAAACACATGGTCGACAAAGGAGTCTGTTGCCTCCGTCCGTGTCAAGGGGGTCTGGGGATGCCACACTTGAGGAGCCACGTGCTCGCTTCGAGGTTGGCATTCCTCAGGCGCGCGTTGGAGGAAGATCGGTTGCTTGCGGGGGTAGTGAGGGACATGTTCCCTAGCCTCACTATCACTCCCCCGCTCCTAAGGACTAGCAATAGGCCTTGGGGGCGGCCGAAATTCCTACTCGAATGTCTGACGGCCCTTCGGGCCATTCCATGGTCCAGTGACCTTTCACGGCCTAGGAGAATCTTCTATCGGGGATTAGTGGAGGGCGCCGTGAAGGATGAACTGTGGAGTAAGCTTGGCATGTCGAGAGAGGAGTATCGCTCTCATTGGTCTTGGGCGCCAGGTGCGGATTGGCTCAACAACTCTGAGTTTTCTCTGACCTGGCGATTGGCTCGGAATGGTTTGTCTCTCAACGACAAGCGGTTCGCAATGGGCCTGGCGGATTTGCCAGATTGTGAACGTTGCGTCCTTGGAATTAAGGAGACGTCTGCGCACGCCTTCTTCCATTGTTCGCGCGTTCGCCCGTTGTGGGCGCGTGTTGGCGAGTTGACTGCTCGTATCGCGCCGCGGGAGCTTGTGCTCATTGATCGCGCATACGCTGTGGACAATGTGTCGCCCCCGTACTCTGGAGTGAAGCGGATGGTGTTTCTGTCGCTACTGGCCACGGCTAGAATGGTGATTTGGATGACGCGTCTGGAGGAAGTCTTGCGGGGAGGTCGTCTTTCGGATCAGGATCTAATCCGATATTTTGAGCACCAGCTCAAAATTAAGATTAGAACTGAACGGAAACGGCTGCACCCGACAGAGTTCAGCGAAAGGTGGGTATATGCGGCGAGCCTGGTTCGCGTGACCGGGGCTAGCCTTGATTTTCTCTTTTAGATCTGCTAGTTGCATCGGGGTGGATTCCTTTGGAACCCCTCCCGTGGTTAAGGTAGAAGTTCTTTTTTGTGCCTAGTTAATGTGAGTGAATGTGTTTGTCCTGGCCTGTTCCCGGCTCCATTGCTTTTGTTATGATCCAGTTCGAGATTCCCATTGTCCAAGTATTCTTTTGTCCCGTTTTCACTCTCGGCTGGGTCAGCCTTATACATTCTCCAGTCCAATTTATTTTCTCCATTCCCCTTAGAAAGAGAGCTGCTTGATTTTGTTCTTTTTAAGGCAGAATACAGTGGCCTCTTTAATTACGTGGGTGTGTTTGGGTCTTACTAACCCATGTATATATATTCATTTGAAATTGTTTTTTGTTTTGGGGTTTTTTGTTTCTTCATTCCCCCTCCCCATCATGTCATTTCATGAATAAAGTTTTAAATTTATTTTTGTACACTATTGTAAATATTGTAAATACACAAATTTTTATGTACATTTGGGGCGTTTTTAGGTCCCTGGTATGTTACTGCGGTATTTTGGTGTATGATAGGTATGAGTGTTGATGGACAAATTTTTATGGTGAATGAGAAAATTGTAACGTATGTATGGGTCGTGAATCTGATTAGCTAGGTATAAGATAGTTACGGAAGACCAACCCAAGTTTTTGTTCCCCCTCCCCATTGTTTGGCCTTGTGCCAGAATTTGTACTTTGTTGGCAAATAAATAAGTACCAACCATTTCCTACTCAGACTTTTTTGTGTTTGTGTGGTCGGGTTGGTTTGGATCAAAGTGTAGTATCTGTTCCATAGTGATACTTACTATTACTTTGGTCAAGTGTGGCATTGTGGTCTCCACCCAAGTTTATTGCTTGGGCTGCGTAAAGTAGCGACCTGCGAAGGACGCGAAACACCGGAGGCAGGTGTCTCGCGCTTAGCCTCTTAGGAGGCAATGGCCTCCGATAGGCCAGATGTGATCGTTCCTCCCACCACGGCCTCGGTGGGAGGAAAGGAGGGGGATTGGCGGTTGCCTGCCTTACCCCTCTCCTTGGAAAAAGGACCAGGAGCAGCTCCTGCATCTCCGGTGCCCTCTACGTCTAAGGAGGACGGGCAGCGGTGTTCAGCAGACACGGTTTCCCCCGACAAGGCTTGGACCGGGGGGACCATCCAGAAAGTGCGGAAGGATTCAACGTATTATGAGTCTCTAAAGGAGAAATACGCTAAATACGTGACAGGAGCGGAGATTATCTCGGTGCCCGAGACGCTCAGTAACATTGAGCCCAGGATCCTTTCCCTGCTGACCAGGGATCCGAAAAGTCGCAAACTTATCGGGGTCAGCAGGGACGTGGTGGAGGAGGCCATCAAGGCCTTGAAGATCAATGGAAAGATGGTGGCTAGGCGCAGCCACGCCGTGTGGGATGTTCTACTTGGCTCTGCGGAGGAAGCAAGAAAACTGGCCGGCTCCTTTATGGAAACAAAGACGTTGCGCCTGGATACAGAATACATGGGCATGCGCAGATCAAAGATCACTCTCCACGGCGTGCCCATGGACATCTCGTTAGACCATGTCGGGGTGTTTTTCACACAATTCGGCATGGTCGAAGAGGTGAAGGCGCTCACCTCGAAGCAGGGCTTTCTCACCGGTGACGTCACCCTGCAGGTGACGGTCGAGCAAAAAAAGATCGGGAATATCCCCAACATTATCACCTGCAGGGGAAGATCAATTTACGTGATCGTTGAGGGGGAGGAAGCCCTTCTGCTGGGTCTGCGGCGATTCCAATCACGTCGCCAAGGCGTGCCCGAAAAGGATCCGGCCCCTGGGACCCAGCCAGCAAAGCAGCAGCAGGAGAAACCGGCAGCGAAACAACCAGAAGCTCCAACGGAGGCGAAATCGTCTGTTCCGGATAAGGTGAATGAGTGGCAGACGGTCGGCAAGAAAAAGAAGGCGAAGGCACTAGCGGAGAAATCGCCTTCTCCGGCCAAAACGCCTTCTCAGACCAAAACGCCTTCTCCGACCAAAACGCCCTCGCCACCTCAGGAGCCTTCGGAGTCAAAGGTGCCCTCATCACCCAAAGCAGCTACCAAGCAGGGGAAGGCAAAAAAACCTCCCCAAAATGAGGGCCCGAAGGAACAACCAAGGGAAGAGCCCATGGAGACTCAAAGATCGGCGTCGTTGAAACGCAGCCGGGAGGACGAAGAAGAGCAGCAAGAGAACTTCAAGAATCGGCGGAAGAGCAGAGAAAGGAGTTCGACAACACACAGGTGCTCCTCGCTTCCTGCCTCACCGGAGAGGCAAACGTATGCGCAAAAGGCAAGAAGCCTCCCCTCGTCCCCGCGGAAAGCTTCCCAGTCCCCTACCTTTAAATTAACCCCCCTGAGACCAGTTGCTTTATCCCCCACTCTCTCCCCTTCTCCTATGTCCACTCCCACTCGGGCAAAAAAGATAAAAGCCCTGCCCAAAGGGGAAGCGCTATTGAAAGTAGAGGAGGACATCTCTGCAGGGTGGTCGTCACAAAGACGAAAACTACTCAAACCACTGCTGAAGATGACCACAGTTGACGGTCTATCTACGGAGGACCCCAAAAACTTTCCCCAGGCCCCAGGAGTAATTACCCTCGTACGGAATACCGGGGGTAACCTGCGGGTCTGGGACCACATCGCGGAAGCGAAAAAACTTTATCCTAAACTAAGGATGTACATTGAAAGCTCAGCAGAACTTAGAAAAATGTCTAAAAATTGTTCGGGGAGGTTCCCTGTTTTACTCCACCCCAGTTTATATAGGGTGGTAAAACTAATGTACCCCACGGACGTCGGCGGTATTGTCTCAGACGGACGGATTACGTCCGACATAGGAACTGGTTCCCTGGGACAGTCCGTCGGGGTCCTGTCTGCCCGAGATTTTCGCCCCGTATGCATCTAGAGAGCCTTTGTTGCCTGTTTTTCTTTTTCTCTTTTTCAGGTTTAAAAGATGTCTATTAAGATAGCCAGCTTGAATGCGAAGGGCCTGAGGGATCGGGGTAAGGCGGCTCGCCTGCTTCGTGACCTCTTGTCCTTCGGCGTGGATGTGGCCGCGATCCAAGAGACTCACTTTGTTTGCGAAGTCGACTCTTGTGTGCTGTCTAACGACTTTGTCGTCTATTCAGCATATGGGAGCCGGCAAGCCAGAGGTGTTTCTTTGCTGGTCAAGCGTACCCTGGACGCGAAGGTTGACCTTGTCCATGTCGGTGCCGAGGGCCGGCTGATCGTGGCCGATATTGCAGTGAAAAGCAAATTGTTCCGGCTGATTGTGGTTTATGCGCCCAATAAGCAAGGTGAGCGTGTCTCTTTCTTTCGGCTGTTGGAGCCCTTTATGGTGCATTCAACACGGCTAATCTTAGTTGGGGACTGGAATGCCATCCTAACCCCCAAATGGGATAGAGGGAGGGGCGCTAGCGGGAGGAATGATGATCGTAGCCTGGTTGATCTGATCGACGAATTTGGTCTCGTCGATAGATACCGGGTCGATCATCCGGATGGGAGTATGTGGACGTGGGCGCTTAATTGGCCTTCTACCCGGGTATCTGCGTACCTGGATAGGATGTTAGTGAGAGTGGCCGACATAGACTTCTTAGAATGTCCAACGTTCCACTGGCTAGGCTACACGGACCACAAACTCGTTTGTGCCCGTGTGGTGTTAGACTTTAGGCCTAGGTTGGCTGGTTATTGGAAGTTCAATCAGTCCTTACTGGACAGGCGGGACTTTCGTGACCAGCTGACAAAACTAGTTCAGCGGGCGTTAATTGGGCGAGTCATTGGGAATAAGTGGTGGGTTAACCTTAAGGACTCCATTAGGTCTTTCGCCACCAAATATAGCCAGCGGCTCAAACTAGATAAGGCTGCGGAGGCAAAGACACTTAGTGCTAATTTCGCCCGGGCGGAGGCTGGTGGGGATCCCCTAGAGATAGCCTTAGCCAGGGAGGCCCTGAGGCGCACGACTAGCGAGCGCTATATGGGCCAGGTAATTAGGGCTAAGTTAAGCAAGATGTCTTCCGAAGCTGTGAACATGGGCGCAGAACTGCGCAAGGAAGAAATTCGTCGGGCCGGCGATCGGTACATTCGAGAAGTGCGCGACCCGGAGGGGCATCTCCTTCGGTCCACCGACGACATGTGCGAGGCGTTCCGGCAGCATTTCGAACACCGGTTTACCAAGGAGCCTGGTCTCCGTGACGAGGAGTTTCGCAGCTATTTGGCTGACTTTCCCCGGCTTTTGCCGGCTGAAGCGGCTAGCTGCGAAGGGGAGATTACGGAGGACGAAGTCTACGCGGCTTTGAAGAAGACCGGCAGTGGCAAGTCGCCAGGTTTGGATGGTTTGCCCTATGAATTGTACTTGAGGATGTCGCACCTTTTTGTCCCGCTCTTGACTGTCGTGTTCAACCACTGGTTTCGGCAGGGGTCCATCCCCGGTCGGATCACCAGGGGCGTGATCACGCTGTTGGGAAAAGGCAAGAAGGTTGGGCGGGGATTAGATGATTACAGGCCCATAACTCTGCTAAACACAGAGTTAAAGATTTTGGCCAAGATCCTGACGAATCGCTTGCAGCTAGTTGCCGAGTCTCTGTTGGAACCGGATCAGACTTGTTCTGTGAAGGGACGAACAATTCAGAGCAACCTGCACTTGATCCGCACGATCGTAGAGGGTGTAGAAGACGACGAAGAGGCCGCGCTGATCAATTTGGATCAGTCCAAGGCATTTGATAGGATTGACCATGGCTACCTGGCTGCTGTCCTGCAGGCCGCCGGATTCAAACCCGACTTCAGCCGCTGGATTAGCCTTCTGTATCGCTCCCCCCAAGGCTGTGGTACAGGTGAACGGGAAGCTGTCGAGCGCTTTCGCGCTGTCTAGGTCGGTCCGACAGGGTTGTCCACTGTCGCCTCTCCTTTACGTCCTGGCGTTGGAGCCCCTCCTTCGCCGGCTAAGGGACGAGACGTGCAGTCCGGTCCTGCGTGGAATTGCTGTCCCTGGTGGAGCTCGAGCCAGGGTTTCCGCGTACGCCGATGACGTAACGACCTTTGTGTCCTCCCGCAGGGACATAAGGGCGGTACAGAAGGCGCTTGAACGGTACGAACAGGTAACAGGGGCCAGAATTAACCGCGACAAGTCGTCCGGCTTGCGGTTAGGTGCCTGGAAGGGTGTTTCCCTCCCGGGGCCCTTCGACTGGACGGACGGGCCGGTCAAGCTCCTCGGAGTTTGGTTCGGTCCGGACTTACAGTTGGAGAAAAACTGGTCAGAAGTACAGGCAAAGGTCGGCGCGTCGGTCGAGATTTGGCGTCGACGGAGTCTCTCCGTGAAGGGTCTGGCGGAGGTGTGTAATACATACCTCTTTCCCAGAATCCTTTACCGGCTGTCTGTACTTCCCCTTTGTGACGATCATGAGAAGGCGCTCGAGCGTTTGCTATTCTCCTGTCTTTGGAGAGGACGCAAACACATGGTCGACAAAGGAGTCTGTTGCCTCCGTCCGTGTCAAGGGGGTCTGGGGATGCCACACTTGAGGAGCCACGTGCTCGCTTCGAGGTTGGCATTCCTCAGGCGCGCGTTGGAGGAAGATCGGTTGCTTGCGGGGGTAGTGAGGGACATGTTCCCTAGCCTCACTATCACTCCCCCGCTCCTAAGGACTAGCAATAGGCCTTGGGGGCGGCCGAAATTCCTACTCGAATGTCTGACGGCCCTTCGGGCCATTCCATGGTCCAGTGACCTTTCACGGCCTAGGAGAATCTTCTATCGGGGATTAGTGGAGGGCGCCGTGAAGGATGAACTGTGGAGTAAGCTTGGCATGTCGAGAGAGGAGTATCGCTCTCATTGGTCTTGGGCGCCAGGTGCGGATTGGCTCAACAACTCTGAGTTTTCTCTGACCTGGCGATTGGCTCGGAATGGTTTGTCTCTCAACGACAAGCGGTTCGCAATGGGCCTGGCGGATTTGCCAGATTGTGAACGTTGCGTCCTTGGAATTAAGGAGACGTCTGCGCACGCCTTCTTCCATTGTTCGCGCGTTCGCCCGTTGTGGGCGCGTGTTGGCGAGTTGACTGCTCGTATCGCGCCGCGGGAGCTTGTGCTCATTGATCGCGCATACGCTGTGGACAATGTGTCGCCCCCGTACTCTGGAGTGAAGCGGATGGTGTTTCTGTCGCTACTGGCCACGGCTAGAATGGTGATTTGGATGACGCGTCTGGAGGAAGTCTTGCGGGGAGGTCGTCTTTCGGATCAGGATCTAATCCGATATTTTGAGCACCAGCTCAAAATTAAGATTAGAACTGAACGGAAACGGCTGCACCCGACAGAGTTCAGCGAAAGGTGGGTATATGCGGCGAGCCTGGTTCGCGTGACCGGGGCTAGCCTTGATTTTCTCTTTTAGATCTGCTAGTTGCATCGGGGTGGATTCCTTTGGAACCCCTCCCGTGGTTAAGGTAGAAGTTCTTTTTTGTGCCTAGTTAATGTGAGTGAATGTGTTTGTCCTGGCCTGTTCCCGGCTCCATTGCTTTTGTTATGATCCAGTTCGAGATTCCCATTGTCCAAGTATTCTTTTGTCCCGTTTTCACTCTCGGCTGGGTCAGCCTTATACATTCTCCAGTCCAATTTATTTTGTTCCCTGCTTCTCCATTCCCCTTAGAAAGAGAGCTGCTTGATTTTGTTCTTTTTAAGGCAGAATACAGTGGCCTCTTTAATTACGTGGGTGTGTTTGGGTCTTACTAACCCATGTATATATATTCATTTGAAATTGTTTTTTGTTTTGGGGTTTTTTGTTTCTTCATTCCCCCTCCCCATCATGTCATTTCATGAATAAAGTTTTAAATTTATTTTTGTACACTATTGTAAATATTGTAAATACACAAATTTTTATGTACATTTGGGGCGTTTTTAGGTCCCTGGTATGTTACTGCGGTATTTTGGTGTATGATAGGTATGAGTGTTGATGGACAAATTTTTATGGTGAATGAGAAAATTGTAACGTATGTATGGGTCGTGAATCTGATTAGCTAGGTATAAGATAGTTACGGAAGACCAACCCAAGTTTTTGTTCCCCCTCCCCATTGTTTGGCCTTGTGCCAGAATTTGTACTTTGTTGGCAAATAAATAAGTACCAACCATTTCCTACTCAGACTTTTTTGTGTTTGTGTGGTCGGGTTGGTTTGGATCAAAGTGTAGTATCTGTTCCATAGTGATACTTACTATTACTTTGGTCAAGTGTGGCATTGTGGTCTCCACCCAAGTTTATTGCTTGGGCTGCGTAAAGTAGCGACCTGCGAAGGACGCGAAACACCGGAGGCAGGTGTCTCGCGCTTAGCCTCTTAGGAGGCAATGGCCTCCGATAGGCCAGATGTGATCGTTCCTCCCACCACGGCCTCGGTGGGAGGAAAGGAGGGGGATTGGCGGTTGCCTGCCTTACCCCTCTCCTTGGAAAAAGGACCAGGAGCAGCTCCTGCATCTCCGGTGCCCTCTACGTCTAAGGAGGACGGGCAGCGGTGTTCAGCAGACACGGTTTCCCCCGACAAGGCTTGGACCGGGGGGACCATCCAGAAAGTGCGGAAGGATTCAACGTATTATGAGTCTCTAAAGGAGAAATACGCTAAATACGTGACAGGAGCGGAGATTATCTCGGTGCCCGAGACGCTCAGTAACATTGAGCCCAGGATCCTTTCCCTGCTGACCAGGGATCCGAAAAGTCGCAAACTTATCGGGGTCAGCAGGGACGTGGTGGAGGAGGCCATCAAGGCCTTGAAGATCAATGGAAAGATGGTGGCTAGGCGCAGCCACGCCGTGTGGGATGTTCTACTTGGCTCTGCGGAGGAAGCAAGAAAACTGGCCGGCTCCTTTATGGAAACAAAGACGTTGCGCCTGGATACAGAATACATGGGCATGCGCAGATCAAAGATCACTCTCCACGGCGTGCCCATGGACATCTCGTTAGACCATGTCGGGGTGTTTTTCACACAATTCGGCATGGTCGAAGAGGTGAAGGCGCTCACCTCGAAGCAGGGCTTTCTCACCGGTGACGTCACCCTGCAGGTGACGGTCGAGCAAAAAAAGATCGGGAATATCCCCAACATTATCACCTGCAGGGGAAGATCAATTTACGTGATCGTTGAGGGGAGGAAGCCCTTCTGCTGGGTCTGCGGCGATTCCAATCACGTCGCCAAGGCGTGCCCGAAAAAGGATCCGGCCCCTGGGACCCAGCCAGCAAAGCAGCAGCAGGAGAAACCGGCAGCGAAACAACCAGAAGCTCCAACGGAGGCGAAATCGTCTGTTCCGGATAAGGTGAATGAGTGGCAGACGGTCGGCAAGAAAAAGAAGGCGAAGGCACTAGCGGAGAAATCGCCTTCTCCGGCCAAAACGCCTTCTCAGACCAAAACGCCTTCTCCGACCAAAACGCCCTCGCCACCTCAGGAGCCTTCGGAGTCAAAGGTGCCCTCATCACCCAAAGCAGCTACCAAGCAGGGGAAGGCAAAAAAACCTCCCCAAAATGAGGGCCCGAAGGAACAACCAAGGGAAGAGCCCATGGAGACTCAAAGATCGGCGTCGTTGAAACGCAGCCGGGAGGACGAAGAAGAGCAGCAAGAGAACTTCAAGAATCGGCGGAAGAGCAGAGAAAGGAGTTCGACAACACACAGGTGCTCCTCGCTTCCTGCCTCACCGGAGAGGCAAACGTATGCGCAAAAGGCAAGAAGCCTCCCCTCGTCCCCGCGGAAAGCTTCCCAGTCCCCTACCTTTAAATTAACCCCCCTGAGACCAGTTGCTTTATCCCCCACTCTCTCCCCTTCTCCTATGTCCACTCCCACTCGGGCAAAAAAGATAAAAGCCCTGCCCAAAGGGGAAGCGCTATTGAAAGTAGAGGAGGACATCTCTGCAGGGTGGTCGTCACAAAGACGAAAACTACTCAAACCACTGCTGAAGATGACCACAGTTGACGGTCTATCTACGGAGGACCCCAAAAACTTTCCCCAGGCCCCAGGAGTAATTACCCTCGTACGGAATACCGGGGGTAACCTGCGGGTCTGGGACCACATCGCGGAAGCGAAAAAACTTTATCCTAAACTAAGGATGTACATTGAAAGCTCAGCAGAACTTAGAAAAATGTCTAAAAATTGTTCGGGGAGGTTCCCTGTTTTACTCCACCCCAGTTTATATAGGGTGGTAAAACTAATGTACCCCACGGACGTCGGCGGTATTGTCTCAGACGGACGGATTACGTCCGACATAGGAACTGGTTCCCTGGGACAGTCCGTCGGGGTCCTGTCTGCCCGAGATTTTCGCCCCGTATGCATCTAGAGAGCCTTTGTTGCCTGTTTTTCTTTTTCTCTTTTTCAGGTTTAAAAGATGTCTATTAAGATAGCCAGCTTGAATGCGAAGGGCCTGAGGGATCGGGGTAAGGCGGCTCGCCTGCTTCGTGACCTCTTGTCCTTCGGCGTGGATGTGGCCGCGATCCAAGAGACTCACTTTGTTTGCGAAGTCGACTCTTGTGTGCTGTCTAACGACTTTGTCGTCTATTCAGCATATGGGAGCCGGCAAGCCAGAGGTGTTTCTTTGCTGGTCAAGCGTACCCTGGACGCGAAGGTTGACCTTGTCCATGTCGGTGCCGAGGGCCGGCTGATCGTGGCCGATATTGCAGTGAAAAGCAAATTGTTCCGGCTGATTGTGGTTTATGCGCCCAATAAGCAAGGTGAGCGTGTCTCTTTCTTTCGGCTGTTGGAGCCCTTTATGGTGCATTCAACACGGCTAATCTTAGTTGGGGACTGGAATGCCATCCTAACCCCCAAATGGGATAGAGGGAGGGGCGCTAGCGGGAGGAATGATGATCGTAGCCTGGTTGATCTGATCGACGAATTTGGTCTCGTCGATAGATACCGGGTCGATCATCCGGATGGGAGTATGTGGACGTGGGCGCTTAATTGGCCTTCTACCCGGGTATCTGCGTACCTGGATAGGATGTTAGTGAGAGTGGCCGACATAGACTTCTTAGAATGTCCAACGTTCCACTGGCTAGGCTACACGGACCACAAACTCGTTTGTGCCCGTGTGGTGTTAGACTTTAGGCCTAGGTTGGCTGGTTATTGGAAGTTCAATCAGTCCTTACTGGACAGGCGGGACTTTCGTGACCAGCTGACAAAACTAGTTCAGCGGGCGTTAATTGGGCGAGTCATTGGGAATAAGTGGTGGGTTAACCTTAAGGACTCCATTAGGTCTTTCGCCACCAAATATAGCCAGCGGCTCAAACTAGATAAGGCTGCGGAGGCAAAGACACTTAGTGCTAATTTCGCCCGGGCGGAGGCTGGTGGGGATCCCCTCGAGATAGCCTTAGCCAGGGAGGCCCTGAGGCGCACGACTAGCGAGCGCTATATGGGCCAGGTAATTAGGGCTAAGTTAAGCAAGATGTCTTCCGAAGCTGTGAACATGGGCGCAGAACTGCGCAAGGAAGAAATTCGTCGGGCCGGCGATCGGTACATTCGAGAAGTGCGCGACCCGGAGGGGCATCTCCTTCGGTCCACCGACGACATGTGCGAGGCGTTCCGGCAGCATTTCGAACACCGGTTTACCAAGGAGCCTGGTCTCCGTGACGAGGAGTTTCGCAGCTATTTGGCTGACTTTCCCCGGCTTTTGCCGGCTGAAGCGGCTAGCTGCGAAGGGGAGATTACGGAGGACGAAGTCTACGCGGCTTTGAAGAAGACCGGCAGTGGCAAGTCGCCAGGTTTGGATGGTTTGCCCTATGAATTGTACTTGAGGATGTCGCACCTTTTTGTCCCGCTCTTGACTGTCGTGTTCAACCACTGGTTTCGGCAGGGGTCCATCCCCGGTCGGATCACCAGGGGCGTGATCACGCTGTTGGGAAAAGGCAAGAAGGTTGGGCGGGGATTAGATGATTACAGGCCCATAACTCTGCTAAACACAGAGTTAAAGATTTTGGCCAAGATCCTGACGAATCGCTTGCAGCTAGTTGCCGAGTCTCTGTTGGAACCGGATCAGACTTGTTCTGTGAAGGGACGAACAATTCAGAGCAACCTGCACTTGATCCGCACGATCGTAGAGGGTGTAGAAGACGACGAAGAGGCCGCGCTGATCAATTTGGATCAGTCCAAGGCATTTGATAGGATTGACCATGGCTACCTGGCTGCTGTCCTGCAGGCCGCCGGATTCAAACCCGACTTCAGCCGCTGGATTAGCCTTCTGTATCGCTCCCCCAAGGCTGTGGTACAGGTGAACGGGAAGCTGTCGAGCGCTTTCGCGCTGTCTAGGTCGGTCCGACAGGGTTGTCCACTGTCGCCTCTCCTTTACGTCCTGGCGTTGGAGCCCCTCCTTCGCCGGCTAAGGGACGAGACGTGCAGTCCGGTCCTGCGTGGAATTGCTGTCCCTGGTGGAGCTCGAGCCAGGGTTTCCGCGTACGCCGATGACGTAACGACCTTTGTGTCCTCCCGCAGGGACATAAGGGCGGTACAGAAGGCGCTTGAACGGTACGAACAGGTAACAGGGGCCAGAATTAACCGCGACAAGTCGTCCGGCTTGCGGTTAGGTGCCTGGAAGGGTGTTTCCCTCCCGGGGCCCTTCGACTGGACGGACGGGCCGGTCAAGCTCCTCGGAGTTTGGTTCGGTCCGGACTTACAGTTGGAGAAAAACTGGTCAGAAGTACAGGCAAAGGTCGGCGCGTCGGTCGAGATTTGGCGTCGACGGAGTCTCTCCGTGAAGGGTCTGGCGGAGGTGTGTAATACATACCTCTTTCCCAGAATCCTTTACCGGCTGTCTGTACTTCCCCTTTGTGACGATCATGAGAAGGCGCTCGAGCGTTTGCTATTCTCCTGTCTTTGGAGAGGACGCAAACACATGGTCGACAAAGGAGTCTGTTGCCTCCGTCCGTGTCAAGGGGGTCTGGGGATGCCACACTTGAGGAGCCACGTGCTCGCTTCGAGGTTGGCATTCCTCAGGCGCGCGTTGGAGGAAGATCGGTTGCTTGCGGGGGTAGTGAGGGACATGTTCCCTAGCCTCACTATCACTCCCCCGCTCCTAAGGACTAGCAATAGGCCTTGGGGGCGGCCGAAATTCCTACTCGAATGTCTGACGGCCCTTCGGGCCATTCCATGGTCCAGTGACCTTTCACGGCCTAGGAGAATCTTCTATCGGGGATTAGTGGAGGGCGCCGTGAAGGATGAACTGTGGAGTAAGCTCGGCATGTCGAGGGAGGAGTATCGCTCTCATTGGTCTTGGGCGCCAGGTGCGGATTGGCTCAACAACTCTGAGTTTTCTCTGACCTGGCGATTGGCTCGGAATGGTTTGTCTCTCAACGACAAGCGTTTCGCAATGGGCCTGGCGGATTTGCCAGATTGTGAACGTTGCGTCCTTGGAATTAAGGAGACGTCTGCGCACGCCTTCTTCCATTGTTCGCGCGTTCGCCCGTTGTGGGCGCGTGTCGGCGAGTTGACTGCTCGTATCGCGCCGCGGGAGCTTGTGCTCATTGATCGCGCATACGCTGTGGACAATGTGTCGCCCCCGTACTCTGGAGTGAAGCGGATGGTGTTTCTGTCGCTACTGGCCACGGCTAGAATGGTGATTTGGATGACGCGTCTGGAGGAAGTCTTGCGGGGAGGTCGTCTTTCGGATCAGGATCTAATCCGATATTTTGAGCACCAGCTCAAAATTAAGATTAGAACTGAACGGAAACGGCTGCACCCGACAGAGTTCAGCGAAAGGTGGGTATATGCGGCGAGCCTGGTTCGCGTGACCGGGGCTAGCCTTGATTTTCTCTTTTAGATCTGCTAGTTGCATCGGGGTGGATTCCTTTGGAACCCCTCCCGTGGTTAAGGTAGAAGTTCTTTTTTGTGCCTAGTTAATGTGAGTGAATGTGTTTGTCCTGGCCTGTTCCCGGCTCCATTGCTTTTGTTATGATCCAGTTCGAGATTCCCATTGTCCAAGTATTCTTTTGTCCCGTTTTCACTCTCGGCTGGGTCAGCCTTATACATTCTCCAGTCCAATTTATTTTGTTCCCTGCTTCTCCATTCCCCTTAGAAAGAGAGCTGCTTGATTTTGTTCTTTTTAAGGCAGAATACAGTGGCCTCTTTAATTACGTGGGTGTGTTTGGGTCTTACTAACCCATGTATATATATTCATTTGAAATTGTTTTTTGTTTTGGGGTTTTTTGTTTCTTCATTCCCCCTCCCCATCATGTCATTTCATGAATAAAGTTTTAAATTTATTTTTGTACACTATTGTAAATATTGTAAATACACAAATTTTTATGTACATTTGGGGCGTTTTTAGGTCCCTGGTATGTTACTGCGGTATTTTGGTGTATGATAGGTATGAGTGTTGATGGACAAATTTTTATGGTGAATGAGAAAATTGTAACGTATGTATGGGTCGTGAATCTGATTAGCTAGGTATAAGATAGTTACGGAAGACCAACCCAAGTTTTTGTTCCCCCTCCCCATTGTTTGGCCTTGTGCCAGAATTTGTACTTTGTTGGCAAATAAATAAGTACCAACCATTTCCTACTCAGACTTTTTTGTGTTTGTGTGGTCGGGTTGGTTTGGATCAAAGTGTAGTATCTGTTCCATAGTGATACTTACTATTACTTTGGTCAAGTGTGGCATTGTGGTCTCCACCCAAGTTTATTGCTTGGGCTGCGTAAAGTAGCGACCTGCGAAGGACGCGAAACACCGGAGGCAGGTGTCTCGCGCTTAGCCTCTTAGGAGGCAATGGCCTCCGATAGGCCAGATGTGATCGTTCCTCCCACCACGGCCTCGGTGGGAGGAAAGGAGGGGGATTGGGCATTACCGCCTCGGGATAATCCCCCTTCAGTACCTAGAGTAGCAGCAGCAGTAGTACCAACGCCGGAGGGAGTGCCATCAGCTCCCGGCTCCCCCAAGCCTTCAACTTCGGGTTGGACAGGAGGAAAACCTATAAATAAGGATGAGGAGTACTACGAGAGGATGAGGTTAAAGTACGCTGAATACATCAAAGGCACCGAGCTGGTCTCGGTCCCCGGAGAACTGGCGGACATCCAAACTAGAACTATTACTCTCATCACTAAGGATATCAAGTCCCAGAGATTAATTGCAGTGCCGAGGGATACTTTTGAAGAAGCAATTGGGGCACTTAAGATCAAGGCTAGGGCCGTAGCGAGGAAGAGTAGTGCCATGTGGGACGTCCTGCTGGGCACGACCGACGAAGCCAAACGTCTGGTCGGTGTGGTGCTGGAGACGAAAACTCTCCAGCTCCATACAGAATACATGGGTGCCCGGAAGGTTAAGGTCACTCTACACGGCGTCCCCATGGACATTACTGAGGACCACGTTGGCGCCTTCTTTGCTAACTTTGGAAAGGTGGCCGGAGTCTCCTCGCTACGGTCTAAGGCAGGCTACATTACGGGAGACATGACCCTGCTGGTGACGATGTCTAAGGAAAAGATAGCCAAAGTTCCCAACACACTCACCTGCAGAGGTCGTGTCATTTACGTGATAGTTGAAGGGAGGAAACCGTGCTGTTGGGTCTGCGGAGCGGCGGACCATGTCGCGAGGGTCTGCCCGTCCAAGAATCCGACCCCAAAAACCCAACCAGCTCAACCAACTAAGCAGCAGCCAGCGGCAAAAGAAAAGGAAGGCCCAAAAACAGCTTCACCCACGCAAGCTCCCGTGGGCAACAAGGAGGGCGAATGGCAGGTGGTGGGCAGAAAGAAGGGCAAAACACCGTCCCCAGAGAAGGTGCCTCCACCTGCCAAGACGCCGGTGAAACCCAAGGAGTCGCCTCCTAAAAAGTCTCCCCCCAAACAAAGAAAGGAGAGGAGTCCTTCCCCGAAAAAGGATCTTCCAATGGAAGTTGATAGATCGGCTTCCCTAAAGCGGGGGAGAGAGGAGGAGGTGGAAGAACGAAAGGATACTCCCAAGGCCCGCAGAAGAAGTAGGAGCAGGGAAAAAAAGCCCAGCAGAGAAAAATGTGCCTCAGCTCCGGTGTCGCCTGCAAGATCTACATATGCGGATAAGGCGAGAAGTCTTCCCGCGTCCCCGCGTAAAGCTGCCCAGTCCCCAACCCCCTTTTTGACCCCCCTTAGGAAAATCAGTTCCTTAACTCCCACATCCTCCCCTGCCCCTATTCCCACTCCCAGTAAGGCGAAGAAGAAGATGGACCTCCCGCGTGGGGAGGCGCTGATGAAGGTGAAGGAGGACATTTCTTCGGGGTGGTCGTCACAGCGTCGTAAGCTGCTAAGACCACTCCTTAAGCTCACCTCAGTGGATGGGTTATCCACTGAGGACCCAAAGAACTTCTCCCAGGCCCCAGGTGTCATCACCCTGATAAGAAATACCGGTGGCAACCTGCGGGTCTGGGAGCACATTGCGGAAGCCCAAAGGAGCTTCCCAAATATTTGTATGATCAGGGAAAAGACTCCTGAATTAAGAAAAATGTCGCAAAATTGTTCGGGGAGGTTCCCCGTTTTACTCCACCCCAGTTTATATAGGGTGGTAAAACTAACATATCCCACCGACGTCGGCGGGATTGTCCTAGACGGACGGATTACGTCCGACATTGGTACAGGGTCCCTAGGACAGTCCGTCGGGGTCCCCTCTGCCCGAGATTTCTACCCCGTATGCGACTAGTGCCTTTGTTGCATGTTCTTTGTTTTTCTTTTTCAGAACTAAAAGATGTCTATTAAGATAGCCAGCTTGAATGCGAAGGGCCTGAGGGATCGGGGTAAGGCGGCTCGCCTGCTTCGTGACCTCCTGTCCTTCGGCGTGGATGTGGCCGCGATCCAAGAGACTCACTTTGTTTGCGAAGTCGACTCTTGTGTGCTGTCTAACGATTTTGTCGTCTATTCAGCATATGGGAGCCGGCAAGCCAGAGGTGTTTCTTTGCTGGTCAAGCGTACCCTGGACGCGAAGGTTGACCTTGTCCATGTCGGTGCCGAGGGCCGGCTGATCGTGGCCGATATTGCAGTGAAAAGCAAATTGTTCCGGCTGATTGTGGTTTATGCGCCCAATAAGCAAGGTGAGCGTGTCTCTTTCTTTCGGCTGTTGGAGCCCTTTATGGTGCATTCAACACGGCTAATCTTAGTTGGGGACTGGAATGCCATCCTAACCCCCAAATGGGATAGAGGGAGGGGCGCTAGCGGGAGGAATGATGATCGTAGCCTGGTTGATCTGATCGACGAATTTGGTCTCGTCGATAGATACCGGGTCGATCATCCGGATGGGAGTATGTGGACGTGGGCGCTTAATTGGCCTTCTACCCGGGTATCTGCGTACCTGGATAGGATGTTAGTGAGAGTGGCCGACATAGACTTCTTAGAATGTCCAACGTTCCACTGGCTAGGCTACACGGACCACAAACTCGTTTGTGCCCGTGTGGTGTTAGACTTTAGGCCTAGGTTGGCTGGTTATTGGAAGTTCAATCAGTCCTTACTGGACAGGCGGGACTTTCGTGACCAGCTGACAAAACTAGTTCAGCGGGCGTTAATTGGGCGAGTCATTGGGAATAAGTGGTGGGTTAACCTTAAGGACTCCATTAGGTCTTTCGCCACCAAATATAGCCAGCGGCTCAAACTAGATAAGGCTGCGGAGGCAAAGACACTTAGTGCTAATTTCGCCCGGGCGGAGGCTGGTGGGGATCCCCTAGAGATAGCCT
Organism: Ascarosepion bandense; assembly: GCA_037127315.1. Classification (NCBI taxonomy): domain Eukaryota; kingdom Metazoa; phylum Mollusca; class Cephalopoda; order Sepiida; family Sepiidae; genus Ascarosepion; species Ascarosepion bandense. Next base: position 1,464,068 of record JBBBDQ010000374.1, read on the forward strand.
TAGCCAGGGAGGCCCTGAGGCGCACGACTAGCGAGCGCTATATGGGCCAGGTAATTAGGGCTAAGTTAAGCAAGATGTCTTCCGAAGCTGTGAACATGGGCGCAGAACTGCGCAAGGAAGAAATTCGTCGGGCCGGCGATCGGTACATTCGAGAAGTGCGCGACCCGGAGGGGCATCTCCTTCGGTCCACCGACGACATGTGCGAGGCGTTCCGGCAGCATTTCGAACACCGGTTTACCAAGGAGCCTGGTCTCCGTGACGAGGAGTTTCGCAGCTATTTGGCTGACTTTCCCCGGCTTTTGCCGGCTGAAGCGGCTAGCTGCGAAGGGGAGATTACGGAGGACGAAGTCTACGCGGCTTTGAAGAAGACCGGCAGTGGCAAGTCGCCAGGTTTGGATGGTTTGCCCTATGAATTGTACTTGAGGATGTCGCACCTTTTTGTCCCGCTCTTGACTGTCGTGTTCAACCACTGGTTTCGGCAGGGGTCCATCCCCGGTCGGATCACCAGGGGCGTGATCACGCTGTTGGGAAAAGGCAAGAAGGTTGGGCGGGGATTAGATGATTACAGGCCCATAACTCTGCTAAACACAGAGTTAAAGATTTTGGCCAAGATCCTGACGAATCGCTTGCAGCTAGTTGCCGAGTCTCTGTTGGAACCGGATCAGACTTGTTCTGTGAAGGGACGAACAATTCAGAGCAACCTGCACTTGATCCGCACGATCGTAGAGGGTGTAGAAGACGACGAAGAGGCCGCGCTGATCAATTTGGATCAGTCCAAGGCATTTGATAGGATTGACCATGGCTACCTGGCTGCTGTCCTGCAGGCCGCCGGATTCAAACCCGACTTCAGCCGCTGGATTAGCCTTCTGTATCGCTCCCCCAAGGCTGTGGTACAGGTGAACGGGAAGCTGTCGAGCGCTTTCGCGCTGTCTAGGTCGGTCCGACAGGGTTGTCCACTGTCGCCTCTCCTTTACGTCCTGGCGTTGGAGCCCCTCCTTCGCCGGCTAAGGGACGAGACGTGCAGTCCGGTCCTGCGTGGAATTGCTGTCCCTGGTGGAGCTCGAGCCAGGGTTTCCGCGTACGCCGATGACGTAACGACCTTTGTGTCCTCCCGCAGGGACATAAGGGCGGTACAGAAGGCGCTTGAACGGTACGAACAGGTAACAGGGGCCAGAATTAACCGCGACAAGTCGTCCGGCTTGCGGTTAGGTGCCTGGAAGGGTGTTTCCCTCCCGGGGCCCTTCGACTGGACGGACGGGCCGGTCAAGCTCCTCGGAGTTTGGTTCGGTCCGGACTTACAGTTGGAGAAAAACTGGTCAGAAGTACAGGCAAAGGTCGGCGCGTCGGTCGAGATTTGGCGTCGACGGAGTCTCTCCGTGAAGGGTCTGGCGGAGGTGTGTAATACATACCTCTTTCCCAGAATCCTTTACCGGCTGTCTGTACTTCCCCTTTGTGACGATCATGAGAAGGCGCTCGAGCGTTTGCTATTCTCCTGTCTTTGGAGAGGACGCAAACACATGGTCGACAAAGGAGTCTGTTGCCTCCGTCCGTGTCAAGGGGGTCTGGGGATGCCACACTTGAGGAGCCACGTGCTCGCTTCGAGGTTGGCATTCCTCAGGCGCGCGTTGGAGGAAGATCGGTTGCTTGCGGGGGTAGTGAGGGACATGTTCCCTAGCCTCACTATCACTCCCCCGCTCCTAAGGACTAGCAATAGGCCTTGGGGGCGGCCGAAATTCCTACTCGAATGTCTGACGGCCCTTCGGGCCATTCCATGGTCCAGTGACCTTTCACGGCCTAGGAGAATCTTCTATCGGGGATTAGTGGAGGGCGCCGTGAAGGATGAACTGTGGAGTAAGCTTGGCATGTCGAGAGAGGAGTATCGCTCTCATTGGTCTTGGGCGCCAGGTGCGGATTGGCTCAACAACTCTGAGTTTTCTCTGACCTGGCGATTGGCTCGGAATGGTTTGTCTCTCAACGACAAGCGGTTCGCAATGGGCCTGGCGGATTTGCCAGATTGTGAACGTTGCGTCCTTGGAATTAAGGAGACGTCTGCGCACGCCTTCTTCCATTGTTCGCGCGTTCGCCCGTTGTGGGCGCGTGTTGGCGAGTTGACTGCTCGTATCGCGCCGCGGGAGCTTGTGCTCATTGATCGCGCATACGCTGTGGACAATGTGTCGCCCCCGTACTCTGGAGTGAAGCGGATGGTGTTTCTGTCGCTACTGGCCACGGCTAGAATGGTGATTTGGATGACGCGTCTGGAGGAAGTCTTGCGGGGAGGTCGTCTTTCGGATCAGGATCTAATCCGATATTTTGAGCACCAGCTCAAAATTAAGATTAGAACTGAACGGAAACGGCTGCACCCGACAGAGTTCAGCGAAAGGTGGGTATATGCGGCGAGCCTGGTTCGCGTGACCGGGGCTAGCCTTGATTTTCTCTTTTAGATCTGCTAGTTGCATCGGGGTGGATTCCTTTGGAACCCCTCCCGTGGTTAAGGTAGAAGTTCTTTTTTGTGCCTAGTTAATGTGAGTGAATGTGTTTGTCCTGGCCTGTTCCCGGCTCCATTGCTTTTGTTATGATCCAGTTCGAGATTCCCATTGTCCAAGTATTCTTTTGTCCCGTTTTCACTCTCGGCTGGGTCAGCCTTATACATTCTCCAGTCCAATTTATTTTGTTCCCTGCTTCTCCATTCCCCTTAGAAAGAGAGCTGCTTGATTTTGTTCTTTTTAAGGCAGAATACAGTGGCCTCTTTAATTATGTGGGTGTGTTTGGGTCTTACTAACCCATGTATATATATTCATTTGAAATTGTTTTTTGTTTTGGGGTTTTTTGTTTCTTCATTCCCCCTCCCCATCATGTCATTTCATGAATAAAGTTTTAAATTTATTTTTGTACACTATTGTAAATATTGTAAATACACAAATTTTTATGTACATTTGGGGCGTTTTTAGGTCCCTGGTATGTTACTGCGGTATTTTGGTGTATGATAGGTATGAGTGTTGATGGACAAATTTTTATGGTGAATGAGAAAATTGTAACGTATGTATGGGTCGTGAATCTGATTAGCTAGGTATAAGATAGTTACGGAAGACCAACCCAAGTTTTTGTTCCCCCTCCCCATTGTTTGGCCTTGTGCCAGAATTTGTACTTTGTTGGCAAATAAATAAGTACCAACCATTTCCTACCCCAGGCCACTACGGATTGGAGGTCCCTTTCAAGTACGGCAGCGAGGTTCACTTTGTCGTCCAGACCTGGTTTCTGATCGATGCGAGAGTAGATTGTTGTGTCGTCGGCATACATGCCAACTTGGGATCTAATGGTGTCGGGGAGATCATTAATGTAGATCAGAAAGAGCGTGGAACCTAGGATGGAACCTTGAGGGACGCCCGCGTTCGTATGGTAGTTTTGGGAGGCATGCCCATTTAATACCACCTTCAATGTGTGGTTAGAGAGGAAAGACTGGATGAGGTCAAACAGATGTCCAGTTATTCCATAGCTCCGCAGTTTGCACAAGAGGCCAGCATGCCAGACCCTGTCGAATGCTTTGGAGATATCCAAGGCAACGTTTCGAGCTTCACCATTCTTGTCGAGTGCCTGGTATATGTACTCGGTAATGGTCGTTAGCATATCAGCAGTAGACCTGGTGAAGCGAAACCCGTACTGTCTGTCAGAGAGAAGCCCGTTGGCCATAAGATGCTGAATCACCTCGGCGTTGATAATGGCTTTGAAAACTTTGCCAAAGATTGGAAGGAGACTAATAGGACGGTAATTGGCGGGGTCTGAGGGTTCGCCAGAATTCTTAAATATAGGAACTACGCAGGAGGACTTCCAACAGGCAGGAAAGCAGGAAGCAGGTAGGCAGAGGTTATAGAGTTTAGAGTGGACAGAGGAGAGTTCCGAGGAAAATTTTTTCAGTACTATGACTGGGATTCCGTCAACGCCACTCGCTTTGTGTGGGTCAAGTTGTGCAATTATCTTGGCGACCAGCGAGGGTGTTATGTGGACGTTATTTAGTTGAGCCTTAGTTCTGGGTGGGAAGTCTGGTGTAGGTATTCCTAACGCGTCCAGTGTCGAATTGGTTGAGAATCTACGGGCAAAGCATTCAGCCTTGTCGGCTGGGGAGGTGAGAACTTCAAATTCATTGATTAGTGGGGGTATTGAAGTCTTGTTCCTGCTGAGCACGCTTTTGCAGACACGCCAGTAATCTTTGGAGCCAAACTTAGAGGATGCTATGCGTTGCCTAATTTTGGTAGCAAACGCCCTTTTGGCTTCGTTCAGTACTTTTTTACACTTATTGTAACTAAGTTGTAGAACTCGTAGGTTTTTTAACCTGTTGTTCATGCATTTACTTTTATAAAGAGTGCTCGATACAAATGTAGAGCGTTATATTGTAATAGTTATTAGAATGGTTTATAAATTCATAGTATCACTACACAAAATCTTCGGGTTTCGAAGCTAGCCATGTGTCTAGGCTGCTTCTTCTTAATGTGATCTTTTTTATATGAAAATTATTTAGTTGAAAAAACCGTTTATTTGTGTTATATTTGTTATTTTTTAGGTGATAGTGGGGTTGGTCTGTAATTTGAATTCTGTTGACCTTTTTAACGTCTTAGGGTTAAGTGTTTGTGGAGTGGCTAAGTTCAGGATAGGTTTTTGGGCTGGTTTCTTCTTACTTTAATTTTGATTATTTTGTATTGGGGTATGTTTTTTTTTGTTTTTTTAGTTTTTAGTTTTTTACAGTGTCGATATTTTCTTTTATTTTTCTACTATTTTACTGTAGCTGAAATTTTGCTTGTATGGTATGGGGTATGTTGTCTTTTTCTGTTTATTAATAGGGTTGGTTGTGTGTATTTTTTTCATTTTTTGGGGTGGGGTTCGTGGGTGGGGTTGTTTATTTGTTTACTTAAATTTTAGCGAGAAATATTTGCGATGTTTGCATAGTACTGCTAATTCGTCTCTACGGTTTAATAAATCGTTACTGTTGGGGTATTGTATAATGTGTAGTTTTTCACTTAGACATAAAGGGCAGATGTCGTCAAATGAGTTGCAAGTTCTATTTTTTTTTCTAAGATTTTCCATTTTACTTTGGGTTTCTGTTTTGAATCCTTTAGCTTCCAAAAGTATGTAGAAAGGGATGTTTGGTTTCTGTATAAGCTGTTTGTAAATGAGGTTTAAAAAAAAAATACAAATCCAAAACAAATAAACGGTCTTTTCAACTAGATAATTTTCATATCAAAAAATCACCTGAAGAAGAAGCAGCCTAGACACATGTCTAACTTCGAAACGCGAAAACTTTTGTGTAGTGATACTATGAATTTATAAACCATTGTAACAACTATTACAGTATATATATATATATATATATATATATATATTAATGTTTTGAAAATTGTTATTATTTTTTCGTTCTTTATTTAATTTGTTATATATATATATATATACATATATATACATATATATATATATATATATATATATTCACTTGCCGAGATATATATATATATATATATATATATATATATATATATATATACATCGGCAAGTGAATAAAGAAGGAAGAAATTTTATCTACGTTCAAAACATTAATTTACAACAGTGCTCAATATAGATATAGATCTATGAATATTTATTATAAATTATAGTTTGAAAATGTACAAATTAAAATTTACTACAAAATGTACATTTTGTTTCGACACCGAAAGAATAATGTCCCATCAAGCAGTTAATAATGATAGTAATAAACGTTATTTTTGAAAAAGAAAAGTAAAAATTCTCACTCCCCCCTACCTTTTTTTTTGAAAATGTTTCGGACACATAGTAAATTGTAATTTGTATATGATTTAAACTATAATATATATATATATATGTGTGTGTGTGTGTGTGTGTGTGTGTGCGTGTGTGTGCGTGTGTTTTGATAGATAGATAGATAGATAGATAGATAGATAGATAGATAGATAGATAGATAGATATTAAGTATTTCAACCCAAGTAATGCGATAATAGACATTATTTGTAATAGTTCTAAAATATTCTTTCTCATTAACCATCCTTTTTGGTATTGCGCCAAATTAAACGTAACCAAGCCAAGCCAAGCCATTATAAAAAAAATTCAACAATTATCTGTCGCCGGACCAAAAACAAACAAGTAACACTGAAATATTGGCACAGTTATGCTGTTACCCTATGGAGATGAAAAGTAGTTAGGGCCGCATAACATTAGCGCTGAAATGATTTTCGTTGAATGCACAACTTTCATAGCCTTTTGATATATTAAGCAATTCTTTGTAAATATGACTCAACTCAGGTAAAATAAAAATCAGGAAATAATGAAGAATGTTATAAAGTATGAAAATGGCAATAGTAATATTGCAGTTTCCATATAAGGAAACATTCAGATTTTATTGGCCAAGCAGCATATCCGGTTGAAATTTATAAATTTTTTCTCTTAATTTTCAGGAAAATCAGTCAGTCAGTTAAGTGCCATACGTGATACACGCTTTGGGTGATCATGTCTCGAAATAGACATGACTACCTGGGCAGAAGATTATCTCGAGGTAGGTTGCCATTGCTTTCTGCAGTAGACAGGTTGCCAGCCAAGGCTATAGAACCCAATCTTTTCTATTATTTAACCCATAACTGGAGGGAAGAAAGGGATTAATACCTTTCCCAAGGATATTTGTGCGTAAGTGAATGCAAGGAATTCAACTGGAATTCGAACTCGGCACCCCGATTTGTTGTTCCGAGTCGATATTCACTGCACCACAACGGTCATCCATTCAGGAAAATACGTTTCCCAAATTCATTAATTGTCCTAGCTATGTCCATTATTGATTAAAGTCTTCTTTACAGTTTTCTTTAAAGTATTTAACCCATAACTGGAGGGAAGAAAGGGATTAATACCTCTCCCAAGGATATTTGTGCGTAAGTGAATGCAAAGAATTCAACTGGAATTCGAACTCGGCACCCCGATTTGTTGTTCCGAGTCGATATCCACTGCACCACAACGGTCATCCATTCAGGAAAATACGTTTCCCAAATTCATTAATTGTCCTAGCTATGTCCATTATTGATTAAAGTCTTCTTTACAGTTTTCTTTAAAGTTTTTAACCCATAACTGGAGGGAAGAAAGGGATTAATACCTCTCCCAAGGATATTTGTGCGTAAGTGAATGCAAAGAATTCAACTGGAATTCGAACTCGGCACCTCGATTTGTTGTTCCGAGTCGATATCCACTGCACCACAACGGACATCCATTCAGGAAAATACGTTTCCCAAATTCATTAATTGTCCTAGCTATGTCCATTATTGATTAAAGTCTTCTTTACAGTTTTCTTTAAAGTATAAATGCTCTCATACACGACATATAGTCTGAATGAAAAAAAAATATTGCTATCGATTTATCTTATTTCTTCTTCTTCTACGTGTTTTGTCACTTCCGAACGTGGACGTTTGTATCTCTCCCCAACGTCATTTCTTATTTTACATTTTAAAAATATTTGTATTCTATAACATTTCCTTTTGTTATCCATTAGGTAAGTTATTCGATGTTTTCATCTGATCCTCTTGCTTTCAATCGGACACATGAATATCAAATTATCAATCCCGTCATTCCTCCTTGTGTGTGCTAGAAATTTCCACTGATTGTTTCTGATTAGAGTTTAAGCGATTTTTTGTTTCTGTTTTCTTTAAAACGTTCTAATTATTAAGATGTTAAATTAATGTTAATCTCAGTATCGTTCTATAGAAAAAAGACTCTTGTTTTAAGTTAACTCTTTAGGTCTTTCCAACTTCCCAGTATTCACTGTAATGACGAAAGACTGATACCACGTAATACCTTATCGTCCTTTTCTCTAATAATAATCAAATGCCCTGTTTCTTAATATTTTATTATCTTTTCTATAAACATATATAATACATAGAGTCGTTCTTATTTTTTCTGTAATTAAGAGTAGAATTAAAAATTCCTCTCTTCTTTGCCTGTCCCGAAAAATTGTCAATGCGACTCACGACAGTAACATTTCAGTTACAGCATTGCTACCTCCAAGTACCATACACCATTAAATGAATTATATACTTTGTCTCCACGGAAGGGTGGAGAATTCAGAATTAGGTTTCGGAAAGTAGACTATATATATTACATCTAGGTTTTATTATAAAATCTTCTTATCTGTTCCAAAGGGATACATTTTATGTTTGAAATCACTATCCAATCAAAATAACAAAAACAAGAACATAACAAAAACAACAGCTAAATTTCTGGATGAGATCATAAGCGGACTATAACGGGGTGAAAAATTAAATGCATTAATGTCTAATTCCGTTTATTTCCAGGTAAAATGATATCCGTGTGTGTTTGTATTTCTGAGATGAGGGATAATTTAGCGTACAACGGCCGAAACGTTGTACAAATGGCAACAAAGATAAGGACAATAGTCCGAATAATGTAAATACGAATCGTGTAACATCCTTTATACAATAATGACAGAAGCTGATGATGGTTTGCGTAAAATATGTCTGTACTTCCGATTTACCATGAAATAAAGTGTCTGCCTTAAATTTCTTCTCATATGTATGTATATACATATATATTTAGAGCTCTCTTAGAGAGTTATCCTACCACTGCCACTGTTTGTAAAGGATACTCCTTTCGAATTTTCTATACCCACACTGCATGCTGATATATATATATATATATATATATATATATATATATATATATATATATATATATATATATTCTACATACCAGTGAATGAGAGACAATCTCTTCAAAGAGTGCGCTTGAAGCAACAGGGATCTTGTTCTGCAGAAGGATAATTAGAATTCAGTCATATGAATATGTCAGTAACTAGGAAGTTTAATGAAGATATAAACATAACAGACACTTATACTTATAAAAGAAAAAAACGATGTTGAAATTTGTAGGACACATAGAGAAAGATTGGAGACTATGACTATAACATGATATATTAAAAAACAAGAGGGACTGAGATAAGCACATATTGGTCGAATGTAAAATAATGACATCATAAGGATGTTGACATTCCATAGTGCGTCGAAGAAAAGGTTAGGAAAGAAACCACCATAAATACTGGAATGACTGGTAATAGTAACTGGACTTGAGAAACCTATTTTAATAGGAAATGTTTTAATAGAACGGTTCTATAAATAAATTCAACCGACGTTAGCACTATTTTCATTTACTGCCGAATGATTCCTTAAATGAAAACGGCTTAAGTAAGCATTATCATAGAATGGCATAAACATAGCGAGCAAGAACAGAGAGAAAAATGTCTTGAGGTGGCTGTGTGACAACTACTAAATTCTGTGAGGTGAAGAACTGTTAAAAATATAAATAAACTATTTTGAGATTTATATAAAAATAAACCCAATTAGATAAAAAAAAAATTCAAATTCAAATTTATTTGTGAATATGTTTAGACATAATTTTTATATTTTCAAAAATTTTGATTGCAAATTAATCTGCTGAGTCATTTGTTATCAAATTAAAAATGTCTTCTTTTATTTTCTGGGGAAGCAAAGGAAGTCAAAAAGAAAATATACGAGAGTTGGCCAGCACCTATTTTCGAATATTAGACAAATACGAAAGCGTTTTTTTAGGTTTGATACGTGTTTAAGCATTTTAAGCATTAATAATGTGTTTTTTCGTTTTAAAAAGAAATACTAAGCGTTTTATTTTTACGTGGGACACGTGAATTGCGCTCCTTAGACTGATTAAAAAAAAACAGGGAACGTAAGGAAGAAAGAATTTCAATTTCATTTTGAATCAAATTCTTTGAATTTAAATAAGAATTTAACATTCATTTAAAAGACAAATCCTGAAAGAATCATATTTTTCTAGTAAATATGTATCTGGTTTTTTTAGCTGTTTACTTTTGAGAAAATGTATATTTGGTTTATTGTTTTAATATTCTGGCTTTTTTAAAAGTAAAAAGTTTCCAGCTAATTCCAGGTCTAAGTATTATTGAAAATAATTAGTAAGCATGATAAAAAGAATATTTTGTGAAGCCTTAAATAATTGTGTTTAAGGAGTATTTTCTATGAAGTTTTGCGTTGAGATTTATGTTGGTTTTCGCCAGAAAACTATTTTGTTTACAGATTATCCTTCCACCAAATGAACTCTCAGTGAATTTCATAAAAACAAGACTTAAAAAATACATCTTGTTAGAAACGTACGTATGGTTTACTATATTTGTTGGGAAAATTTGTTGCAAAATAGGATTATTTTTGCAGTTGATTTTATTTATTGATTGATTGGTTGTTATATTGATTACTCTATGCCCACTCCTTTTCTAATGTTTAAACCTGTGCTCCAGAACGAATGTGTTATGTTTCTTTCAAATCTTTAAAAAAATATCAAGTTGTTTTTCTTCCTTGATATTTTAATTTAACTTCATTTTTACCTAATGTTTTCACCATGTCAGAACGAGGTTGCACTTAATTTTACAATTGATTTTATAGGAATCGTACAAATGAAATCTTTCCGACCGTACAAACATATAGTAGGCGGTACACTGGAGAACAAACAAGTTATTTCAGAATCCCTACCTTAAAATCTGCCCTTGGTTTTGGAAACGAAAGCGAAAATAAGAATAAAAACTGTTACAAATATAGTTTCAGTAAATTTCAGTATGGAAGTAAATATATATTTCATGTACTAACTGGAACTATGATAACATTGCAAAAACATGGAATTATTCTCAGAGTGTATGGGATCTGAGGAATCGTTTAGGTGATTCAAAGAAAAACGTTGATTGATTCGTTTCTCTTCACAGGTTATAAAATCTAGAAAATATTTTTAAATTGTAAAAATTGCTTTGAAATAGATAATAATGATTTAACCCATAGATTGAGGTGAAAAGTTGTATACATACCTTCCCTAATTATATTTACACATAAGTGAATATAACGAATCTTACTGGTATTGAAACTCGATTCCCCGATTAAAAATACCGAGCCATTATTAATTACACCACCTGCACATCTAAGCTTAGATCTCTGGTGTTGCAAAAGTCACCTATCTAAGTACTGGCTGGGCTCAATCTTGCTTAAGCTCGGTGATTGTACAGGAACCGGTGCTTCATCGCGATTTGGCCTTAAGGTAGAAGGTCGTAAAAGAAATCCACTAATATACTGAGGAAAGTTCTGAAGAGTCGAGATACCTGCTAATTTATTTTCAGATCAAAGATGGCGATGGTTCCTGTAGAAAGATACAGACATTAAAAAGTAATTTTCATTCCATTCACAGCAGTGAGTTAATCTTGAATGTTAAATGTCATTTGTCAGTAAACGCTCTCAATTTTCTTCCTTGATTTCATTTAATTTTAAATAAATTTAAATGCTTCTGGAAAAAGAGAACAGAGAATTTAATTTGTACATCTCTGATAAACATTGAAGGACAAGGGAATATCATTCGCTTGTCGTTTTCAGCCAACGACAAACGACCGCAATAAAATGAAGACAATAAATTCAGAATTAAAACGACCTTGAATAAAATTGCATAAGTTCATTTACAGCGGATTGGCTGAAAGCTAGGGCGAAGGTTTCCGTTGATAACAATTTTCCAATATTCTCTGTTGAATTGAGCGTTTAGATTTTCCCGTGCGGATAAAACTATAAAATGATAGACATGCGACTTTGTATTTCCTCTGTTAGTGACATTCTTCGTTATTCTAATGAAACAAAACATTTAAAATCGAATAAGTTTTCAATGTTTCTGTTTAACTTTCCTTTCTAAAATGTTTTTTTAATTAAAATAAACCCACTGTATCATAAGACAAAATCAATATTAAATTCCTTTTATGTTGATGTAAATGTTTGTAGTAATTTGTTTTCAAAATATTTACATTTTATAAATAAATATCATTATACTTCAATCAGTCAGTCACTTAAGTGCCATACGTGATACACGCTTGGGCGATCATGTCTCGAAAGAGACATGACTGACTGTGCAGGAGATTATTAGGTTGCCACTGCTTTCTGCGGCAGACTGGTTACTAGCCAAGGTTATAAAACCCATTCTGCCTTATTATTTAACACGTAACTGGCGGAAGAGACGGACTAATACCTTTCACAAGGGTTTTTGTGCGTAATTGAATGCAAAGAATTCAACTGGAATTCGAACTCGGCACCTCGATTTGTCGTTGCGAGTCGATATCCACTGCACCACAAATTAAAACATGTTAAAACTTTTTCATTATGATCTCCTGTAAAATAATCCCATTTCTTTTAAACTGTAATTATTTTGCTCCAAATACTTCAACAGGAAAATAAAAATAAAATAAATACCTGTTTAAATAGTAGCCGATATTATTTCTCACAATACGGCTAATTTCTTGTATTTTTCGAGGCTCAAAATATAGTATTTTAACGCTATGTTTCTTTAGGTTTTAGGATAACTTGGTATTCCGAATACATTTTTTGTTTATTATCAGAGAATAACTATGTTTTTGAGGGAAATAATTTAAATTCATAGAAGTTCATCTTGAAGCTTAGCCACAATCGAAAGAATAGAACAGAATCCAGTCTATATTACTATTTAACTCATATCCGGGATCAGGAAGAGAGGGTATCATTTTAATAATTTCAGCTCAATTGAGGCGAGCCGAATGGGGTTACAACGAGAAGATGACTAAGTACAGAGGTCATTGAAGAAAGTTTAAAAGATGAATGGGATACAAAAAGATAAAAGATGGCAATTAATGTTCCATGGAAATTTCGAAGATTGTAGCTATCATGAAAACAAGTAAACAGAAGGATGTTCTACTGGCGGAAAGTGTGAGGAAAGAAAGATTTGGATTAAAAGTGGTGGTTACATTTAACAGTTCTAGAAATACATTTGAATTCGGATCCCCATTGCATTCACTTACGCACAAATACCCTCTTCCCTCCAGTTATGGGTTAAATAATAGGACAGATTGGATTCTATAGCCTTGGCTAGCAACCAGTCTACCGCTGAAAACAATGTCCACCTACTGCGGGATAATTTTCTGCCCATTCAGTCATGTCTCTTTCGAGACATGATTACTCAAAGCGTGTATTACGTATGGCATTTAACTGAATGAATGTTGTTTTATATGAAAATAATCGTTTCCCCCAATGCCAAACTATTAAAGTGTATCATAAACGTATAAATAGCAAATTGATGTATTCTTGAACTTCATGCGATAGATTAAAATGAGTCATGTCTGCATTTACATACAGCTCTTCATCAAAATATCTTTTATTATTCCCAATTGGCAATATTATTTCGTTTGTTTTTGCTTTGGTTAGATTTTCTTTGTGCATTCCATTTTCTCAATCTTCAATATTAAGAAATAATAGCAAAATATTTTAGATTTTTATTCTTCTTCTGTTATTAGAAATACCCCCGTAGGACATGAGCGATCATGGTTCTGCTTAACCTTTGTTAAAAATAGCATTTTATCCTTTAATATCGCTCTTTATATTTGCTTTGTTGTCTATCCACTGGAACTGGTTAACTAGATTAGCCAGTTTCCCACTGTCTTTCTAACCTTCATAATGCGTCGTGGTGTTAGATTTTCCGGCCCTGTGGCATTAAGTGGTGAGATTAAATACGCGAAAATGTCTGAAAGAAAATTTAATTAATAGATTTACGTAAGATATTTTTGCCGCATGGAAGAAATATAAATCAAAGTTTAATTTTTTGAGCTGGTTGAATTGAAACTCGACAAACAAAAGTAAATCACTAATCTCATAACATAACAACAATAAATGGAAGCATTTATTTTCATAACAAATATTTAGTTTTTTGCATCGTTCAAAACATTTAATTCCGAGAAAAGTATTAGAAAAAAATAATTGTACTCTTAAAATTAAAAATCTAAATTTAGCGAATTGCTATGCGTCAGATTGTGTCTCTATTGATCGACTAACAAGTGTGTATACTTTTTAGGGTTTAACATTTTGTTGCTGATTTTGTTTGTTGCTACTCCAAAAGATTTATTAAATACATTCATTAAATAGCTGTTTACGCATACTACAAAGAAAAACTCTGTTGACATAGAAGTTATACCTTGTACACATTTTGTTTAAAACATATTTTCAGCATTATATTTAAAGTTTATTGGAATATTCTTCTAATATTTATATTATTGATAATAATACTTCAGCAAGCTTACAATGTTTCACTTGTTTGAACAACCCGGTAGATTATTAAGAAAATCGAATTAAACATTTTGACTTAATTTCCTAACACTTTTTCTGACTCCCCTTGATTAGTTTCTAGGAATAGGACATCACAGGCAGCAGTTACATGTACTTGAAAGGCTGCTAAAAATAACATACCAGTGTAGTACCCCCTTACTAGAGGTCAGAAATAATACTACCTAAACATATTAACTTTGTCTTCTCCCTCCTTTTCTCCAGGTGATTCCACCTAGATCACAAACTACTATCCCAGAAATCCCTTCATCTCTCACTCCCTCTCTTTCTCTCTCTCTGGCTCATCCCTACTGACCAACAACTAGTAGCAGTTCAGTTTCTTTTTTTTAGTTCCTCAAAAGATTTCACACCAGCCACATGTGCTACTCCCGACAGCGGACATTTTAGCCAGCCACGAGGGACTCACACAAGAATGTAGACAAAGTTAAATAAAGTTTGTTTTGACAGGTTAATATTTGTATCTCTTAATTATTATCCAAAACATACTAGGTACAAATATTACACCAGTTATCGTTACTGTGCGTAAAATTTTAGAAAAAAATTCAATATTATAAATGTTATTTTATGTACTCGTCTAAAGAGAAAAGTTATTTTTAGAAACCATAAACATATTTATTTTGTTTTCCTAAAATATAGACATATTGATGTAATTTGTGTAAAAGCAAAACTGAAATGCGACATGTTAGTGGCCACGATCTGCAAAATATGAGACAAGCAGATGACCAGTAAAAAGAGGATACCAAATGCGAACTACAAGTCGGGGATACTGAAATGAAGCAGGCACCGAAATTTAAATACCTGGGAAGTGTTTTGACAGAAACTGTGACACTGAGTTCCGAAGGCGTATTGGAATGGCCAAGAATCCATTTCAAAGTTTGAGTTTGAGTTTTTACTTAACGGCATATCAACCTCTGTGGGTTAATTAATGCCAAAAAGAGTTTTAAGGTATGTTTTTTAATGTTTGGTTATAGTGAGAAGGTTGATTTAGTCAAATTTTAATGAAATATTTTTATTTTTATTCTTTTTTATTTTAGAAAACTGAAGATATCTTCCAGTTTTGTATTAAAAAAAAATTGCTGGTAATAATTTTTTTCCTTCAAAAATGTATATATTTCTATAATTTTAATTTTATATTCACATTATATTTTGACCTCAGTTTGGGGATTAACTATTTGCTCATAGTTGGGACCCTAACCCTAACAGGTGCTACCACCCTGGGTTAGGGTGGGCCTTAGAACAACAGCAAATAAGAGGTGTTCCCATGCTTCTCACAACCTCCCAATCAGAGGCCTTACTGCCGGATGTAGTTGTCATACCCAGAACCACCAAATGTTGTGTAGAGAATTGAGAGACAAGGAATTTTTTCTTCAAAACAAAGAAAATGTAATAGACTGTTATGTGATATCTGTTATTCTGTATAGCAGTGAATGTTTGACAATCTCCTCACAGATGAAGAAATGACTAAAAGCAGCAAAAATGCAGTTCTATAGAAGAATTATGCTGATAAAATGGTCTGAACATATGAGCATCGACAAGCTTTTGGGGAGTATGCAAACAAAAATGAAACTTAGGTTTCTGGGACATGTAATGAGGAAGGAAGACTTGGAGATTCTAATACTCACAGGACGGATAGAGAGGAAGAAGACATGGACAAACAGCGCGATAGGCTTGAGCAAGTGGATGGCGGAACAGGATTTGGGAAATATATCAAGAGGAAAAAATGTTAAGAGCAACAAGTGATAAGAGCAAGTGGAAGTCTGTGATTGGCCAAGTCCTAAAAAGACACGCCACATAAGGAAGAAATAGATATACATTACCGGCCATAATTATTAAGCCATCCCATTGTTTTAAAGAAATGATGTATTTTATACTATGTTTTAGTATCTATTGCCAAGTGAATAACTTTAAATGAAAATAGAATGGTTCTTTTGTTAATATTCCTCAATTACTTGCATCTACTTACGCACAAATACCCTTGGGAAAGATATTAATCTCTTCCTTCCAGTTACGTGTTAAATAATAAGATAGATTACGTTCTATAGCCTGGACTAGCAATCAGTCTACCGCAGAAAGCAATAGCAAGCTACTGCGGGATTAACTTCTATCCAGTCAGTCATGTCTTTTTCGAGACATGATCGCCCAAAGCGTGTATCACGTATGGTACTTAACTGACAAACATCTGCATCAAATGAATTTATAAATATTTAATAATTATCTCTATTGCAGTTTCATCAATGAAAGATTGAAGAAAATTTAGGGTGATTCGGACGCGTTCATCCTTGCTTCCTTGCTTTGTAAAATTTTGCAAATATTAATAACAAAAAAGCCATTCTATTTTCATTTAGAATTATCCACTTGGAAATAAATACTAAAGGTAGTATGAAATATATATTTCTTTTAAAAACTGTGGTGGCCTAATAATTATGGCCGGTAGTTTATATGCTTTCAATATGAAAACAATGAATTAAAAATGTTTAAAGCGTAATATTTCTCACACATGCTACTTACAAAAATGAAATACTTAATAAAACATGTGTATTTACATGTGTATTTGCATTAATATGCTAAAGACTACAAATAAACTGCAAAAAAACAGAATGTATGGTCAGTAGCAAAATGAGCAGACCAAAATGCCAAATACAGGTGGGGGATATTAAAATCAAACAGGTACAAAAAATTAAATAGCTGGGAAGTGTTCTAACAGAAGACGGAAAGTGCGACACAGATATCCGAAGATGAATTGGCATGGAGAAGGGCGCGTTCCAGAAGCTGAGTAGAGCATTAACAGACAGGAAAATTTCGCTAGAAACAAAGAAAAGAGGTCATGTGAGGTCATTTTTTCAATGTGGCAGTGAATGCTGGACAATCTTATCAAAGATGATGGAAAAACTTGAAGCAATTGAAGTGTGGTTCTTCAGAGGAATGCTGCGGATATCATGGATCGAGCATGTGAGCAATGACGAGGTTTTGGAAAGGATGGAAACGAAAAGTAAATTAATACTGAGCATCAGGAAGAGACAGCTATGAGACAGCAATGAGGAAGGAGGTCTTGGGGAACCTGATACTAACAGGCCAGATAGAGGACAAAAGAGACAAAGAAAGCAGCGGATAACATATTTGAAAGGCATGAGCATGTGGATGACAGAACGGGGATTGCGTGGTATAACAGGAGAAAAAGTGAGCTGAGAGACACCAGAGATAAACAGACGTGGAAAGCCATGATCGCCTACGTCCTGAAAGGATAGGGCACATAGAAGAAGAGAAGAAGTAATTGTTATTACTTTTCTGTTAAGCGTAGCTTGTTATAAATAAGATTAGTGTTAAAGGTTTGGGCTGTTTTCTTCTTCTGATTTAGAGTATTTTGAAGAGTAGAGTAGATGAACAACTAATTGATGAGTATTGGTTTTGCAAACGGTTGCCATACAGGAGGCGTAGGTTACTAGACAAACGTTTATAAACACTGATAACATCATATTTTTAACGTCATTATTATCACTGTATTTAATGTCTATCAAAATGAGAAAACTCGAAACCAATAAACATGCAACAAATTTTATAGTCATTGTAAAATATTTACAACTCACAAACTAACAAGAAAGACATAGTGACCAAGTCACTACCAAAATGAAGTATTCTTTAATATTAATAGTTAGTCGGCAAAAAACAAAATATTCTCGGTTAATACTTTATTAAGACTAATATCTCGAAGAACAGTCTGTAAAATATCAGCACGTCGAAATGTTATATTGTCAAATGTTAACTATACTTTGAATATTTAAAAAAATTATTAGAGTTGACGTTGTGAATATAAATTTTTTGAAAACTACGTAACAGGTGGATGCATATATTTTATTGTTTATTTTTTAAGTCGTTCAAAATAAAACACATGCAAATAGGATACATTGACATAACATTTGAAGGCCTGATAACGATAAAAAGAACTTCTTAGAATTCTGAAACTATGCTTCAGATTTCACTGTTAATTCACGACATCGAAAGACATGAAAATATGAGCAATTTTGAAAAGCCTTAAAAGTAATTACATGCAACTGTGGAGGTTTGATATAAATTAAAATAGAAAATTATATAATTCCTTATAATTAAAAATATATAATTTTCAATAAAATTGAAATTGAATGAAATATTTGCTTTTCCATTATAGACACACACACACACACAGACACACACACACACACACACACACACACACACACACACACACACACAGTATTTACGCTCTCACACTCTGATTGAGCACTCTGGAAGAGTGGGAGACTTTGTAAACAGTAGCTACTCCGGCATATACGCATCGCTCATTCGATAATGAATTGGAGCACGCTAGCTATTGGGCGTGTTTATATGCGCTAAAAAGCCTAGGGGTAGAATCGCCGACTGATGCCGATGCGGTCGGGTTTCAATCCTGCGTTAGGAAGCGAACGGAGTCTAAGCCGTACTGATTAGCTGTGAAACAGATCTGTCTGTGGATGACTATAGAATGATATATATATATATATATATATATATGTGTGTGTGTTCAATTAAATTTTAGAACTTTTGTATATAAAAAATGTTCAATTTGTAAACGAGTTATTACGAGTCCTAGGTTTCCACAATGGTAGAAAACTAGGTCTCGTAATAACTCGTTTACAAATTGAAAATTTTCAAAAGTTCTGCAATTTAATTGTATTGAACACTTTTTAATACAAATGTGCACTTGTCTAACCTTATTATGACTCGAAACTAAGTAATTAAATAATTAATATATATATATATATATATATATATATATATATATATATATATATATATATATATACTTGGTATAAATCAATAGCCCAAAGAACAAAAAGGAGCCGACTTATAATCCTAGACTGGGGGAAAAAAGTATTCGATGACTCACATTGAGGCAGAACTTAATATTTATAAACTGATTCCCGCTAGCAGATTACCGACCCTAAAAAATAAAGTTTTATACACGTATGCGCATTTTTTTCCCCTGTCAGCATCTTAGCTCTTCATCCAGTTGGTCCAGCTGGTAGAGATTATATTCCAGTCTATGCGCAGATAATGGGATATTCTACTACGATTAAATATTTTACAATATGGCCGAATTTGAAACTGTCTTATATTCGAGAGCCAGCTGAAAAGCTCATATTCAGATCACGCAATAAATGTAAGGCGACAGCAGTTGTATTCGGGTACACTGGTCTGTCTACTTACATTTATATCTTGGTCAGCTTATTAAATTCCCCACCGACCCTAATCCACAGCCAACATATCATCTAATCAAAATGCGTTTGTGGAATTATAATTAATTCATTTCAATAATCTAAGCGTTTATATTTTTATTATGTATAATTCAAATATAGAAAATATGGGAGATTGATTTTTACCGAATTTTCTTTTTTTTTTTATGAATACGGAGATACGAAATTTGGTTCGTAAAAACAATATCAGATTTATAATTCAGAAAATGTATGCACATATAGTGCTTATTTTACACATTTATCTTGATATTTACTTATTTCAGACGTTTCGAAAGATGACTTGTTTTTATGTACCTCGCTTTTTTTAAATTAATAAGTCAGTTTTGTTTTATTCTTCATACAGAGATTTTCCGTTTTCCAATTTGTTGGTACAATAGAACCTGTCGTATGCGACCACCTGTTGTCAACGACCGCCTTCTATTCACGGAGGATTTGCTAATGTTAATTGACCTTAGTGTGGGACCACCTCCAGAAGGCGACTAGCGACTAACATCAATGAGTGAAAATCACTGATCAAACGACTGCTTTAAAAAATCCATTTTAGTCGTACACTGAAATCTTCTAAATGAGGAGAAACTAAATGAGTAATCTATTTCATTTTAATTTGATCTAAGCCAGGAACACTTCCTCATTGTTTTGTTATTGTAGTCTTATATCATACTGTTATTTCTTGTTGAAAAGTACATTGCCTGAGTTCATCTCATAGTCAAACATCGGCTGGTTTGGACAACATGTGTTGCATTTGATATGTTCAAGGAATTTATCGCTGTCTCTGTACTGACTTGGATAACTTCAGGAACTGGGAAAATCACGATTATGTCTCTTTCTCAAATGTCTATCCGTTTCTTTATTTTTTTTGTGTATCTATCTACTCGATATCTATTTGAGTATATCTATCGCTATCTCTCTGTTTTTCTACCCACAACCAGGATCGCTGTCAGTTTTTTGTATGTTTTTTTTTATGTTTTAACAGAGATTCTCTTTTGCTATCATACAATTCTAAGGAAAAAACTGAAACTGTATACTTTTTTTAAGTCCACTTAATAAATATTTTCTGTGAATAAATATTTTTGTCTCTTGTTAACCGTTGTAAATACGTTTTTTAAAATTTTAAAATGAATTATGGTGAATAAAATTCTTTGAAGTCAGGCTATTTTCTTATGTTCTCATTTAATTATTATCAGATTACATGGTAAAATTCTAATATCTACATTCTGATGAGTGGAATATACGTTCCTGGCGTAAATAGGTCATGACTTTGAGCATTTAGTGAGCGACCACTAGGTGGTCGCATACGACAGGTTCCACTGTATTTTAATTATTGACCATCAAATTATTTCAGTTCAAGAGTCTTTAATTAATGCTGCTATTTTTTATTCCGCATTTTGAGAATCATAGTTTTTTTTTATTAATCTTCATTATTTCTAATTTATAATTTTTTCCCTATTTTATACTTTATTACCTTCTTTCATCTTTTCATCTTTAATTTGTAACTACTTTTACTTTCGTCTTTCATCTTTTCTTTCATTTCCTTTCGTCGTATCTTGTTTTCTTATCTCCTGAAATCGCTGCGAAATATTTTGGTATAGAACGTAGGAATTATCTTTGTTATCGTTCATTTTTAATTACGCTTTCCTTTTAGGTTTTCTTTTGTGATATTTTCTTCGGTTTTTCTTTTGATCACCTCTGTTTCTTCTTTTAATTCCCCATTCACTATTATCTTTATACTTCATTCATTACTGATTTCATTCGTTTATATTTCAGTCCAATTTGAACCTTGTCTTTTGTTTTTCTTATCTCTTTCATTTTAGTCAATTTTTAATTTTCGTCACTTTATTTCTTTCCTCATCTATCTCGGTATATTTTAATTTCTTTCTTCTTTTCGTTTTTGGTTTTTTCATCATTACTTTCTGTTGCTTTCATCTCTTTTTTCTTCTTTATTTATTCTTATTTTTTATCATTCATTGCTGTTACTTTTATTTTTCCTATTTTTCATTTCTTTTTTGTTTAAAATTTCATAACTATTTAACTATAGGTCACTTTCTTTCTACCTTTTTTTATCAATGTACTTTATTCCATTTTCATAACTTTTTTATTTTTTCACATTTAATTTTTGTATCTTTCCATATTTTCTTTCTTTCTTTCTTTCTTTCGTTTTATTTCCCCTTCAGTGTTTATCTCATTCTATATTTGCATTTCAGATTCTCTTTTAAAATGTATTTATTTATAGCCTCTTTTTTCTTATATTTATCACTTACTTGTATTTTTACCTTCCTTCATTTTCTTCCATTTTTCCTTCTTCATTTTTCTCTTTCATCTTTTCTTTCTTTTTCTTTCATCATTCCATTATCTTCGAATCAGCTTTTAAAGTTGTTATCTTTCTTTGATTTGAACAACGTAATTTCCTCTTTTAAAGCTCACTAATAACGTCCTTATTTTCGACGTGTATTTCTTTCATGTTTCCTTTAAATTTCACTCACATTTTTTCCACTTATCTTGCAATCTTAAAAAAATGTTTTATTCATTTCAATTTTTTCACGTTGATTTTGTTTCGACTACTTGACGCTAGTCTTCCCATCGTCATTCTATTTTTTTAACATTCAAATTTCTTTTATGTTCTTTGGCGTCGCACTTTTCCATTTGGCTTCAGTAATGACGTTTTCCTTTAAAACCAGTCGAATCGTGGCCTAAAAAATGAGGGCAAAATATTGATACTGATATGCCGTCTAAAATTACGGCAACATATATATTGATGTACCTACTATTGAGTATATTACATTAAGACGTAAGAAAAAAAGAAAAGAAACAAAATAATCCGAAACCTCCTGAGCATGACTGTAGACTGTAGGGATATATATATATATATATAATATTAAATATATATATATATATAATAAAGATATATATATATATATATATATATATATATATAATCGTATCACCCCAAGCAAATTAAGACGTAAGAAAAAAAGAAAAGAAACAAAATAATCCGAACCTTTTGAGCATGACTGTAGATTATAGGGATATATATATAATATTAAATATATATATATATATATATATATATATATATATATATATATATATATGTATATATATATATATATATATTTAATCGTATCACCCCAAGCAAGGCATTACACTGCCACTATAGCGCAGGGGATTACATAGAGCGATTGGATATAGGAAATGTCAGAAGGAGGGTGATAGACGAGTAAGGAGGTACATAGGAAAAGGGTTTGAGAGAATGGGTGCGAGTTAGTGTGTTAGTAGGTGTGTATTGTCCTTACATTAAACTCCTGGACGTTGTAGCCGTCGGGGAAGCAAGTATGGGGAAGGCGGGAAGTGCGAGAAAAGAAGCTGGTGGAGTAGAAATTGCGGTCACATTTCATCGGTTTCACTGTAAAAGGGTGGGACCTAGTTGCTAATCTAGTATCTCGTGCAAATTCATACCTAGGGGGCACCAGTGATCTAAGTTCTTCAGAGCAGAAGCCGTGAAAGTATTTATAGAAGAGGCACAGGGAAGCCACGTCTCACCGGTGAGAGAGTGATACTGCAGGCGTCAGCCAAGTCAGTATCGATCACATTACAGATTCTCCGTTGTATTTTGTCAAGGACCCCGAGGAGGATAGCAGGGGCCCCCGCCCAGATGTGGCAGCAGTATTCAATATACGGGCGGATGGTAGATTTATATATGTGCAGGATGGATTCAAGCGGAAAGAACTTCCGGGCCCTGCATAGAGAGCCGACTTTCTTAGCAGCGGATTTAGCAATGGATTCGACATAGTCATTCCACTTGAGGTCCGCTGAGAGTGTCAGGCGAAGCAGGCGTGGTGTATTACCCTCTGGGAGGTACGCCTGTTCCATACTATATATATAAAATATAAATATATATATATAATATATAAATATATATAATATTGAAATATATATAATATTGAAATATATATATATCAATATATATATATATAATAATTAAATATATATATAATACGTAGTGAGTTCGATCCTCACTGGGTACCCCATATATTCGGTATTGTGCCACATCTAAGCGGCGCTTAGTAAATCAACTATAATATTAAAAAATGAAAGAACACGTAGATTAAAAACCCACTGTTCAAGCATTTACTTTGATAATCTGTGCTCGATATAGAGTAGAGAGTAATATTGTCATTCTGTTATTACAATGGTTCATAAAAGCTTAATATTACTACACAAAAATTTAATGTTTCAGAACATAACTGTTCCTCTTCAGGTTATATGTTAAAATAAATAGTGAAAACGATTAACTTTTGAAAATATAAGAAATTAATCTTATATTTGTACTGAACTCACAAATCTTTAGGTCAAGTCACTGGAACTAACCAAAGTCTATATCCACTGAGTCATGTGTCCTTCATGATAAGAGCATGTGAATTTAGTGCGACACAGAGATCCGATAGCGAATTGGCATGGCGAAGGAAGCATTCCAGAAGTTGAGTAAAGTATTAAGAAACAAGAAAATTTCGCTGGGAACAAAGAAGAGAGTACTGGACTGCTACATGATGTCTGTCATTCAATATGGCAGTGAATGCTGGGAAATAACATCAAAGATGAAGAAAAAACTTGAAGCAACTGAAATGTGGTTCTACAGAAGGATGCTACGAATATCATGGATCGAGTATGTGAGCAATGATGGGGTCTTGGAAATGATAGAAACAAAAAGGAAATTAACAGTGAGCACCAGGAAGAGACATCTGAAGTTCCTGAGACACGCAGTGAGGAAAGAGAGCGTGGAGAACCTGATACGAACAGGCTAGATAGAGAGGCAAAAGAGACAGAGGAAAGCAACGTATAACATATTTGAAAGACCTAATCAGGTGTATGATAGAACGAGGATTGCACGATGTAACAGGTGAAGGTGTGCTCAGAGCCACCAGGGATAGGGAAACGTGGAAGGCCATGATCGTCCTGTAGGTACAGGGTACATAGAAGAACATAAACGTAATGACTCAGTAACGATTGTTGCTAGAGTTCGTTTTGTAATCTTTTGATGCTAATGATTTTTTTTAGCTTTTTTTACCAGAGCTTATATTATAAACTTTGACGCTAATGAAATCTTTAGCAATCCGTATTACTGGTTCCATATTGTATTCATCACTATGCTTGGTTTGTTTAAAAGTTTTTTGTTGCCTAGCATAGGCGCTGATTCCTTAAGTTTACATTGTTTCCAGTGGAGTTCTCTATTTATTATTTCATCTTCATCCTATAGATGGCGATGGTTCCTTTTTCACTCCCTATGTGGTCAACTACGCCTGATCTTTCTATCTCTCCTCGTAATCCGGCCTTGAGATGTTCTTGTAACCTTACCTTAAGTGGGCAGCCTGTTTCACCTTTATATTTCTTTCTGCATCTACATGAAATGGCATACACACAGTCCTTAGTCATGTTCTCCTCTTTTAGGAGTAATTAATCAGGAGAGGTACCTGCGAGGTGTAGAACCAATTCTGAAGATCGTCAAGATATTATATGAAACACATATACTTTGTATTTTCTACGATATCTTCTTCACATAGAATAGACAGACCGAAGCAGTTTTATGAGAGGTGTTAGCCTCATGGACTCTCCCTTCCACGTTTGTTGGAGCTGTTCTCATGTAATCTTGATAATTGTTACTTTGTAGGGTACTGCTTGTACTGACCATTTCCTGTTCGTATATCTCTAGGTCGCCGCTTATGACTTTTGCTCGATGTTACAGGCAGTGGACGATCCCTTCCTTTATAATGTAAGTTGTGATGAGAGTTAAAGTTTAGGTATTGTCCGGTGAATGTTGGCTTGCGGTATACAGATGTCATGAACCCACCCCTCTTTAAGATATCAGTACATCCAGGAATGATATTTGTTGTCACTTGTTTCTTTTTTACAGCGAATTACATGGATGATCGTATTGATTTCAAATGTTCCAGTAGCGTCTGGACATATTCCTGGTGTGGCCATATTATGAAAGTATCATCAACGTATCTCAGCCATAGAATTGGCTTTAGATCTGTGGATTCTAATGACAATTCTCAAGGTATTCCATGTGTACGTTAGCCAGTGATGGTGAAAATGGTTAGCCCATTACTAAGCCTTCATTCTGTCGATATATGTGTGATCCTATTCCAAAGTGTGTTGTTTGTATGAAGAACATCAACATCTCAATCAGGTTATCTAGTAGAATTCTGGTACGTTCTTTTAGTGATGAGTCAAAGGCTAGTCTGTCTTGACTGCCGATAGTGCCTCTACCGTGGATATCTTGGTGAATAATCTCACCACATCCATGCTCGCCATCTGGTTGCATTACATAGGAGCATCTTTGATAAGTTCCACATAGTGGGCAGAATTTCGAACATATTATGGTGGCTTTTCTATCAGTGCATCAATTATATCTACAACTAAGTGACTCAGAAAGTGGGACACCGAGCCTTGGCTATTAACAATCGATTTGACTGGAATACCATCTTTGTGAATGATAGTATATTGTTATACTATCGTTCACCGAACCGATCACTTTATTATAATATAAAGTGATCGGTTCGAAATTCTTAGCATCTGAAGAAGGCTGTAGCATACATTGGTTGAAACGTCGTAAACATAACACTAAAGATGAGGGGATTAGTCCGAAAAATGTAAATTCTTTTGAGTTCTGCCAAGGTTGGGCTGTGAACATTTTGCAGCATTAGTTCAGCTATGGCAACAATACACTTTTCTTGGTTTGATCTAATTCTTTTAAAGTTAGAGAACCATGGCACTAGGATTTAGGTATTTTCTAGAGCGAATACAAGTGAGTCCATTATATCAGCATCTTTTGCAATTCCCTGAACATACGTTCTAGACATCTCTATCATGAAAATAAATTAAAGAGAAACATATCCTAAACAGAAACTATGATCTGAATTTGGGATGACAGCATTGATGGAACTTATCCTGAACCCAACAGAAAAATAAAAGATGTAGAATTAGTAATTACTAAATAATTCAGGTACCTCGGCGTATGAACCCGCTAAAATAAAATTAAGTATGAGAGAAAAAGAAATAGAAAATCAACCTGAAAACTCGAGTTATGTTCTTAAATAACTTTGTCAGATAGTGGTTTTTATGTGAATGTTACAGAAGGATCAAAATCCATTAAGAAATAATTAATTTGCTATCTGTATACAATCGCTTCCTCAGAGCAATACTGAAGAAACGGCTTTAATAGCCTGAAGCCTGTTAAGAATAACAAAGATTATCCTGTTTTTATTTGCCGGATGGCTTTATAGAATCACAAAGAACTGTATTATATAACAGACACTATATCAATTGAGGACTAACAACAACAGTAACAACTAAAATGGGCGGCACATATAATTCTAAGAAAAAGTAATGACTTAATCAAAATCTTGATGTCTCACATCACATTAAATCGAAGGTTCGGAAGGAAACCTCAATCAACTAATGGAAAAAGCATTAACAGCTCCTGAATTTGAGAAAACTGTTTTCCTCAAAATGTGATTTACGAGAAAGAATTTATAAATTTCAACCGGAGACACTGCTTAATTGCAATGTTGTCCTTATAAGGAAACGGTTAATATTAACATGATCATTTAAAGTACTTGATTGTTTGTTTTTTTTTATATTTTTCTTTCTATTTTTCTCAATTTAGAGATTATTCCAACTGTTTTTACGCAACATCCTTTCAATTCTCCTAATCTAAACTTATTTATAGATGGAACTTTGTATCCGTGTGTGTATGTGTGTGTGTCTGTGTGTGTCTTCGCTATCTATAGACTCCGAAACGGCTGAACCGACATCCTTGAAAGTTTACACAGTTGTACTGTAAGTGTCTACGAGTGTTATTAGCTAGGTTTTGTGTCGAGGTACCCCAGATAAATATCGAAAATCGATAATCGAGAAAATCGGGTTGTAGAAGAATTGGTCCGATAGAAACGATATTCAGAAGTTTCAAGGTTGTAGTTCTTTCAATAGTGCAGAAAATCTATTATATATATATATATATATATATATATATATATATAAGGCAAGATGTTTGTGTGTGTGTCTGTTTATCTGCCTGTATGCCTGTATTTTTGCAGCCTTTCTTATGTTAGTTTTTACTTCGGGTTTGGTTCTAAGTAGGTATAAATGTAGTTCTTAATCTCAGCTATGATACCATCTACTCAGAAGACTTATTTAGCCTTCAAAATTCAGTTTACGACGAAAAACACTTATTTGATATCGATACCTGGAAATCAAAATTTGACTTATATCCATTAATTTTTCTTTCTATCAACGGTTTCGCATTGACTGCAAACAACTACTGCTTTTTTGTTTTTCGTGCCAACGTCCGAAGAGTCTGAGCTCCAGGACCATGTATTATTTTTAAAGCTTTCATTACACCCGAGCAACGCCGGGGTATACTGCTAGTTTCAATATATACATAAACGTGTGAAATACTGTTTTTTCCCAAAAAGAAAAAGGATTGACGATGTGCTTAAAGAAAAAGTCGAAATCAGATTTTGCAAGTAGGTGGTAAAATGATTTTGACCAATGGGAGCGACTTGCAAGACCAAAAAGTAAGTGCGCAAAATATAGATTACAATAAAAGGACTTCATCAGCGCCAGTCAGTAAGTGAGACTCAGATGGAAGCACCGAGAATGACAAAATTAAAATGTAACTTCAACTTCAAATCGACCCGGAGATAAGGTCAAGTCACATCTTATTCTCTACTGATTCATTCTAATTCTTCTTCTTCATCCAAAGATATTCCTACGAAACAAACGCCCATCTACATATCTTAATGCCCATAACTTTATCCTTGAACACGAACTCTATTCTTAATTCCTTAATAATGTTTTTAATTGCACATTAACTTCTACAATTTGTGTTATTCTTTTCTTTTAATAAATTTCTATTTTAAAAATGCAAAATGTATGTTTTATTCTTACACTATTGCACACAATTCCACATATTCGAACCTGCCGACAACCAACCTTCTGATAACGATGAAAACCTTCTGATGATGATAAATCTGCATACGTCTTGTAAGCTGTAGGGGGTTCGGTTATGTATGACACAAGGCCGAGTCAAAGGAAAATTAACCAGTTCTATATAGCCACAAATTCTTTAATTTTTCTCCTTATTGAATTACTTGTCTCTTCCTTTTTTTTTTTCGTATTTTGTTAATTCTATTGGTTGTCTTGTTTCTTTTAATTGACTTCTTTCATTTTTTTTATTCGTTTTATATACTTTCATCTTTTTTTTCTTTTGGCTTTCATTTGTTTTATAATTTTCTTTTTTTTTTTTTATTTGTTTCCTCTTTTTCTTATTTACTTTTTCATAATCAATTCACCCCAAGCAAGGAAGAAATGCCACTTGTGCACAAGGAGTTATAGTGAGGTAATAAAAAAGTTACAAAGGATGTCGAAGAAAAGAAAAGATATGAGGGAATCAAGTAGATAAAAGATGGTTAGTGACGTCGCATTTAAACTTATAGATATTACAGCTATCAAGGAAAGAAGCGAATGAAAGTAATTTCCAGAAACGAGAAGTGCGAGAAAAGAATCATTTAGAGTAGAAGAGGTGGTTATATTTAATTAACTATAGGACCTTGCTAGTCTAGTAGCAGGAGAAATACATATGTTCGGGGTTCTAGAGGAACATAAAATTACTTGTAGAAAAGACAGAGGGAAGCCATATCACGTCGGTGAGAATGTGACTGTAGGCGGGCTGCCTAGTCAGGATCGATTATATTGCAGACCCTCGTTTAAAATATTTCGAGAACTTCAATACGAAGAGCAGGAACATCCGACCAGTGAACCAACCTTCGAACAATATTCAATGCACGAACGAATGGTAGATTTATAAATGTGCAAAATGGATTCTGTCGATTCTTCTGAGTAGTAATTTCAATCCTCAGTGGGTACCCCGTACTTGTTTCACATCTAAGCTGCGCTTAGAAAATCACCGTACAATATGGTGGGGCACTAGCAAATTTTAATTCCGAAATTGCGGCCTAGAAAATGTAAAATTTGGAAAAGAATACCTTAGGTCTTGGACACCTCAAGGTGGTGTAATGGTTAACATGCATATCTCGCTAGAATGAGTACAAGTGAGTTCGATCCTCATTGGGTTTCCCATACTTTTGGCCTTGTGTCTCATCTAAGCTGTGCTTAGAAAATTACCACTTCCTTAGGTTGTTGTCTTGTTTTTTTAATTCGCATATATATTGACTCTCCTTATTTTTGAATTATTTTTCTCTTCCTCCCGTAATTTTTCAAATATTTTTCATATTTCGTTTTATTCCTTTTTTAATTTTTATTTTCAACTCCATTTTGTTTCCTACCTCATTTTTTCTTTGTCTCTTTCTTTTTCTTTTATATTTTGATCTTACCTGACTTCAATTTTTACCCAAACCCCTTCCCTCCATTCATGCCTTCCCAATTTTCGTTCCTCCGCAAATACCCACTCAACCACTCTGGGCACCTAATTTCTTTCGACGTAATTTCCGTTTTCACTTCCTGCGTTCTTCCTTCCTGTGAATTCTCTCTTATTTTTGCTTTTTACTTCAATGTTCGTCACTCGGCCAGCTACAAACGTTTCTGCTCCGCTCATTTCGCCTCGTTCATCAGCCGCATAACAAGCTTATATAAAGCGACACAATTCATTCAGGCCGATTGCTTGCTTGCAAGCAAGACAAATCAAACGGGTAATTCAGCTGGAAGCTAAATGGGAGAAACGGGTCTTAATCGGAAGTCAAGCTTTCTTTTGTTTACCACTTACGCACCTACCTGAACGTATGTATACCGGAAAAGAAAAATTAAAAAAAACAAAAAACAAAACAAAAACAAACAAATAGCAGGTCAAACGTAAGAATCTTTCTTCATTTATCATTTTTATATATGCACGCCATCAAAGTAATACACACAAAGAATGTACATAAAATATGTCGGAATTTTCTCCTTAAAAATTATTGTTATTCTTACCACGTTTTTCTATACTTATATATACTGTATCCTTAAGAAATGTAGGTGATAATGGCTCTCCCCAGCTGCCTATTTTTCATAAGTGAAAGAAATTTCGATCTCCTGACTATCCTCCCCGAACATGTTTTTCTAACTGTTTACATAGCCTCTTGCGTTCAATATATCTTGTGAGTGTGACAAGCCTTCTTTCCTCACCATGTTCCAGAAATTTGAACTGTTTAATTCTGATTTTGTTAAATCGTTTCAGCCCAAGAAAGGCGGCACCGCCACTGATGTGCAGCGGGCTGCATAAAAGTAAAAGTTTAGACAGGAGGAGAGTGAAGATAAAGATGAACCAGTTACAGGGGTTGTCAGAGAAAGGGCAAGAGAAGGATTGCAACACAGGTGTGAAGACAGTTGCGAAAGTAGAAAGAAAGAAAAAGAACAAGGTATACGGGGTTATGTAGAAAGAACTAAAGTCAAGTGGATTAGATATGGGTATTGACATTGCATATAAATTCATAGTTTAAAGTCGTAGCCGCCAGGAAAGCAAGTATATGGAAGAGAGTTCCACAGGCGAGAAGTGCTGGAAAAGAAGCTGATGTAGTAGAATTGTCGGCTGCATTTGGTAGATCTAACTCTAAATGAGAGGGATCTTGTTCTAAATAAATGTGTCATTTTTTATACTATTTCCTTTAGATTTTCCTCAACATCAGTCAGTAAAGTATCATACATGATACACACTTGGGCGATCATGTCTCAAAAGAGACATGATAGAATAAGTAGTCGATTTTCGCGCAATATGTTGCCATTACAGTAAATGGGAGTGTCATCTGTATAAATGCCTACTAGGGAACCAATGGTAAAAGGAAGAACAGAAAGAGCGTAAGACCTAGTGACATTCATTTCAAGAATTGATAGGAATTGTTAAATTAAATTAATCGTCCAGATATACTCTGGCCCTAGAGTTTGCGCAAGAGGCTATCATGCTAAATCCTGTCAAAGATTTTTGAGATATCTCGAGCAACAGCTCGAGGTTCGCCATTGTTATAAAGAGCTTGACATAAGTATTCATTAATGGCCGTTAGTAAATGTGATAGATCTGGCGAAGCGGAGGCCATATTGGTTGTCAGAGAGTAGGCCATGCGAGGTGACATCCTTAACCCCTTCAGAATTGATTATAACCGATTATTTTGTAGAAATGTGAAAAAAGGTTTAATGCGGGTAATAGTTAGTGGGGTTAGAGTTTACTACAAAGTTCTTAAAAATAAGAACTACATATGATCGCATTCAACGAGTTGGAAAGCAGAAGGCAGAGGGGCAATAGTTGCAGAGTTTGGCGAGGAATGCAGCCAGCTATTATGAAACACACCTATTCGATAGTGAATAAACTCTCCCACTTAATTTAAGTAGGAGTAGTAAGAGGTACGAGAGTCAGTCGATTTTGGAGGAGAGTAGTCGACAGTTAGTCGAATACGAAAGTAGTCAGCGACCTGGCAGGATTACACCGCGTAGTACATATAATATCATGTCCCTAATGTTGAACTTCTTTGGACCGACTTTAGCACTAATACTAACCTCCACTGCGAAAATAACTCCACAACACTAAGGGGCTTATTTTTTAGGACAACGGCTTGGATTCTATCCCTACCAATTCCTCTATAGAAGTCGTATTTAGAAATGATGTCTGAGACGGGGTTATGAACACATAACCCAATAAAGCCTCTGTTCTATGTGAGAATTCCGCTACTCCAGACGAATTAATTGATGAGTTAGAATAGAATTTCGAGAAAAAACATTTAACCTTTCTGCTGTAGATGTGAGAACTTTGAATTGATTGAATGAAGGATAGATTGATAGTTTTCTGTAGTTTGTAGTGAACAAAACATGTTCTAAATTTAAAATACGACTAAGCACCGACTCATTGATTTTTTAAGAAATAAACGAATTTTGTTAACACAGACAAAACTAGTGAAATTTCACACCTCAATGCAAAATGTTTGTCGTCCAATAGAAAGACTAGAATCACATCCGGGAGTGAATTCCCAAACTAAATAAAAGACGGACCAAGTTTGACCGTCGTCGGAGACATAAGATGACAAGCGTATTTAACACCTACCCTTGACAAAAATCAAAGGACCGCTATTATTGTTTCTATCTTTCTCTTTCACCTCTCGCCTCCTTCCCTTCCACCATTCACTCTGAGCGAAAACTACAACGACAATCCTACCCAACAATAAACGCTAATACCTATATACATACGTTCCTGCCTACGTACACATAAACTCATTTTGTACGGACTACTATTGATACCCTTAGCTTCTAAACATTGTTTCTCATGAACTTTTACCTTCTACCAATTCATGATATTCTTTACCATTAATAGTTTTTTTCAAACATGCAAAAATTATACTTTTATTCTTCCAGAAATCCACACATTTCAATCTCCAAACTTTTGATGATAGCGAAGTTGTAGGGAGTTCATTTATGTTTGACACATGGCCGATTTAAAAATAAATTAACAAGTTTCTGTGATTTGTGTATGATAATCATCTCACTATTGTGTCATTATTCATCAGTTGTCATGTTCATTTGTAACACTATATAGGGCTGGTAAATAGAAACGAAGATTTAATGGATATAACGATGAGCATACCAACACACTAACTCGCACCCATTCCCTCAAACACTCTTACTATGTCCCTCCTTACTCGTCTATCACCCTCCTTCTGACATTTCCTATATCCAATCGCTCTCTCAGCACCTTCTCCTACGTAACCCCCTGCACTATAGTGGCAGTGGAATGCCTTGCTTGGGGTGAAATGATGAAAAAAAAAGGAGAAAGAGTAAAGATTTGACTTTTAAAAAACAAGTGAAATGTCCAAGCCGTGAAAAGAATTTCCCACGGAAAACATACCCAAGGAAATCATGTCCTTTTTTGGCTGATATTGAATAATGACTTCTATATTAAAAAACTATTTATCAAAACATGAAGGGATAGAAAAGTCGATAACATTTGATTTAATGACCATCGACGAACGAGAAGCATTGTAACAAGTGTCTGGGAAATAAAATTTCCTTGTTATTAAAGATATCACCGACCCTAACAAGAATGGAAAAACTAAAAGAGTCACCTGGTAAATGATAAAATCTAGATTCGTAGATAATGTTTATTTTCATTAATGCAGGTTTCATTGAATAATATAGACAAGTTTTGTCTATTAATTTTGTGTAGGATCCGTTCATACCGTCTGATATACTTGATGCTGATGTCGTTAAAAGACAACAAAAAATCACAGTATT
Source organism: Ascarosepion bandense (assembly GCA_037127315.1). Lineage (NCBI taxonomy): Eukaryota > Metazoa > Mollusca > Cephalopoda > Sepiida > Sepiidae > Ascarosepion > Ascarosepion bandense. The sequence goes on from JBBBDQ010000374.1 coordinate 1,497,801, forward strand.
TGTTGAATTTTTTATCGGGTCTAAGCTTTCGGCTCACATAAGCCATTATCAAAGAGTAAATATTAACACACAGTAAACATAGAACATTTAAGCTATTAACAATAAAAATAACTGAATTGAAAATATAAGTCCATCCCTACCGTGGCGGATGGCCGAAGACAGTGACAAAATAGTTGTGTTGTGGTCCCTGGTCTGATTACAGACATTTGAGTACGTTGTTGGAAATATCTCACGGCGTCTGACGTTGCACTTAAATAAAAATTCAAATATATTCCGTCATTTAGAACAACACGGTTATCAACGCACACTTCTGAGAAAAACGCTTGTTGATAACACGTACATACTCAAACAAGAAAATAATAAGCAGAAACTAAAAATCCTCGAAGCACTCTACATAAAACAATTTAAACCTGGTTTGAATACAATCAATTTCGATATTTCCAACAACGTACTCAAATGTCTGTAATCAGACTAGGAACCACAACACCACTATTTTGTCACTGTCTTCGGCCATCCGCCACGGTAGGGATGGACTTATATTTTCAATTCAATTATCTTTATTGTTAATAGCTTAAATGTTCTATGTTTACTGTGTGTTAATATTTACTCTTTGATAATGGCTTATGTGAGCCGAAAGCTTAGACCCGATAAAAAATTCAACAAATACTGTGATTTTTTGTTGTCTTTCAACGACATCACCATCAAGTATATCAGACGGTATGAACGGATCCTACACAAAATTAATAGATAAAACTTGTCTATATTATTCAATGAAACCTGCATTAATGAAAAAATGCTGCCAAAATACACACAATGTTTATTTTGTAGATGAACTGGAAAGAAATGACTGACAGTGAAGGACATTTGGTCAGCGTCGAAATCTCAAAGTGGCTGGGATCAGCTGGAGTTGCAGTTGTCAGTTGCAGTCAGAGTTGCCGCAGATTTGAGAGAGTTTGCAGTTGGAGACGTCAGGCGTGTTATCATTTGACTGTCTACTTGAGAAGAACTTCCGAACTAAGCCTTGTTCCAGACTAATCAAAATAAGAAGCGGATTAGGATTATAGCTGTCTGCATGAGAAAGTAGTAATTTCAAACCCAGTGCTGTATCAACAGAACAGATAGAAAAACGTTTAATTCTATTAACATATTTTTTATCTTGCGTTTTTACTCTGTCTAGACCGAACCAATACAGTACTCTTTGGAGACTATTCAACTTTGCCCGCCTTATCGCCAAATAAAATACAACGTGGGATAAGGCAGGATTTGGACCCAATTAATGACCTCCTTTCATCATAATGTGGCAAAGTACGTCCAACTCTCATTATAATTGTATCGGTAACTTCCGTGTATATTCGGTAAGAGCAAAGTCTAATGTACGAGGGTAAATAAAATATTATCTTCACTTTAACATATCTTCAAGATTGCCAAACCGTCTTCTGCTCATGCGTGCTTATAGTTTGTACAGTTGTGGTCACGTGATTTAAGTTTGAATTTGAGCGCATCAGTTTTCTTTCTGCTGTTACAGTTTAAACATGGCTGTTCCGTTAGCAGTTTGCACCATGGAGGAACAGACGTAATGATTCGAATCATTCTACGTCATCAATTCTGTTCTCAATTACTCGAGTTTCCCGAGTCTCTTCATCAGTTGTAGTGATTGATGTGTTTGCTACTACTTCTTCATGCGTCACGCTTGTCTGGCCACTTTTAAACTTCTCAGTACGCTCGTACGCATTTCTAACTGGTACTACATTGTTGCCATATTATCTTAAAAGTCCCGGATGAATTTCGGCGACTGACACACCTCCCGACAAGGAAATCACTGCTCTTCTTTCTACTTTTGTGCACAATTGTGGATATATTTTTACTTATATTGTATAGTAAATTTGTTTTCAAGTTTTTAAGTGAATATTTAAAGTTGTTTTTTTTAAGGGAATCAAAAAGCTTAACAGTAATGTCCTTGGACTAGTGAGTTAGAGAAATGTGTGCAACAGTTCACGACATTAAACTTATTCATAAACGCTTGGTTAAAAAATTATGTACATGTTATCTAATGTTTGTAGACAAATTAACATGTATATTGAAGCGACTAGTGAAGAAATTAATATTGTAGACGTATTTTTTACGATCATTAAATCACAAGCAAAGCAAGATACTATTAGGACGCAAGGTGCTACTGAGGGTGGAAAAGAATGAGAAGACTTTAGGCAAGAGAAAGGATAATATAGAGCACTAGTCAGGAAGATAGCGATTAAAATTTTTCAAGCTTGTATGTGAAAAGGAAATAAGAAATTAGAAGAGAGTTAAATAAAGACGATAAAGAAGATAAACTGTTAGAATATTTAAGAAGGTTTAGGGGTCTCGCCCATGTTTGCCAAATGGGCCTTGCGCCAAATGCAACCGGAGTCCCCATAATTTGGTCCTGGGTATGACGGTAATCTGCATCCAGCAGCAAGGTCTCTGATTGGGAGGTTGTGAGGAGCATGGAACCACCTCTTAATTGTTGTTGTTCCCAGATCCACCCTGACTCGGAGTGGTAGCACCTGTTAGGGTCCCAGCTATGGGTAAATAGCTAACCCCAAATTGGGGTCAAAATATTTAAGAAGGTTTAGGGGTCTCGGCTATGTTTGTCAAATGGGCCTTGCGCCAAATGCAACCGGAGTCCCCATAATTTAAAATATCAGAATGTTGAAAGTTGGATGTTGAATGTTAAAATATGGAAGAATATTTCGTTTTGTATGTTAAAGTAAAATGTTCAAAGAGAACATGAACGTAGTTAGATATTCCAGAAAAATAGTAGTAAGGAGTTAAATGAATTCAGAGATTTTAGTTGATAGTAGCAGAATGTGCGTATGTAAAAAGTGTAACATGTTATCAATAAAATCTATGTTCCTTTCCTTTTTTTATGACCGGCGAGAGCGTGAAAAGGAAGAGGAAAAAATAAAGGAAATTGTATTTATCGGATTTAGTTTTTAGGAGTCAGTTGAAGGATCTTGTGGTTGTTATTGCTGTTGTTTCTTTGACGTTGTGTGAGTGAAGACGAAGAAAGAAAAATTGAAAGGAGTGGAAGTACGAATGTGTGTCAACAAGACATGACAATGTCAGCGTCTTGCAATTACTTTAGTTGCATTTTAGCGTGTCATTTCTATGTCCCCATCTAACTGACTGAGTCTGACTTTCTTTCTCTCTTCACTGTATACCGATTCACCTTTTCAAACTGGATCGCTAACTTTTCTTTCAGTTTTGCAAATAGCTTCCTTTCATTTGTTAGAAAATAAATTGAACATCTGATAGCGAAATTTGGCTTCGTCTTTTTCTTTCAGCACGGGGTCCATCTTTTTCCTATTCGGAAAAATTAAATTTCACTCTTGATTGTGAATTTTTGCTTTGATCTGGGTTTCCCAAAATGTTTTCAGTCATTCTGATGTAATTTTTACGAGTATACAATTTTACTTTTTTGCGTTTTAGTTAACTGTTTGAGGATATAGGATTTGTATCCTATAAAGACATATACAGGAGAAATCTGAACATCTAGCTTGTCTTGCTAGAACAACTACAACAGAATAATGAATTCAATTCACACTGGGTGTCCCATACTTATAGCCTTGTGCCATAATGAGTTCGATCTTCACTGGTTGTCTCATTTTTAGGCCTCGTGCCTCATCTAACCTACGCTTAGAAATCACGATTTTCAAGAGAAATCTGATTACTCTCTGCAAATCGAATAAAACTAAAAGAAGTATCTCAAATTTTTACCTTGTGCCATATCCAAACTACGGTTAGAAATTCATCATTTTCAAAACTTGATTGAACAATGAAAATTAAACAAGACTGAAGTAGAAATAACATTTTTATTCATTTTCTTTAAGGTGTAAGGTTAGATTGATAAATATTTCTTCTTTGTTCTTCATCTTGTCCTATATATATATATATATATACTAGCAGTATAGAACGGCTATGCTCGGGTGTAATGAAAGCTTTAAAACTAGTCCATGGTCCTAGTGTTGAGACTCTTTGGACGTTGGCACAAAAGACTAAAAAGCAATAGTTGTTTCCTGTTAAAGCGAAACAGTAGACTGACAGAAAAATGAATGGATATAAGTCAAATTTTGATTTCCTGGTATCTATATCAAATATGTTTTTTTCGTCGTAAACTGAATTTTGAAGGCTAAATAAGTCCTCTGAGCAAATGGTATCATGGCTGAGACTAAGAACTACAATTATACCTACTTAGACCCAAACCCGAAGCAAAAACTAAAATAAAAGGGCTAAAAGAATACAGACATACAGGCAGATAAACAGGCACACACACAAACATCTTGCCTTTTATATATATATTATCGATTTTCTGCACTAGTATAAGAACTGCAACCTTGAAACTTCTGAATATCGTTTCTTATGTATTTGTCAATGAATGTATCAAATTAGATTAAAATCGGACCACTCCTTCTATAAACCCGATTTTTTCGATTATAGATTTTCGATATTTTTCGGGGGGACCTCAACACGAAATCTAGCTAAGAACACTCGCAGATACTTATAGTACAACTGTGTAAATTTTCAAGGAAATCGGTTCAGCCGTTTCGGAATCTATAGTTAACGGACACACACGCACAGACACACACACATACACACACAGACAAAGTTCCATTTATAAATAAGTTTATATATATATATATATATATATATATATATATATATATATATATATATAAGAGTGATGGATATGTTATTCATTAATACGTCAGATTTAATTACTTAAACGGAATTTTTAAGGGATAGGCATATTTGAGTAGATACTCCATTTCTTTGTTCAATAGTAGATTTTCCTTATAAATGCTTATAAGACGCATGGAATACAGAAGCAGATATGATGATATGCGAAGTGATCCTTTAAATATTCAATATCTCATCCTAAACGAATCTACGAAAAAGAAAAACAGCATTCCTGTTTTCCCTCCTGAGGCCAGTATAATTATGATGAGTGGAACATTCTGATGTCATAAGTGTTTATAGTTTTGACGAGAATGCTTTTAAACAAAAATATATTCCAAAAAGTCGAAATCAGAATATTTTTTACAAAACAGAAACTATAATCAGGAATTGGAATGAAAGTAGTGACTGTTTACCTCCTAAATCTATAATACAATTCGGGATGTAGAATTAGTAAACACTGTAAATACCTGGTGTATGAATCTATTATAAGGATCTAGGACAGGAGAAAGGGGAATTGAAAATAGAATATGTTACTCATGGGGTAGTTTTGAACAAAACCCTAAATTGCTACAAAACTAGGCCCTCTTTTGTTAAAAAGATCAAGCCCCTCTAAAAAAGAATCTCGAAAAAAGATGACAACAATTCTGTCTCCTCAAAATGTTAATATTAAGAACCAAATATTTTTTTTAGTAATTCTTTTAATGCTTTCCAAATCGTTCTGAATTTAAGTTAACAGATTTGTTTTTCATGTCAATAGAAAATTTAGCTTGTTTTTTTCTGCAAAAAACATTATTTTGAAAATTATTGAAAAAAATCAAATAATTATCAGATATTAAGTTAATATACAGGACACTTTTACAAATAATGAATTAATTTTTAAAAACCTATTTTTAACCTAATATTAACCTAAAACACGAGTCATGTTCTTAAATATCTATCTACCGTATATTCAATGGATGCGTAAGATTGTCAAAATATTACATAACTATTACAAAGAAAAGTATAACGGAATTTTGTGTAAGGAGCAGAACATTTTTGAAACTTATATATTACATCAGAAATGTATCTTTTTCAATAGATTCTGCAGAAATATGAAGCCTCTCTCTCCCTAACACTAATATGTCTACTGTTGAGAAGTCAGAAGATAAATTCATCATTTGGGTCTTATAATTCCAACTGACATTCACTTTGACTTCAAGCGCATTTTATTTCCCGTGACACTCAGCTTTGGAATGACAATTAACATGGGTCAGCGTCAATCTCTAAACATAGATTAGCTTAACTTCATGTCAATATATTTCTCTTAAGGAAATTTTTACACTACATCTCATATTATTAAGCATGACATGTGTGATCGAAATATAAATTTAATAATTTTAAACTAAAGTTTGATTTGCTTAGTTAAGTCAACATCTATATGCGGATTTAGGATGAAACTAGTTTGATTTTGTGCAAATATAAGATGCAGTAGTAATGAAAAGTGCTGAATTTAGAAGCCTAAATATTTTAAACATTTTGTGGAATTCGATCATTTAAATGATTTGTCACATTCATTTGAGGCATTACGACATGTTTAAAACCTTTTGAGTTAGAACAAGTTGTAGCTTGCAATATTGATAATCAGATCTCTACGGACTGTATAGAAGTTCGGTGAAAATCCGGAACGACACCAATGCATGCCTCATAAAAGCAAGATGAGTAATTAAGAATTCTGATCGCTATTATCACAAGTGAATTATAAGAATACGTTTTACAAGACTGTAATTATAGTTGCTGATATAGCAAAAAAGTTTAAAAAGCATATTTCCGACGGTTAATTAAGTGACTTCAAACGGATGCATAATGAAAATATAATGAAATTTTTGACATAATATATAGAGACAAAATTTTTAAAAAATCACTAATAATTGCTGTTGCACACTCGATGAGCCAGATGTTCCGACTAAAATCTGCGGTGTGGTGGCGGTATGATATTGTCAGATGAGTTTATAAGCATCAATATGGTGCGTCTGTAGTAATTTGCAGATGACAGTTCTGAAAACGACATAGTTTTAGAAGTTATGTTTTCAGGAAGATTTTTTTTTATTCACAAATGTATAACAACATACAGCGAAGAAGAATGATGACTCTCTGAAAGAAACTATTTTCAAAGACACTTTTTATAAATTAACAACCTTGTTAACCAGACTCAAACCCATATGGAACATACTTAAGGGGAAATGTTATATTAACTTACGATAATCTACTAGAAAAATATACTTTGGGTTGATATTCAACATATTAAGATGATTTCTCTTTTAACTGCTATTAATTAAATTGTAGAACGATTTTTAAAACAGTTTCAGAGGAGGAAGTGTCGAATTGATACTCGTTCTCTTTACGATATAACAGAAGTGCAGTGAATATCGACTCGGAATGAAATATTGGAGAGACGATTTCGAATTCCATTTGAATATTTTGCATTCACTTGGGGGGAAAATAATCTTCGAAAAGGTATTAATCCGTCATTTCTCCCTTTAGCTATGGGTTAAATAGCAAGACAGATTATGTTTTATAACCTTAGTTGGCAACTAGAAAATAGTGGCAACCTACTGCGGGAAAATCTGCATGTTTCTTTTGAGATATGATCGACCAAGCGTGTATCACGTATAGCACTTAATTGACTGACTCTGATTATATTTGAGGCAATGCGATCATTGTGATGGACAAAAGAGAATACAAAAGGATGTCTTCATTAGAAATAGTATCTATAGCAAAATAATGAAAGATCCAACGTTGAAATCAGAACGACTACTCTCGCAGATCCTAATCAAGAACAAAGACCTCATCGTAGCTAACATGTACTAGTAGTTGCCTCAACATCACTGCAAAAAATCTCTCATATATGGTCTCTCCAAAATTCACAAAGAAGGTATTCCTCATAGGCCAAATGTGAACTGCCAAGTCTTTTGTGCCACCTTCTGAGTGCTTCTTTGTGCATATCAGTAAATTAAATGCCATACGTGGATATCGGCTCGGAACGAGAAATGGAGGAGGCGAGTTCGAATTCCAGTTGAATTCCTAGCATTCACTTACGTGCAAATACCTTCGGGAAAGGTATTCATCTGTCATTTTTCTCCAGCTATTTGTTAAATAAAAGAACAGGTTGGGTTCTATAGTCTTGGCTGGCAACCAATCTCCCACAGAAAGGCAACATGCGGTGGAATAATCCTCTGCCCAGTCAGTCATATCTCATTCGAGGCATGATAGCGGAAGAGTGTATCACGTATGACACTTAACTGACTGACTGAACCTAGGTGAAGGCACTATTGGTAGTCAGGGACAAACTGCCTCAGAAATATCTCTAAGAGAGCGTACCAGTATGAGAAGAAATAACTTTATAGAGATTCCAAAAACTGTGCACAAACAACAAGACTTAGCAATGAGATCGCCATTATTATCAACAATGGCTAACTTATACATGGAATACTTTGAAGAGATGGCATTAGCATCCACATCGCTAAAGCTAAATCTAAGAATGAGATACGAAGACGACAAGTTTATATTCTTGACACGCCAAGAAGAGGTTCAGCTACTACTGGACCTTGCGAACTTAAAAACAACATTTATATAATTCACAATGGAGAAAGAAAAGAGTAAAATTTAGCATACATAGATGAACAGAGAATGGGTTCCCGACATCCGTACATCGCAAGCTAATATTTACCGGACAATACCTCAGCTGCAACACCAAACACTCAGTCAGTTAAGTGCCATACACGCTTGCGCGATCATGTCTCGAAAGAGACATGACTGACTGGGCAGAAGATTATCCCGCAGCAGGTTGCCATTGCTTTCTGCGGTAGATTGGTCGCCGACCAAGGCTATAGAACCCAATCTGTCCAGCTATTTAACCCATAACTGGAAGGAAGAGACGGATTAATACTTTTCCCAAGGGTATTTGTGCGTAAGGCTCATCTGCAAGTTCCAGCATCGAGCAAAAGTCATAAATGAAGACCCAGAGATATATGAACAAAAAATTGTCAGTAGAATGAGTATCCTATAAAGTAACAACTAAATATCTAAACTTATTTATAAATGGAACTTTATTTGTGTGTGTTTGTCTCTGTGTGTGTGTGTCCGTTACCTATAGACTCCGAAACGTCTGAACAGATTTTCTTGTACCATAAGCATCTGCGAATGTTCTTAGCTAGGTTTTGTGTCGAGATACCCCCGATAAATATCGAAAATTGATAATAGAAAAAGTCGGGTTATAGAAAGAGTGGTCCGATTTTAATCAAATTTGATACACTCATAGACAAAGACATAAGAAACGATATTCGGAAGTGTCAAGGTTGCAGTTTTTACAATAGTGCAGAAAGTCGATAATATATATATATATATATATATATATATATATATATATATATATATATATATATAAGGCAAGATGTTTGTGTGTTTGTGTCTGTTTATCTGCCTGTATGTCTGTATTTTTTCAGCCCTTTTATTTTACGTTTTGCTTCGGGTTTGGCGTTAAGTAGGTATAATTGTAGTTCTTAGTCTCAGCCATAATACCATTTACTCAGAGGACTTATTTAGCCTTCAAAATTCAGTTTATGATGAAAAAAAGTTATTTGATACCAATACGAGGAAATCAAAATTTGACTTACATCCATTCATTTTTCTTTCAGTCTATGGTTTCGCTTTAACTGGAAACAACTATTGCTTTTTAGTCTTTCGTGCCAACGTCCAAAGAGTCTGAGCTCCAGGACCATGGATTAGTTTTAAAGCTTTCATTGCACCCGAGCAACCCCGGGCTATACGGCTAGTAGTACATGACAGCAGCTCCATTAATCTGAGAGAAGAGTTTAAGAAGATAACAACACTCAGAAAATGTCTCAGTCTGTCTACCTTGTGCGAAGGGTTTATAGGAAAAAATACAAAAGATCTGTGGCTCATATGACATCAGAACGTTCTTTGCAAGTGGTTCAGAACTTCGCAGATATCATTTCATTGAGGAAAACAAGGCTAATGATTGTGTGTACGTTATCCAATGCAGCGGGGTAGAAATATAGACTAGAAACGGGCGGCTCAATTAAGATAGGCTTCAAGAATACCACAAGGCTGTATCGATAAGAAATAGAAAAATCAAGGGTAGTAGCTCTTATTGTTCTTTCTAGTATTAATGTGGATTTCCTCCGTAACCTTTTATCGAATATTAACATAAAGATAAAGTCATTATTTTCTCTTAGATTTATATGTGCCATCCATTTTTCATTCGTTGCTGCTGTTGGTAGTCTTCAAGTAATGGAGCTTCTGTTACTTGGTAAAGAATCTTTTTATTTGTGATTATGTAGCGTCAATCCGGAATTTTCAAAGAGAGATGATCTTTGACTAGGCACTCAGGCTTAATTGGGTCAAAATCTTTTTTCACCATCGATCATAGAAAGAAGTTTTACATAGTCTCTGAGTTTAATCTGGTTCTGGTGCCATTTATAAAATCCATCTGACAATTTCAATCTGTCGAGGCTATTTACGAATATTATTCGTGTTTTCACGTTGATGTTTCTTTTTCGTATCAATTTGTAGTATTTGGCGAAATTATCCCAGGCACAACCTATTTTATGTTCAATTTCTTTTTCTCCTAAAATTAATTTGTTTTTACTAGGATGTGCGTTGTGATATAATGGATATTGACCCGGAAAGAGAAATCGGAGCGTCGATTTCGAATTCCATTTGAATTCATTTAATTCTCTTATTCGAAATTACCTTTAAAAAAGTATTACTTCTCCCTCCGGCTATGGGGTAAATAGCAGAACAGTTCAGGTTCTCTAGCCCTGGTTAGCAATCAGTCTAACGCAGAAAGTAATTTTAACCTACTGCACGAAACTCTTCTAGTCAGTCAATCATGTCTCTTTCGAGACATGATCGCCAATGCGTGTATCATGCATGGTACTTTATTGACTGAGCTGCGAACTTATTCATTTCTTTTGCAATCATATGGCCTGCCATTTATAATTCTGGAATATAGAAAATATAATGTCAAATAATATGCTGCTATAATGTCTTCAAACATCTTACGCATTCTATATAATAATATTTTATCATATCAAAAATTCAGAACAAAACAAAAACTTGTTATCAAGAAAAATATATTTGTTGAATTTTTAAAGTCAGTCAGTTAAGTGCTATACGTGATACACGATTTGGGCGATCATGTCTCAAAATATCATGGGCAGAAGATTATCCCGTAGTATGTTGCCATTGCTTTTTGCGGTAGACTGGTTGGCAGCAAGAGCTATACAGCCCAATTTGTCCTATTATTTAACTCATAACTGAAGGGAAGAGACGGATTAAAACTTTCCCAAGAGTATTTGTACGCAAGTGAATGCAACTGGAGTTCGAACTCGGCTCCTTGATTTGTCGATTCGAGTCGATATCCACTGCACCACAACGCACACGAGGTTCCTAAAAAGAACAAAAATTATTGGAATTGTCCAAAACCTTTCCTATGTTGCTAATGTAATTATTAGTATTATGAAGGTTACAAAATGTAAAACATGTTTTATAATATCACTTAAAAATTTATAACCTTTTGTAAGTACAATAAATCTTATCTGTAGAGAGCATCAAACTTTTAATAGCAGCCTGACTATTGGAACTGAGAGATGGTCTTAAGATATTATTAACATAAATGTCGATCAATTTCGCGATATGATTACATTGAAATGATTGAAATTTGACGTTTTATCATTTATATTATTAACATCGCTACAACGAGACAATAGTGGGCTTTGATAAAAATAAAGACACATAAACTTATTAATTCAAAAGTGTAAAAAAGTTTATTAGTTTCGGAATTCTCTACGGAAAATTTGCACAATGAATTATCCAACATATCACATTTACTCACCATTAACTACGAATTTAATACCGGGTTGCTAAATCAATTAACAATAAGAATAAAAGTGATGAAAATTTGATAGGCTTACATTAATGATACATAAAATGTGAATATTTATAATTATATGATGAGTAACTTTGTATATTGAATGTTTCACTGCAAACTAAACGCGAGGTATGTTGCACATTTAGCTCCCTCTCTCGCACTTCCCGTTTCTGGAATTCCCTTCCGCATACTTGCTTTCCCGACAGCTATAATCGCCAAGAATTTAAATGAAATGTCAATATTCATCTCCTGTCTCACTAAAATACATATTCTCTCTCATGCTTTTTCTTCGTCCACCCAACGCTCATCAGCATTCTTTTCCTTCTCCTATTCTCTTCCTGTCACCCCTGAAACCTCTCATTCCTTCTCATAACATTCCTCTTATGTAATACCCTGCACAACAGTGGCAGTAAAATGTCTTGCTTGGGACGACACGATTATAAAAGAAAAAGAAAATTCTGCGATCATAAATGATAAAAATCAACAAAACATGTTACTTTAAAGAAATCTGTGTCCAGAACTTTTAATTTCATTAGTCCATTAATCGCTTCATATTTTATATATATATATATATATATATATATATATATATATATATTGTGTAAAAGTGGGCATGGAGCCAACACTCAAAACCGACAGATTTACTCTTGCGTAAACGCATCACGACTGCGTTTAAAAATGAAACATGGTATCGTTGCTGATTGTGCATATCAATATCCACTTATATATATATATATATATATATATAGTCATCCACAGACAGATCTGTTTCGCTGTATCACAGCTCATCAATATGGTTAGACAGCCGATTGCTTTTAACCTAGGATTGGAACCCGACCGAACTGGCGTCAGTCGGCGATTCTGTGGGCGCTCGGTAGAAGGAGGCAGACTTTTTAGCGTGCATATTATCATTATACACACGCAATAGCTGAGAGTGTTCTAATCCATTGCTGAATGAACGATGCGTACATGCTAGAGTAGCTACTGTTTTTCAAAGTCTACCATACTTCCAGAGTGCTCAATTAGGGTGTGGGAGCGTAAATACACACACACACATACGCGCGCGCGCACACACACACACACACTCTCTCTCTCTCTCTCACACACACACACATATATATATATAGGGTTTTTCGAGACGAGTATAGTTATAAGTTTGTGTCTATATTTTTGTATATATTTTTTTACTGTTCTTATTTTTCACATACTTCCTATTAACTTTAAACAGAATAATCAGATACTCAGAGAAACCCACACGTAAAACAACGAATTTGTTCGCCTGAAGAGAGTCAATTTTAGACTCCAAACACGTGTAGCGCAAACCATGACAAATTAATACTCCATAACTTGTATGAATACCAAACAATAAACATATACTTTAAAGAAAACCTTCACGGCTTCTCACATTTATATATATATATATATATATATATATATATATATATATATATATATATATATATATATAGACACAAACTTATAAATATACTCGTGTCGAAAAACCCTCCGAGTATCTACGTGGAAGGAAAAATATTTGTAAAAAAAGAAAGAGCTAAGCACATGAACATCAGCCAAAGGGATTCGGACCAAGCCAGTACGTAGCCCAAAGAAAAAACCCGAGACGAGTAATCAACTAACAAAAAAGCGCTCAATACTTAAGCAGAGCAGAATAAGTAGACATAATGAGCCAAGAAATTTACCAAGGTTCTTTGACGATCCGCTTAAGTGAAACCTTGATAGGTTTGTTAGCTCACTAGGTATACTTTACTTTTATATATATATATATATATATATATATATATATATGTGTGTGTGTGTGTGTGTGTGTGTGTGTGTGTGTGTGTGTTTCTATAATATAAGATCATCTGTTTATATCGTTCTGCAACTTAAACTCTTAAACTGCAAAATTTGCAAACTTAAAACTACATATATTTTGATTCAGAATATGCGGAAAAAGGATCTTGATGAACAAGCAATTTCTATACTCTTTATTTCAAGCATGATATTTTCGAATCCAAACATATGCAATAATTATCTTTAGAAAACGTAGCGAAAATAGCCTGATATTTTAGCAATTCGAATTTAAAAGTGACGTCATTCAATTATTTCTTGAAATAAAAATTTCAAAATTTCAAAATGAATAATAAATGAAAGAATTGTACATGATTCTCTAATATTGCATAATAAATGACAAACATGAAAATGAATATAAATAAATTATATATTTATTTTATAATCTCATTGGCAGCCATGATTAATGATGTGATTTTGATATAATGCTCGAGAAATATATTTATTTAAATAATGACAAAAATATTTAATGAAAACTGACAAGGTGCTGCGGTTATGCCCAGAAAAAAAGAGAATTTTATGAAGACAAAAAAAATTAAATGAAAAATATTACTGTAACACCATACCAACTGTATTTAAACGAAATATTCAAACATATATATATATATATATATATATATATATATATATATATATATATATAACGGAAATTAACGAATATTAACGACACTTGGTTATAAACAATCGACAATTTGATATGAATTGTTTGAACATTATTTTTTATTGATGCTCGTATTTAAGTAGATAACCCCTTATTAATACCTTTTCCAATGGTAATGCGTAAGTGAATGCAAGGAATTCAACTGAAATTCGATATCCACTGCATCACAACGCACATCCATTATCTCAATATTTTTTTAAAGAAAGCTAAAAAAATTATCTTATTTTGGAAAGTTAAATCTATATAACTTTTTCTAATACGAGTAGACAGGTTTTCCATCGCTCGGTATATATTCCTGCCATTTGATTAGAAAACGAAGGAGCATTTTTTGTTTCCTGTATAGGAATATGATCACGGTTCCTTTTCTCTTCCTACTCTTTAATAATGGTGCAGTCACCAGTTTTTGTGATATGTGTGGATGGTAGCAACATCTCTTAATACTGAGGGTAAAATGTTGTTATATCTTGCGTAGGGTCTTGAGAGGCTGCTCTGATCAACAGTGTCATAAGAGCAGGGCTGTTACTGTGTCATGTCATGCATGGTTGGGTTCCCTTACAAGCAGATCGGTGGTCAAACTCGAGGCCACAATATGTTGGTGTCTCCAGTAGCTCCCTTCGCGTACATGTTACATTTGACAACCATCTGCTACTATCAACTTAGAAATTTTACAAAAGTACCACAAAATGGCTATAAGCAATCAAAGATTTAAAACCAAACCAGCCAAAGAAAAATCACCTAAACGCCTCAACATTTCTTTCTCCAACATTCGTGGTATTCAAAACATCCCTGAATATCCTGTTTTTTTGTGTAACTAATCTCAACTCTATAACTACGGCTATATCGTGTTGAATGCACCGGTTCCCATTCGATCACCGAAGTTAAACAACATCGAGCCTGGTCAGTATTTAAATGAGTGAAAATTTGGGAATACTAGGAGCTGAAAACGTAAGAACCAAGAATAGTCCACAGGTCCTCCTAACAACCCTACTTCGTAAAAAACAGTTTGTTACCGAAACAGCAACACAAAGTTGCTGCCCTATGCGCCATTGGGTGTGATGGATAAATGATGTGATGATGAATCTCAATTCTGTAATCCCTCCTCAGATTTATTGATTCCTGGTGACGTTCCTCTCTTTAGGAAGGACTCTAATACTCATATGTATGATCTAGAAATTTATGCCTGTGACCATCTCCAGCTGGCTAGAAAAATCTCTTAAATCTTTAGATCATTCTTACATGTGTTTCCCTCTCTCTTGATTAAAACTCAGTCAGCTGTATTTTCTTTTTTCTAACGTCACACTTCCGCTCATGATTTGCGTCCTAGATTGTATTTCTTATAATATAGACAAAGCTATTTCCACACATCTGTTTGAAAATATGTTTGTGTTCGGTGACTTTAGTGCCCATCATTCCAGATGGATTAAACGTTGTCAGTGACCTTCCTGGCATCCAAACATGAACCTCTCAATCAATCTCTCACGTGTGTGGTGGAATTTCCCACACGTTTTCCCCCAGTATACCCTGAAGGAAACGATTCTCTTCTAGTTCCTTTCCCTTACCTCTGTCCCTTGCAGTGACTAGACCCCAAGTTTTGGTCAACGGTTTTATCCACTTGGCAATGTGTCCTTCAGAACATCAGTCGATAAAGTTTTGGAACATATAATCCTAATGTCTCATTTACCATTTTTACCAGACCTCATATTGCAAACTTTGAATCTAATGGTTTTCTGTAGGACTCCGTATTACCGGTTCCAATATTGTATTCATTTCTATGCTTGGCCGGCTCAGGGGATTGTTTTTTTTTTGCCTAGCATATGCGTTGATTACTTAAGTTTACGTAGTTTCCAATGGTCATCTCTATCTATTATTTCAACGTCATTCCATAGGAGATCTTCTTTCTCCCACGATATATGTTCAGCAACGCTCAATTATTCTGTCTCTCCTTACAATATTCTTGCTGCATGGAGCGAAAACAATATACCACCGTGACCGAAATAAAAGGTTTTGTTAGAAATTCCAACCCCTTAAGATGACCTGAGCGTACAACGGTAGAAACGATAAAAGGGCAATAGAGATGAGGACAACAGACCGAACAATGTAAATAATGTAAATCTTACCTTATCTCAGAAAAATAAACAAAGATCATTTTCATTTCATATGAGAATCTTCTACAGCAAGACGGTAGTTGCTTGATTCTAAAGCTCTGGAGAGTGCTTCAGTATCAATCTATTTATTGACATTAAAGTTTGGTTGGCAGTTTTTAATATCCGCATCGAGTATGAGGGCATACGTATTTTAGCAGTTTTTTGTCCTATGCCAATTAACTTACAAGCAAGATTTGACTGCCCGAGAAAGGCAGTCAACTATGATATCCAACCGTTTTAAGTTATCCACTTCTGTTTTGATTTTAAATACGTTCATTTAGAAAGGTTGCTAGAGAGATCAGTGTTGCTATTTAAATCATATACATGCCCTGAGTAGAAAAGATTCATTTTTTTCCCCAAATGCAAATTGAAAAGAAACTCAACTATGCAACACGATCTAATTTTCCTTGAGATTAAATATTCCGCCAGGCGTTCTTCCAGTTAACAAGTACGACACTAATCGCACACTTTTGTATACCTGAGCTAGTCTGCCACACTTTTGCATAATTATTACGCTAGCTTGTTCTGAAAACTGTTTAACTTCTACGAATATTCATTTTTTTTATTTCTTTTTATAAAGCTCTTTCTTACACATGAAATATTTCCTTTCTTTTTCACTATCTGAAAGATTCGATTTATACAGTCAGTTTTTCTTTTTTTTTTAATATTACATTTATTGAAACTACTACACTCACTATTTGACATATTTACATGACCGATGAATAGCTCTGAATTACAAACTCATTGTTTTCTATTTGAATTTCAATAACGCAAATGATTTGTATTCGGCTTTTAACATCGACATAAGGCAGAAACTGGCATTGCTAAACTGTATCAGCGGAATACCAACACTGAGTTCAATCCCTGAGTCAATTAAACTCAGAAAACACAGGTCTCGTAATAACTGAGCAGAATAAAATGCAATACCTTTTTACATGATCGATTGTTTGCTTTATTTTTAAGGTTTTAATAAAACCTTTGTCTGTAATTGTTAGCAAGTTCGTTTCGCTAGATCAATTATGATTGAGTAGTGAGATTGATCCTCATTATGCGCTCTTTAGTATCAGCATTTTACTACTACTAAACTGTGCTTAGTTAATTACTATCAACGTTTTGTCTGTTAATTATAGCTTAAACTAGTTGTTAGATTGTATGTAATATTTTTTGAGTTAATAATTTTATTAATATGATATGATTGTGGATGTGCGTTGTGTTGCAGTGTTTATCGGCATGGAACGAGAAATCGTAGAGCCGAGTTCTAATTGTAGTCAGTGTATTGTTTTACGAGCAAATCTCCTTTTGGTAAACGTATTAATTCATTTCATCCATCCAGCAATGGGTTAAAAAGCAAGAAAGACTGCGTTCAATAGCCTTGGTTGGCAACCAGTCTGCTGAAAAAAAGAAATAGCAACCTACTGCAAAAATTCTTCTGCCCAGTCAGTCATATCTCTCGCGAGACATGATCACCCAAGCGTGCATGACACTTAACAGATTGATTATAATCATTCATCGTAATAATGATTTTCTAGATAATTCTTAATATTTAACCCATGACTTGCAGAGGAGATAGATTCATGCCTTTGCCAAAGAAAACTTACGCTTAAATTTAACATAGCGGAACAAAAACTCGATTCATATATATATTAAATAAACGATTCGTTTCGAAATTATCTGAAGATTACCCGACTCGATAGATATCTAAATAATTTCTATTCGGTTGGTTAATGTCATTTTTGACCTCGCTATTCATACAGCCACTTTGTTATCCTCATAAGAATTTTTCTACAATGAAACGACTCGGGCTCATAACAAAAACATGATAATTTGGATATAAGATATGTGTGCCAAATTTTATTTCTATTATTCTACCGATTTTATTCGAGAAGGACAAAGTGGCATCAAGACTGTAAATGTCCAATATAGCAGAATTATACTTTCTGCATTCTGAATAATTTCAATTATAAAATTGATGTAAAAAATTGAAGGCTCTAAAGCCACTCAATGTAGAGAGTTGCTATTTGTTGTATGAGACTAAGAAAAAATAGGAGTTATGCCAATAAATAAAATATTTACAGCGACAAGAGACAGAGGCAAGTGAAAGTCCAATATCGCCTACCTCCTGAAGAGACATGTGGTGGTTGTACTTTTGAGAGTAGTAGCTGTTAATTGTCACGGAAGTTGCAGCTTTAATTGTCAGAGCCATTAGTGATAGTTTCTATTCAAAATTATAAAATCATTTTCTTAAAGCAATTCGAAATAAAAATACAATTCTCATCAATAATGAAGGAGAGGCTTCAGGCATTAGAAATGTTGTGATACAGAAGGATACTGAGGATACCATAGACTGAACACGTGAGCAACTATTACATTTTGAATAGGACGCAGACAAGAAGAAAACACATACTTAACATCAGATGAGGTTCCTAAGACAAGTAATGAGAAAGGAGGACCTGGTGAATTTAATACTTACAGAACGGATGGAAGAAAGGGAGACAGAGGAAAACAGCAGGTGACATGACTGAGCAAATGGATGGCAGTGCAGGGTTTAGGAGTTATGCCAATAAATAAAATATTTACAGCGACAAGAGACAGAGGCAAGTGAAAGTCCAATATCGCCTACCTCCTGAAGAGGCATGTGGTGGTTGTAATTTTGAGAGTAGTAGCTGTTAATTGTCACGGAAGTTGCAGCTTTAATTGTCAGAGCCATTAGTGATAGTTTCTATTCAAAATTATAAAATCATTTTCTTAAAGCAATTCGAAATAAAAATACAATTCTCGGCAAATATTTATAATCTCACTAAAATTGAAGGGAGTATCCTTCCAAATATTTTCTCTAAGTAATGTGGAAATTAAAATGCTTTATCTTATCATTATTTTCTTTCCTAGTTACACGTGATATCCATTTTAACTGTTGCTTCTGTTGGAAGGATTCCAGGGATGTGGTTATTGGTATTTGTTAATATTCTACATTTCGAATTCTGTATTACAGGACTGTAAGGTCTAATGAAGTATTGCTTTCTACAAAATCTGGAAGATTCATTCGTTGGAAACTATTTATCATTTAAGACATAACGTTTATATATGACTGATAGATTTAATATTTTTGAACGGCATAGATACAATCTTAGAATCTTGACCTTGACAGACGATTTAATAACCGGAGTCTGAATCTTATGCTAATGTATTGGTTATGCATAATATTGCAGTGTCTGACTTGGTTGCCTCCAGCTTCTTTCTTCTGTTATGGGCCATGTCCTTTCAGGACGTAGGCGATCATGGCTTTCCACATCTCCCTGTCCCTGGTGGCTCATAGCACGCTTTCTCCTGTTGCAACATGCAAACCTCGTTCCGTCATCCACCTGAACAGGTCCTTCAAATATGTTATCCGCTCCTTTCTCTGACTCTTTTCCCTCTATCTGGTCTGTTAGTAACAGGTTCTCCAATCCCTCCTTCCTCATGGCATGTCCCAGGAACTTCAGCTGTCTCTTCCTGATGCTCAGTATTAATTTCCTTTTCGTCTCCATCCTTTCCAAAATCTCGCCATTTCTCACATGCTCGGTTCATGATATCTGCAGCATCCTTCTGTAGAATCACATTTCAGCCTCTTCAAGTTTTTCCTTCCTCTTCGAAGATATTGTCCAACATTCACTACCATATTGAAGAACCGACATCACATAGCAATCCAGTACTCTCCTCTTTGTTTCTAGTGAAATTGTCTTGTTTCTTAATACTTTACTCAACTTCTGGAATTCTTCTTTCGCCATGCCAATTCGCCGTTGGATCTCTGTTTCGCACTTTCCGTTTTATGTTAGAACATTTCCTAGATATTTTAATTTTTGTACCTGCTTGATTTTAGAGTCCCTTACCTGTAATTGGCATATTGTGCTGCCATTTTTACTGATGACCATGCATTCGGTTTTCTTGGAGTATATTTGTAGTTCTTTTTTGTCACTCTTTTTGTCACTTACTTTTTGTAGGAGATCTTGTAGTTTTTCTGTGTCTGCTATCAGTACTGTATCATCTGCGTACCTTTATATTGTTTAAATTGTGGCCTCCGATGATGAATCCTGGCATGACTTTTAGGGTTCTCAGAATTGTCTCGCTGTATAATAGATCCGGTGAAAAGACCCATCCTTGTCTTACGCACCTTTCAATTTTAGTATAAATGCAGAATTCGTTACCTGTTCGTATGCAGGCAGTTTGCTGCCAGTAGAGATTCTTGATTACACTGAAGTCTTTCCCAAATATGTCGAGGCTGCTAAGCATCTTCATAAATTTTTTGTGGCGTATTTTGTTAAACGACTTTGCATAATCAATAAAACATAGGTACAAGTACTTCTTCGCTTGTATTGCCCTTTCAGAGAGCATCTTAATCATAAATATGGCGTTCCTTGTGCCAGTGTCTTGGACGGAACCGCACTGTTCTAGTCCTATCTCTGGCCTGATTCTGCTTCTCGCTCTACTCATCAGGATTCGGACGATCAGTTTAGTCTATCTAATTTTCAATATCGTTATCCGTTTTACTAAATTTATTATAACTGATCCATTCACAGAATTATTTGGAATGTTTCGAGTTTATTCATTCCATAATCGAAATCTTTCGGATAAACTCTGGCTATGCCACGTCACTACTTCTTAACAGATGGAGAATCTGATGCATGTGAATATCGTCTATTTGTGTATGAAACGGAAAGTCAAGCGTTTTATTTTTTCTAAATTTCTTGCTGAATTCCTGCAAAAAGCATTGTTTTTCTTTCCAATCCCTCATTCAATAATCCATTCAAATAACCCATTTGGTTAGGCCCATTCAATAATCCATTCAAATAACCCATTTGGTTAGGCCCATT
Organism: Ascarosepion bandense; assembly: GCA_037127315.1. Taxonomy (NCBI): domain Eukaryota; kingdom Metazoa; phylum Mollusca; class Cephalopoda; order Sepiida; family Sepiidae; genus Ascarosepion; species Ascarosepion bandense. Next base: position 1,518,948 of record JBBBDQ010000374.1, read on the forward strand.
CAATAATCCATTCAAATAACCCATTTGGTTAGGCCCATTCAATAATCCATTCAAATAACCCATTTGGTTAGGCCCATTCAATAATCCATTCAAATAACCCATTTGGTTAGGCCAATTCAATAATCCATTCAAATAACCCATTTGGTTAGGCCCATTCAATAATCCATTCAAATAACCCATTTGGTTAGGCCCATTCAATAATCCATTCAAATAACCCATTTGGTTAGGCCAATTCAATAATCCATTCAAATAACCCATTTGGTTAGGCCCATTCAATAATCCATTCAAATAACCCATTTGGTTAGGCCCATTCAATAATCCATTCAAATAACCCATTTGGTTAGGCCCATTCAATAATCCATTCAAATAACCCATTTGGTTAGGCCCATTCAATAATCCATTCAAATAACCCATTTGGTTAGGCCCATTCAATAATCCATTCAAATAACCCATTTGGTTAGGCCCATTCAATAATCCATTCAAATAACCCATTTGGTTAGGCCCATTCAATAATCCATTCCAAATAACCCATTTGGTTAGGCCCATTCAATAATCCATTCCCAAATAACCCATTTGGTTAGGCCCATTCAATAATCCATTCAAATAACCCATTTGCTTACAATTCTATTAAAACTACTGTTTATCCTCATGATAGTAATTCTTAAGAAAATGTAATTTTTCACATTGATTATAGAAAATATTTTATATATGAATTTTATATTTAAAATATATAATATATGCATACAAACATATTTCAATAACAATGAAACATGTTAAATACATATTACACACACACACACACACACACACACACACACATATATATATATATATATATTCCATTTCAGAATTTGTATATTTTCCTTTATTTTGCTATCTCTTTATGAGTATATTTTTATCGGTCGATCATATTTTGTCCTAAATTTAATTATTTTTATCGGTAAGGAAAAATAATACTATTTAAAACCTGGCATCTAGTTTTCACCTAAATTAATTTCGACGTTTTTTCTGTAATTTATACATTTTGTTAAGGCTTATATGCAATGTATTAAAGTTGGCAAATTAAATTTGCATACCGTTCTAGTATCTTCCTATCATGGTGAAAAACAATTTGCTTTTTTGAAAATGCTATCTCCCTTCTTGATATATGCAATCATGGCTCACCACTTTTCTTTATTATGTATTAATGGCCATACATATTTGGGACAAATAGAAGAGGGTTTTCCGTTAATAGTTTATGGATTTCAGAATTCTAATTCCGTTAAACTGCTTGGTTAGTAGCAAGAGAAAAAACCCAGTCTAATTCACTATTTAAATCTAATCTGGGAGAAAGATATCGATTTATATCTTAGTGAAAGAAAGTAAATATGAATAGATCTAGTTGGAAATTGACTGGGTGATTCCATTTTTAGTGCTGATAACCAAAGCGTAACCCTATGAGTTTAAGAGTGATACTATGTTGACATTTAGGTCCCAAACTTTTACTTTAAAAAATATAACAGCCTATTTTGTCCCAACAGATTTTTCTCACACTTCCCACGTGTGGAAATCCTTTCCGTTTACTTTCTTCTCTGATAGCTACAATTTCCAAAAATTTAAATACATATGATTCTACTCATCAAATTACATCAAAATCAGCAGTAAACAAAGTGTAAAAATTCACTAAATGCGTAATATTCCGCTGGTCAAAAAGCTGATATATATATTGCTCAAAGTTAATTTTATTTGACACCATGTGATTCTACTCATCAAATTACATCAGTATCAGCAGTAAACAAAGTGTAAAGATGCACTAAATGCATAATATTCCGGTGGTCAAATGACTGATATATATTGCTCAGAATTAATTTTTACCCATCTAATTACATCAGAATCAGCAGTAAACAAAGTGTAAAAAGGCAATAAATGCATAATATTCAGGTAGTCAAAAGACTGATATATATTGGTCAAATTCAATTTTATTTGACGCCATGTGATCCTTCTCATCAAATTACATTAGAATCAGCAGTAAACAAACAAAGTATGAAATACACTACATGAGTAATATTCTTGTGGTCAAAAGACTGATATATATTGTTCAAACTTAATTTTATTTGACACCATGTGATACTCCTCATCAAATTACATAAGTATCAATTGCCATCTTCTATCTCATTGAATCCTATTCATCCTTTAGCCTTTCTTCGACGACCCCCCTATACCCAGTGCTTTCTGTAACCCCTTGCGCCCTACTCACTTTCCCGCCTTGCTTGGGGGGAAATGATTAACCCTCTAGGGCCATTCGTATCATATTTGATACAGTATTTCCCTATAAGGAAACATTTGGTATTTCCCTATAAGGAAACATTTGGTATTCATTGACTGAGCAGTCAGTACTGCTTTCATTTGAAATTTATAAAATATTTCTCTTAAAAATTTTTTCAGGAAAATATTTCTTTCAAGGCTTGTTTTCATACTGTATCAAATAAGATACGAATGACCCTAGAGGGTTAAAATAATTATTTTTCTTATATCGAATGAACCACGAAAGCGGGTGAATAAATTGTTTCACATCTTACTGTTTTTCATTTAATTAGCTCTGTATCACTAACCATCAATTAAAGTTACGCCACTACTAACCATGTGTATATCATACCCGATTTGAATATGTCAAACAATATTAAATATAAATCTTTATTTGAAATATTTTACATTCAGGTACTTCAAAATTTGTACTTTGAGTCAGCATTTATAGTAACTGAAAAACATATTATTTAGGTTAGAAAATCAGATACTGAAAATGTAATTAAATTGTAGTTAAAATGGCGTCATTTGCCCTGGGTACTATATACCCATGGTTAGTGTTCTCGGATTAAATATGTAATATTTTTACAAACTGATCTCCATATACTAAAATACTTATCCTGTTTATTATTAACGTAACTGTTCACCTATTCCACCTGACGCACTTCTCTAAATATAGTTGTCTATTTTTCAGAAATTCTAAAGCTAACCATTTTGAATCAGTTAATCTCATCCATGTAATGTAGCTTACCCAAATCTGGGGCCAAAATCACTAATCGTGTGCAACTTACTTTTTCCCACTAAACCATGCGTCCTCAAAACTTCTTTTTTCAGAACGTCGACGATTGATGTTTCATAATTTCCTGTGGCTCTTAGTGAATTTCGTTTGTTTGTTTTTTTGCTATTTCTTCTAAACCCTGTTTTGTCATCTAGATTATGTACAGTTACATTCTGTCCGGGATGTGCGTTGTGGTGCAGTGGATATCGGGGAGCCGAGTTCGAATTCCATTTGAATTCATTGCACTCACTTACGCGCAAATACCCTTGGGAAAGGTATTAATCCATCTCTTCCCTCCAGTTATGGGTTAAATAACAGGACAGATTGGGTTCTATAGCCTTGGCTGGCAACCAGTCTACCGCAGAAAGCAATGGCAACCTACTGCGGGATAATGTTCTGCCCAATCAGTCATGTCACTTTCGAGACATGATCGCCCAAGCATGTTTCACGTATGGCACTTAACTGACTGAGACTTTGTCCATTTTATTTAAAATTTTTATTCTTATTATTTTTAATCATTTCATGCAAACAGCCTCACCTCCATTGGTGCGCAGGGTGTTACATAGGAGGAAAGTGACGAGAAAAAGTGACAGGTTATAGGGGATATCAGGATTTGGGTAAGAGAAGGATGAGAATACGGGTGTGGTGAGAGTGGAGTGGACGGAGAAACGAGAAAGAAAGAAAGAAAGAAAGAAAGAAAGGATGCGAGTCAGAGATAGAAGATGACGATTGACCTTACATTTAAATTCATAGAGTTCGTAGTTGTCGGGGAAGCAAGTATATGGAAGGAGATTATACAGGCAGGAAGTGCGAAAAAAGAAGCCGGGGGAGTAGAACTTGCGCTTACATTTTATTGCTTTCATTGCAAAAAGGTGGGACCTAGTTGCTAGTCTAGTAGCTCGAGTAAATTCATACATAGGTAGCACCAGTGAGGTAAATTGTTCGGAACAGAAGCCGTGAAAGTATTTGTAGAAGGGACACAGGGAAGCCACATCACACCGGTGAGAATGTGACTGCATCTGAGACGCCTAGTCGTGATCGATCACATTACAGATTCTCCGTTGGATTTTGTTTACCTGTTAATATCAACTTTTCCAAAATGTATTTCCTCTTTATGTTCCCTGGAAATGCAAACTTTCTATTTCTGATGTTAATTATATGGATCCTTATTGTTTTCTAGTACTATGTCGTTGCTCACATGTTCAGTCCATGGTATTCTCAAATTCTATATGCAATGGAAGGAAATACAATACGATAGAATGAATTAACTTGACAGAATTGTTAAAAAATATCCTTTAAAATGTCCAGCAGAATCAGAGGAATCTACTTTCGGCTGGAAGTGAATAAAAGATTCACATCCTCAGACTGTTACCATCTAAGGCAGATAAGTAAGGAACGCTAGATAGTCAGTCAGTTAAGTGCCATACGTGAAATACGCTTGGGCGATCATGTCTCTTTCGAGACATGCCTGACTGGGCAGAAGATTATCCCGCAGTAGGTTGCCATTGCTTTCTGCAGTAGACTGGTTGCTATAGAACCCAATCTGTCCTGTTATTTAACCAATAACTGGAAGGAAGATACTGATTAATACCTTTTCCAAGGTTATTTGTGCGTAAGTGAATGCAATGAATTCAACTGGAATTTGAACTCGGCTCCCCGATTTCTCGTTCCGAGCCGATATCCACTGCACCACAACAGTACGACGACAAAAATTTTGTGCTAATAACAGCAAAGAGTCATTTAAGTTCCATACGTGATCCACCCTTTGGGCAATCATGTCTCGAAAGAGACATGACAGACTGGTCTGAAGATTATCTCACAGTAGATTACCATTGCTTTCTGTGGTAAACTGGTTACCAGCCAAAGAACCTAATCTGTTCTGTTATTTGACATAGCTAGAGGGCAAAAAGTTGTATTATATTATTAAGTAGTTATTATTGGGGAACAGTTTATTACCTCAAAATAATATAAAACTGATCTCCCACTTTATGCCCAGTAGAAGCCTTAATCATGTCTCCAACTATTATATTCAGTCAGTCAGTTAAGTTCCATACGTGAAACAGGCTTTCGGCGAGCATGTCTCGAAAGAGACATGACTGACTGGTATGAAGATTATCCCGCAGCAGGTTGCCATTGCTTTCTGTGGTAGACTGGTTGCCAACCTAGCTATAGAACTCAATCTGTCCTATTATTTTACCCATAATTGGAGGGGAGAGACGGATTGATACCTTTCTCAAAGGTATTTGTGCGTAAGTGAATGCAAAAAAATTCAACTGAAATTCGAACTCGGCTTACCGATTTATCGTTTCGAGCCGATATCCACTGCACTAAAACGCACAAAACAGCAAACAAGATGATATTATAATCTGAAAATTTCAAAATCGTGATATGAAAAATTATGAATATTATGCTGGTTTGAATAATATTTTGAATATTATTTTAATAACAAATTTATATTACATATATTTATAATTTTTCTGTACTATTTGTTTTCTCTGTTCATTCATCTTTTCTACTTATAAAAACAGAATTTACTTTTTTTTTCGCAATTCTAAGTAAAGCACTATTCCTATTCTGTCATAGTTGATTTTATGAGTCTTATTGCACTCATCGTTAAGAGTAATTTGGGGTTGTTTTATTGTTAATGTCCAAGGAATTATTTGAAGAACTTGATTGTAATAAACGGTGATATTTTTAATATCTGTTATAATTCCAATCATATAGCTTTTTAAAAAATATTTTTGTATTATTTCTGTTCCGTTTCTTTATTTCCCACTTATTTCCAGCTTCTCAATACCACTTTTTATCTGGTACGAGTTACCTCCCTTTTCGACTTTATTTTTTTAATTTCAGCACTGAATCAAAGACACCTGTCTCTATTTGATGTCGTCTATAATTCTTCTTGGATGAATTTCGGCATTTTAAACATTTTTTCTTTCTTTCTTTTCTTCTTTCTTTCTTTCTATTTTCTTCTTTTCACAGATTTTTATTTCTTTTTTTTTATAATAATCCCTTTACCTTCAGACTCATATCCTCCGTTCTTTTCATAGTTTTTACCCGAATTTTTTTTCGATTTTCTTGGGATATTTCCGCTTTTCATCTTTCTGCTTAAACATCCGGGTCTTTTTGCTTGGATTTTTAAATCAACTTTCACCTACTTACGCACTTTCAATCATATCTTTCAATTAGGCTTACCAAGCAGCCCCCGTATTTCACATCCGTCTGTAATCATTTTTCTTTTTCTGTCGTTTTTAATCATTTTTACATTTCTTTTTTATTGCACACTATTTCCCTAATTCACTCGAAACACTTTTTTCTCATTTCTCCTTAGAGGGGCACCCGAGCATATCTTATAAAGGTTTATGAATTTCGTCCTTATTTCTGTGGTTAGCGTGTGCGTAAACGCACACACACACACACACACACACACACACACACACACACACATATATATATATATATATATATATATATATATATATATAAATCAATATATACATACAGAGATTCTGTGTAGATCCTTTTGAGACTTCATGGAATTTGTCGTTGTAGAAACAGGTGAAGTTGTACGCGTGCACTCACTTAGAAAGCAGGAAATTGAAGGAGATATTTTCTCCTAAGTGTGAATTTATAAGTGCAAATTGATATTCAACAATGCACACAAACCTTTCCCTCCTTACGTATAGAATTGCACCTAATGCACATGATAGGTGATGTTCTCAAACACGTCTTACTATGTTAATATGTGTACATTACAGACCATTTTCTATATAATTTAACACGGTATGTCTAAGTAGAGAGATAATTTAACGATTGATAAGGAGGAGCATGATTTTCGCTTTCCGCTTGAAAATACAATTATTAATATTAGATATAGACATTCAAAATGAAACACTGACCTTTTCGGTATTGAAAATATCTTCACTCTTTCCGCTTGCGTTATGGATTTTCATTTTCACTCCTTGTAATTCTGATTCCATTTTCGTATCTATTTATCAACATCAGCATTCAATTTCTCCCCACCTGCTTTTAAGTTCCCCATAATTTTGTTTCCTTATGACAGTTTTCACACAATTTATACACTGAATTTGAACAAAATAATCTATCTATCTATCTATCTATCTATCTATCTATCTATCTATCTATCTATCTATCTATCTATCTATCTCAGCCCATTCATTATCTATCTATCTATCTATCTATCTATCTATCTATCTATCTATCTATCTATCTCAGTCCATTCATTATCTATCTATCTATCTATCTACCTATCTATCTATCTATCTATCTATCTATCTATCTATCTATCTATCTATCTATCTATCTCAGTCCATTCATTATCTATCTATCTATCTATCTATCTATCTATCTATCTATCTATCTATCTATCTATCTCATACACATTGTTTATTTTTTATTTTGTCAACTGCATAAGAGGTTCAGTTGAGCATCGTCTCTGAGAAAAAGCCTACATCACTTCAATACGAACATTTCAGAGAGTGTATCAATCTGAAGACAGTGCACAGTATAAGGAAAGATTTTGGTGTGTTTAATGGTTATACGGAGTTATGGCAGCTGGGTAAACTTGATTTAGCTGCAGTTCAACCAATTTGGATCCACTGTTTTTATTAAAAGCACAAGAGTGTCTTTAATTAAAGCCTATGCTTAGTTTTGTGATGAGAACATTTTAAACAATTATTGAAACCCGTCAACGTACCAAATAATATCATTTTTTTTTTTCGCTATCTTTTCATAGAACTGTCGGATTAAAGAATATTTCTAGGCATGAGGATATTGGAAGATATTACTTAAAGTTCGCAATAAGGGGATTCTTCTGTACCATTATTTATAGGAGGAAGATCTCTCTGTTTATAAAGAAAAAAAAAACATTCAAAATCTTTACTACTACATTAATTTGAAAATAACCACATCCATCGAGAAGACAATCATTCAAATATTTTAAGTACAAAACAGCCTGACAATATATAGATAGATAGATAGATAGATAGATAGATAGAGAGGTAGGTAGGTAGTGCGATGGATAAATTGTCGACTCAATTACACAAAGACGAAAATAACACTGACATCTCATTTTAGCAGTTATATTTACCAAAACTACATATATTTTTTTAAATACTAAAGCGTCAATTTATTCAATAAAATTGTCGTTGGATAATACCACGGCCAAAAGACAACATTAGAACTTTCTGAAACGCTTTTGGACTTTGTTTAAATTGTTTAAATCTTTGTTGTCTTAACCCTTGCCTTCAGTTCATATTTGGTGTAAAAAAATAGTTTTCTTGGTTCTTCGTTCAACTGAGCCCAACACATGTTTTGTAGTTTGGGGAATTTGGTATTCAGATGTAAGGGTCATATAGTTGCGGAAATTGTCTAACGACCGTGACTAAGTTCTGCCTGTGTGTATTGTGCAGAGTACTGTTGCCAGACAGTGGGTCTTCCAGGAGCCACCCTTTTGACCCAGGGCAATACTACCTCCAGAAGGCACGTGATGTTGACCGGTGTTAAGTCCGAGACTCTGTGAAAAGTATGATAGAAGGAATAATGCCGCCATCACTAGTGATCACGCCAAACATCATGATGTTAACTGGATATATCTTCTCTTTCCAAATCTTTTTTTACTCTCCTCAGGATAACAACTAAACATTCTGAAATGTTTGTATTGAAGCTTCCGGCGCGAATACTAAGCAGTAGAGCCGGCCGTTTTCAATTCTCTTTTTCTCAAATTTGGGGAATAATTGGCCATTCTGTTCAGTCGACAAAATTACAAACAAACAATGCTAGAAATTAACAACATTATTTAATGACAATTTACCCATTGCACACTTATAAACCCAAGTAGAAACGAGCTATATTTGTTCATCTTTGAACCACTGTCCCGATAGCAAAGTCAAAAATACGCTGAATGTGATCCATGAAGATGGATAAACATCGAGAAAAATGGCACATTGCAAAATAATCTGCGGGATAATGTTCTGCCCATTCAGTCATGTCTCTTTCGAGACATGATTGCCTAAAAAGCGTGCAAAATAATCTTACAAACAAAAAACAAACAAAAAATACAAAATATGTATAGCGGGGTATTTTATCTATTACTTTTCTAGTTGTAATGGTATTCCGTCCTAGTGAAGGGTAGTTGTATTCTGTTGCAGGTTAACAGAATTTGGCCTTGTGGTAGATAGCCCACTATAAGTCATACAATGATTATAAAAATCAAGAAAAGCTATTTGAGTAGAAAAATAACATTTTTATATATACACATATCAATCAATGTTTTTACAATTAAAGTAATACTTGAATATAGCTCCAACGGAGATTAAAGTGTTCATGGCAAATAATAAGCTGAAAGAGAATAAATTCTTAGGAATGTGGGAGAGTCGTAAGTAAGGAATGTCTTTGATGTAGTCGTTCCTTAGGTCAGTAAGTAGATTTGAGACAGGGAAGAAGGTAAGAAGAGGTGAAGGGAGGGGAACTTAGTAGCCGCTTGACTTAAGTCAAGGGGATATCAATTATACTCTTCTCTTGAGGACTGCCTGCTGGGTGCTTTCTGTCTCGGTTTTTTATATCTGCTTTTTGGCTCAAAAGCAGCTCGTTTGGGATTTCACACTTGTATTTGATTCTGGGCTTCCCATTGTCTGGTAAATAAAATTCGCATAGGCTCGCGAAATGGAAATTTAATATTTGATTAATTTTTATTTTTCTACCGGAACATCTGCGCGAACTCGGATGCGCACGGCCGAGTTTTGGTCATTTGCTTTCTGGTCGTTATAGAGCTAACATCCGGTCCCTCGCTTTTGCTCGGTATCACCACACATGAGCAACATTTACCTCTCCCCAAAAATGACTGTCTGTTAGGTTCACCAGCACACAACTTGCGACCAGTATTTATTTAACTTTCTCCTAATGTAAATGCTTATACAGTGAAATATGTAAATACATGTTTTCCTTCATATATAACAATTTATATTCGGATGTTCAGATTTGATCCATTCTTTAGTTCCGTCAATTCTGAAATTTATATGTAGGATAGGTCATATTACTAATAGTCAGTCAGTTAAGTGCCACACGCGATACACGCTTGGGCGATCATGTCTCGAAAGAGACATGACTGACTGGGTAGAAGATTATCCCGTAGTAGGCAGTCATTGCTTTCTGCGGTAGACTGGTTGCCGACCAAGGCTATAGAACCAAATATGTTCTGTTATTTAACCCATAACTGGAAAGAATAGATGGATTAATACCATTTCCAAGTGAATGCAATAAATTCAGCTGGAATTCGAACTCGGCTCCCCGATTTCTTGTTCCGAGCCGATATCCAATGCACCACAACGCACATCCATCATTACTATCACGGTGTCTTATTTCCCACATTTTCTCTGTATTCCAATTGAAACGGGAAAAGATCCCCCACTCAGATTTTTCTCCCCAAGAACAGCTACGTTTTAATAATCTCCTCTCTGGTCGCCTCTGCACAACTGCAATCTTAACATGTTTAAGTCAAAGGTTAAATCATAACTATTTTTCTTATACTCATATTCTTAACATCATTTCCATTCATTTATATAACGCATTTCATTCATTATTGCTATTTTAAAAGTAGCCTTCGACCTTGAGTGATTTTGAGCCTTCGACTAACTCTAGCTTGAGTGAAGAACTGGAAAATTAAAGATGTAATTTGTAATTAAGTACAGTGTAAACACATTAAATACAAAAATCGTTGTAGTGAAATATCCTGTCCTACCAAGGAATGGGCATGAACCGGGTTATAAAAGACCTAGATTCGAACGAACTGGGGAGTGTTCGTCATTAGACTGACGACTCTATGACACTGTCAGCACTCTGTCTTCGGGTAGAGCGCGCTCTCTGCTTCCGAGCTGAGAGCACTAACCCAGTCGTGGTTCCGCCGAAGGGTAGAATCACGACTGGGGAAAAATAGACAGATATTTTTAGGCCTGGCTATATGGCCGGAAAGACCAACAATAAAAAGACCTCGTGTCACATCTCACCTTACGTGGGAAGGTTGGTAAATACCATCTTCGTCATTAGACTGACGACTCTATGACACTGTCAGCCCTCTGCCTTCGGGTAGAACACGCTCTCTGCTTCCTAGCAGAGAGCACTAACCCAGTCGTGGTTCCGCCGAAGGGTAGAATCACGACTGGGGAAAAATAGACAGACATTTTTTGGCCTTGCTGTATGGCCGGGAAGACCCACAATAAAATGACCTTGTGTCACATGTAAACTTACGTGGAAAGGTTGGTAAATACCTTCTTCGTTATTATACGAGAGTAATCGTGATTAAACGAGAGCCATCGTAATTAGACGAGAGTTATACGTCATTAGACGGAAGTACTCTTCACAAGACGGACGCATACATCCTATACAGAGACAGTGTGTTCTTGATCGTTATTCTTGTTAACTGTTCTTTGGTGTACGTGCATTTGGTTCATTGTACTGAGGTATAATAAATCTCTATTTATATATCCTCAGTGCTAAGAATTATTTCTTGCACTATTCTTTCTCTGTTTATCCCCTCCCAAAAATCATGACTGGCCATGAATTAATTCGGCGAATGAGAACATTGTAAACAAAAAAAATTCCCCGATTTGTTTAGAGTCTAATAATGTAAATAGTTGGATACAAACCAAGAAACGTTAGAAACTTGACAGTGACTTCTCTTCACTTCTGTTGTTACTTTCACACCGATTAAACCACCATAACGTCCGATCTCTGATGTAGCTGGTCAATTTCGAACTGATTCTGACAATGATTCTTAGCAAAAGAAACGTGTTATCTTTCTAAGCCAAAGTATTTACAAATAAAATTCTCTGTGTTATTTAACAGATCGTATGCGCTCATATGAATCTGCTCTAAGGTCTAAACCGCTGTAATTCTATAGAAATAAATAATAATCTTCACCTTTGTAAAATGGACGAAATTACAGCGGACATTATACTGTAGCTGAACTCTTGGCCTGATTGGTCATCAAATCGAAAAATTCAATATACCTCAGAGAAACGGTTTTTCCACAGCTGAAGAAAAAAAATTCCTTGCCATAGCCACTCCACGTGATTGGGTCAATATTTAAAGATGATCTCCAACCGGTCACGGCGGTCAGTCAGAGGAGGCGTTTTGCTGACACACATCTAAAATGTAACGGGAATTTCAAATCAACCCGGAGATAAGGTCAGGTCGCACCTTGTTTTCTTTCTACTTATCTCTTATAACAATTATTACTAGAACATTTTCTACGAATTCTTGATACCTTAACTTTCTCAGTGAATATTAATTTCTTCAAAATCTTGTTATTCCTCTTTTTAATAAATTTCTATTTTAACATTCAAAATATATATTTTTATATTCCGCTCTTCTACACTTATCCACACATTCCAACTGACAACCAACCTTCTGATAATAATTCTGATGATAATTCAACATAAAGCTTGTAAGCTGTAGGGAGTTAGGTTAAGTCTGACACAAGGTCAAACCAAAGAAACCTTAACCAGCTCTCTCCGCTTCAATATAAAGAACTATAGACATAGCTATAGTATTTTTCAGAAACTGTCATATTGCACCCGTGAACGAATCAGAAATTTACGTACTTTCTAAACACCTCCATCTTAATAAATAACTTTTTAATAAAAACTCAAAACTTGAAGAGTGAATTATTGTCAAACATAATCTAAACAAAAATTAATACTAACCGAAAATAAAACCTAAAACTTGGGGTAACAATTTACATTATACTCTGTAATAAAGTAATGAAAATATATCGGTGAATCTTCTAGGTATTTAAATATAAAATATATATTCTTTTCTTTTTTTTATTAATCATTTCACCCCAAGCAAGGCGGAAACGCCACTGATGTGCAGGGGGCTACATAAATGTAAAAAGATTAATTAGAAAAGGAACAATAGAAAGCTGAGAAAGCAGGTGCGATGGCAGATACATAGGTGGAGAGAAAGGGAAGGTTATACGGGGGTGGGGAGAGAGCTAGAGTCCAGTGGTTATTAGATGAGTATTGACTTTGCATTTAAGTTTCTGGAGGTTGTAGCCGTCAGGAAAGCAAGAATACGGGAGCGAGTTCCACAGGCGGGAAGTGCGAGAGAAGAAGCTGCAGGAGTAGAATTGTCGTCTGCATTTGGCTAACGTGACTGTGAATGGGTGGGACCCAGTTGCCAGTCTGGTTGCACAAGTAAACACCTGCTGAGGAGGCATCAGTGACTTAAGTTCGTCTGAGCAGAAGCCATGAAAATATTTATAGAACAGACAAAGGGAGGCCACATTTCGACGATGGGGAAGTGGCTGCAGTCGAGTCGCCAGATCAGTACCTATTACATTGCAGACTCTCCTTTGGAGCTTGTCAAGAACACTGAGGAGAACGGCAGGGGCACCTGACCATAAATGGCAGCAGTACTCCATGCACGGACGGATGGTTGACTTGTATATATGCAGGATGTATTCAGGTGGAAAAAACATCCTGGATCGACATAGTGACGCAACCTTCTTAAACCCAAATGAGATCTTTTCCGAAACATTCACTCAATTAATGACTTGACATAGGTCTGGCTATAATTTCGAAGTGCATTGAAATAGCGAAACATGCTTTAAATCATAATTTGTATTTATTTCTGAGATGAGCAATTTTCAATAACATTGGAATTATTAAATAATTCCAAGATTATTGAAAATTACTCATCTCATAAATAAATACAAATTATGAGAAGTGGCACGAACCCACTAATATAATCCAGTTGTTAAAATCCACCTGACACTGAATATAAAAGGCTCCAAAAATATGCCACTTCGGAACGGTGGCGTAGTGGATATAGTAGTTGATTATACATGTGTTAGTATCATCTAGTTGTCATGAATTCGATCCTTGGACTTGGTAGTGACGAAGCAAAGTCTAACATGAAAGAACAATATTTGATTTCACAGGATATTTTGCAATAATCAACGAGATAATCCACATCAGCCAATCTATGAACACCTGATGATGACCAGAGGGTACTTGGTCGAAACGTTGTGTCTATTATAACATCTATCTAATACCCAAGATGAGAACAAAGTTCAAAATAATTCCATTATTATGCGTTAAATCAATCGTGTTTAGTAGCAGTAGAAATTTGTCATAAACAAGGAAAAAGCCTTAACTGCTATATAATGTCAATTTTGCTATATAGCAGTAGATTTTCACACGGATAAAGATGCGACTAAAACAATAGCGACACGTTACTACAAAATTATGATGAGAACGCCATAGATAGAAAATGTAAATAACGGTAAAAAAATAAAACTTTTTGGGAAATGGGAACATAGAAAACACAAAACGAGACAGGTCAAGTATTATGGAATCTTAAATACCTGGGAAGTGTTATAACAGAAGACAGAAAGTGCGACACAGAGATCCGAAGGCGAATTTGCATGGCAAAGGAAGAATTACAGAAGTTGAGTAAGGTATTAAGAAACAAGACAATTTCGCTAAAATCAAGGAAGAAAGTACTGGATTGCTATGTGATGTCTGCCCTTCAATATGGCAGTGAATGCTGGACAATCTCATCAAAGATGAAGGAAAATCTTGAAGCAACTGAAATATGGTTTTACAGAAGGATGCTGCGAATATCCTGGATCGAGCATGTGAGCAATGATGAGGTTTTTGAAATGAGGGAAACAAAAAGGAAATTAATACTGAGCATCAGGAAGAGACAGCTGAAGTTCCTGGGACACGCAATGAGGAAGAAGGGCTTGTAGAACTTGATACTAACAGGCCAGTTGGAGGTAAAAAGAAACAGGGGAAAGCAACGGATAACATATTTGAAGGACCTAATCAGGTGGATGACGAAACGAGGATTGCATGGTGTAACAGGAGAAGGCGTGCTCAGAGCCACCAGGGATGGGGAAACGTGGAAAGCCATGATCGCCTATGTCCTGAAAGTACAGGGCACATAGAAGAAGAAGAAGGAGAATGAGAAGATGAGATATGAAAAATTGTCACACCCAATGCATAATGAAGGTAAACGTCACAAAAAGAGACAGCGAGTAAACTATTTAAGTTGTTTACGTTCATGAAATGCAAAATGTAGTTTCGAAATAAGAGACGGCATAGCTTAGATCTTCAAACAAAATTGTGAAAAGCCCTGCACACCCACGTAATTTAAGTTCAAGACCCAAAGGAAGAGAAGAAAAATAAAAAGAAGAAATTATGATTTTATAAAAATTAAATAACCCTGCATTATATTGTAATGAGAAATAATCATAAGTTTACGCCATAATTTATTTGTTGCCTGGAAGTCAAAATTAAATATTTTATTGTTGTTCTTCCTTGGTAATGATGTGTTTATTTGGATTGCTTTCAACAGAGATATAAAAACAAAAATCGCTTCCAGTATAAAAAATATTTTTTTCCAAAAACAATTTAATGACTGAACCATTGAGTATATTACATGAAATTATCACGAACATTTTAAACATGACTTCCAAAATGAGACTACATCAACAAATATAGAGATATGCTTATAAAATATTGTCATGGTGGCATCACCCATTCAACGGACTGAACTCTCCCATTTACTACATATACTTCCCCTCACAAGAGGTAGTAGCAGAAGGGCAGCAGATAAGCAAAGATAGAGGAGAGACAGAGTGAAACAGCTAACACTGCTACCGTACTACCATTGCGAGTCCCAGTTTGAAGATTTAATTATAGTATTACTTTCTAACCCGTATTTATCGTTCTACTAACAGAGTTTCTAGCTATTTTGTTTTTTCCTGTCTTTAATATATATATCATTATTTCCTATTTTGGTTGTTGTATTATTTCTTGCTGGACTCTTAATCGGGTCCATGACAAATATATTGTTCATATTGTTTCATAAAGATACGAAATCGTATATTTTTCTAAGTCATTTTAAAATAGATCTTACATTGATTCAAGGAAAGATGCACTTTTTTAGTTTTTGTTTCAAGTGGTTGAGTCAAATTCTGAATAAAAAGTCTTGCAAACTCTGAGCTTAGACTTACCCTCATTAATATAAGCAATTCTAGCAGAAGAAACATATTGATTTCTATCGAAAAAAATTCTTAGCTTCCAAAGGTAAAGTAGTTACAAATATTCTTTTCTTAGGATGTTTTAAAATATATATCTTTAAAAGAGAATCCTCCAGAAAGTGACCCATTTTGTTCGATTGAGCAGCAGTATTTAACCAGGGGAATATGGAATAAGAAAACGAACAATGTTTGGCATTGGCCGAGATATTTTTGCCTTCAGGGAATTGTCGCTTTTATCTTAACAAGATGGACCACGAGAGGGGAAGCTTTTTCGAAAATTTGTTTCTTTCGGGATTCTGGATTTTCTGCTCTGCGGAAGAAACTCTATTATCTGAAGGGTTTTGTACGTATCAGCTTAGAAATAGACCAGTAGATCCAGTGAATGAAACATGTCAGTAGAAATAAAAATCAATATAACTTTGTATAGATTCTTATGTAGAAGTCATTCATAAATTAGATACATATTGCGTGATTTATTCTTAGGTCAAAACACACAATCGTTCTTTTCAAAAGTATAGAACAGTGAAACATTTAAATGAGTTTCAATTTTGAAATATCAAATTTGACAGATCGAATAAGGTTGATTGAAAACTATACCAGTTTGTGGGTTGTTTGATAAACCCTTGCACTGTTGGTAATATTCACGATAAATTATGGATAAAGTTCAGGGATCAGTTTATGCATTGATTATAATAGAGAATCAATCTTATATAGTAACAACAGTCGATGATGGTCACAAAGTAAGGGATTGAATTAATGTTGACACCGGTCCTGCCTATAGAGCATCTTCTTGGCATCTGTTGACCATGTCCGTCATAATATATGGATATAGAGTATCCTCGCAGCATGTAATCTGTTCAATGAAACAACGTCAAAGACCATCACTCTCGAATCAGACACTCTCCAGAATCGGATTTACGGACTCCAATACTCGGCCGCCTTTTATATACGTCGCATTGAATATTTTGAGCTTCCTGATTGTTTAAGCCTTCTATTAATGGACTGTAAAATGGGTTGACTCGTGGGTGTCAGCACAGTATATAGTACCAAAAAGTCAAACATGCACAACTTTTAATTGATATTGCTGCTTTTGTGATTGAAGTCTTGATTTGAAAGATAAATTGTTGTTGTTTTTTTAAAGTTAATTTTAAATATATTGAATGCTCTGTTTTTCCCTAATATCCGAGGTCACCATATTTTTAATGACCTACAGAGTTTTGTAATTTGACACATTTACTTATAGTTCAGACTTCCAAAACAAGCATTTTATGTCTTGAGTACATAAATATTTCAAATTACATTCAGCATGAAATCATTGCATTGCAAATGAAGATATTTCATTGAATTTGTAACCCATTTATCTTTCCAATGTTATGTTTTTTGACGTCCCTAATTTCAGACCCGATGAAAATTGAAAGTTAAAGTTAAAAGACAAAACTCCAAAGAACAAACAATGCTTCACTCAAGCCATTTTTTACAGCTCTTTGGTAATTTAAATTTGACAGGAGAACAGCTCGCACTCTACCATTCACATTTAACAACAACAACAATAATGATAATAATATACTCGGGGATAGTAAATTTCTTCCAACATATAATTGGAATAGGGAAAACAATGATGTGGTTTCCGGTTTTCTCTTTTCCAATCTTTTCATTTTCTTTTTTTGCTTACTTTTTTGTTTTTTTCAATTGGAGTAGATAGACTGGTTCACACTCCACGCACGTCTATTGAACAGGTGTAGAAGATCATCACTTGTTCCCTTTTTAGGACGTGGTTTCCGGTTTTCTCTTTTCCAATCTATTCACTCTTACGTAGCCCCCTGCACACCAGTGGCCTTACCGCCTTGCTTGGGGTGATGTGATTAAAAAAAAAAATTAAAACTAAAAAATTCAAAGGCACTGCAACGTCCAGCCGCTTGAATATCCAACGATGAATCTTTTATGAAGACTCCACGTGACTCCTGTTTTGTCTGTAACTTAATCCCCTTTCTCATTAACAAAACGATAAAATCTATTTTTACAAAATGTTAAGAGCAGGGCCAGAATGGTCAGCGATTGGCCGGACTGACTCGTCGGCCAAACATTCGGACATTGACTTTGATTGGGTTTTCAATATAAGTTCAAATACGGAGTTAAATAATAAAAAAAAAAACAGAATATCCACCATAAATAATTTGGGCGTAGGTGATAGGGTATGGAGTGGAGCAGGAAGATTGGCAGAAGTCTATGAACAAATTCAACTGCAAATAACCATTAGAAGAGGAAATGCAGGAGGACCATTCTCACAGTCTAGAAAGTTTTTTTCAGCAGTTCTAATGTACATTTTTTGATGGATGTGCATTGTGGTGCAGTGGATATCGATTCGGAGAGAGAAATTAGGGAGCCGAGTTCGAATTACAGTTGAATTCATGACATTCACTTATGTACAAACACCCTTAAGAAAGGTATTAATCCGGCTCTTCCCTCCAATTATGGGTCAAATAATAAAACAGATTGGGTTCTATAGCCTTGGCTGCCAACCAGTCTAATGAAGAAAGCAAAGGCAACCTACTGCGGCATAATCTTCTGCCCAGTCAGTCATGTCTCTTTCAAGACATGATCACCCAAAGCGTGTATCACGTATGACACTTAACTGACTGACTGAATGGACATTTATTCCTTGAGTTTCTTTTTATTGATTCACCTCAAGCAAGGCAGTACTACCACTGGGTTTTTTTTAATCATTTCACCCCAAGCAAGGCATTCCACTGCCACTATTGCGCATGGGGCTATATGGGGGAAGGTAAATAGAAATAGTGGTTAGATATAGGAAATGTCAGAAGGGCGGTGATAGATAGTTGGGTGGGTGGGAAGAGTGTTTGAAAGAATGGAAGTTAGTTTGTTAGGAGGCGTCTATTGACCTTACATTTAAACTACTGGAGATTGTAGCCGTCAGGGAAGCAGTCATGTGGAAGAGAATTCCACAGTCGGGAAGTGCGAGAAAAGAAACTGTTGGAGTAGAAGTTGCGGTTGCATTTGATCGGTTTCACGGTAAAAGGGTGGGATCTAGTTGCTAATCTAGTATCTCGTGCAAATTCGAACCTAGTGGGCACCAGTGATCTAAGTTCATCGGAGCAGAAGCCGTGAAAGTATTTATAGAAGAGACACAGGGAAGCCACGTCGCGCCGGTGAGAGAGAGAGACTGCAGGCGGTCTGCTAAGTCGGTATCGATAACATTACAGACCCTCAGCTGTACCTTGTCTAGAAGCCCACTGTTTTGAAAAGCAGAACTATAGTTATTAGAACTATAGTTGACATTAAGCGAATGGTCGCCAAAACGAGAAAGCTTCACATTTACCATTCCATGAATCCTCCCCTGGATAAAGTTGACCGTGTGTATGTATCCAGATCTATGAAAGCAGATGATTAGTTAACCGTCTTAGAAAATTAGATAACCGTCTTAGAAAATTACAAAAAAAAGAAAATTAGAAAATTAGATAACCGTCTTAGAAAATTACAAAATCAGCCTTCGTAGATAAGTGAAAACTTCAGAAAACCGGATGACAAACTGTGACATAGAATATGAAAGGTTAAAAATTTATGTTCAGTAATAAAGAAAGTGGGGCACCACGGCGTGGTGTAATGGTTAACAAGCTTGTCTCGCTAGAAATATTATAAGTGAGTAGTGAGTTGGATCCTTATTGGGTAGCCTCTACTTTCGGCCGTGTGTCACGTCTAAGCTACGCTTAGAAAATCACCTTCCTCCAGGTTTGGGAGTTTGGTGCAGGGCTAACAACCCTTCACCATAAAAAAAACAATTTGTTACGGAAAGAAGCAAAAACACTTCCCTACACACCATTCGGTGTGAGGAAAAGTTTTTTTTAATAAATAAAGCCAAAAAGTTCAGAATTTCGAGTTAATATCTTTTTAAAGAATAAGGTTTCAAGAATAATGAATTTTGAGTACCGTAATATTTTATATGCATATATATATATATAGGGACGTATGGATGGAACAATATTCCGTATCCAAAGATAGACTATTCTTAAAAAAGTGCTAATAATATTATAAAATGAATCTATCTAATCTAAACTTATTTATAAATGGAACTTTGTCTCTGTGTGTGTCTGTGTATGTGTGTGTCCTTTATCTATAGACTCCAAAACGGCTGAACCGATTTTCTTGAAAATTTACACAGTTGTACTAAAAGAGTCTGCGAGTGTTATTGGCTAGGTTTTGTGTCGAGGTACCCCCGATAAATATCGAAAATCGATAATCGAAAAAATCGGGTTATAGAAGGAGTGGTCCGATTTTAATCACATTTGGTACACTCATAAACAAATGCATAAGAAACGATATTCAGAAGTTTCAAGGTTGCAGTTCTTATAGTAGTGCAGGAAATCGATAATATATATCTATAAAAGGCAAGATGTTTGTGTGTGTCTCTGTTTATCTGCCTGTATGTCTGTATTTTTTTCAGCTCTTTCATTTTAGTTTTTTGCTTCGGGATTGGCTCTAAGTAGGTATAATTGTAGTTCTTAGTCTCAGCCATGATACTATTTACTCAGAGGACTTATTTAGCCTTCAAAATTCAGTTTACGACGAAAAAAACTTAATCGATACCAGGAAATCAAAATTTGACTTACATCCATTCATTTTTCTTTTAGTCTACGGTTTCGCTTTAACTGGAAACAACAATTTCTTTTTAGTCTTTTGTGCCAACGACCAAAGAGTCAGAGCTCCAGGACCATGGATTAGTTTTAAAGCTTTCATTACACCCGAGCATCGCCGGGCTATCCTACTAGTATGTTATAAAATCACGACAAAAGTAGCTATTTTGTTTCAACACTTCTTGTGTCTTATCAAGTGATGAGGTTTATTTCAAGTTGAAGGGTTTTAAAAGGTTATGTACAATGCCTCCCTGATTAAAGGGTTTTGCTTGATTTAACCTTTTTTTACACCAGCGTCAATTGCAATTCAGCTGCTTGCTTAAATACACATGACATTGAAATTTGACATAAAAATTTAGTTTTAAATATAATGAAAAATATTTACGGTAAAAAATAAATTGTAAATCATACTTTTTAATACAAATTAAAATATAACCACTAGTAGTATTATATTATAAATATAGTTAAAATAATTAAAACTTATAAAAGAAAATTATAAATAAAATATAGAAAATTGAAACGGAAAAAAGAGAAAGAAAAAGAAAAGAAAGGAAAGGGAAGGAAAACGAACGGCATAGATAGAAAGCAGTTGATGTTAACGCCTTAGATTGACAGTAGCGTCTATTACAATCCATCTGCTTTCTTAGAAAAAAATGACATGGAAATTTAACATTAGTATATATATATATATATATATATATATATATATATATATATATATATATATATATATATATATAAACTTATCGCTATCCTCGTTTCGACAAACCTCTCCGATTACATACGCGGAAGGAAAAACTGGTAATAAAAAAGAACGAGCTAAGCACTTGAACATCAGTCAAAGTACGTAGCCCAAAGAAGAAACCTGAGACGAGTAACCTGAAACAAAAAGCGCTCAATACGCAAGTAGTGCAAACTAATTAAATAACTAACCTAGAGAGCCAACGAACCTACCAAGGTTTCACCAAATTGGATCTTCAGGAAAAGTTGGCTAAAGAGGCTAAATGAAGGCGAAAAGATACAAGAAATTCAGAAACCCACGTGATAGAAACAGAAGACACCAAACACCAAAGAGGGGGCGTAATAACATTTTATTACAAAAAATCCCTAGTAAACACAACCTACAACTCACAAAGGTAATAATAAAACTTACGTTCTAATTTAACACTCAATGCTTTCTATGCTTACATTTATTTTAAATCTCAGACTTGGAATTTAATAAACTATATGTAGGTTGAAACGAAGCTATGGCTAACTTCTCTTCCCCACTACAATCTGCAAAATTTTTGTCTTGCTATAAATTTTCTGCACCTTTTTAGTATCTCCCATTTTAAAATGGGGTCATGTTTGAACTCTTTTTAAATAGACCATACATACGTGGCTAGCGTTGTGCTGTGCCTGTACCTTTCATTTCTAAAACTATGGTTAAAATATCTAGTTTTGAAACTGTCCTGGGTTGCACGTGATGTAAGTCTTAGGTTCCAGATCTTCTGCATTTTTGTAAATATTTACTTGGTAAATAACACAGTCTTGTTGGCATTTGCCCTGGAACGGACAGTTGTTTTTTATTCTATAATTACACGTGATTTTACTTATATTAGTTTTATTCATAATTTTGGTTTTATTAAGTGCACTAATTATTTTACCCATGTTCGGCATGTTCGGCATGCAAGAATAATGTTAGTTATTTACTATATATATATATATATATATATATATATATATATATATATATATAAATTTAAAAATTCTTTAACCTGCTTAAATTATATTTATTCGATTCAAACACCATAGAAATAGATGTTCCATCTTTTAAAAAGAAGAAAAAATTCAATAAATGTATTCTTGAAATCATGAAAAAAAAAATATATATATATATATAATACAAAAAAAGAAAATCAGAAAATCAAAAAAATAAAATAATAAAGATTAAGAATGCAGAAACTATTATATTTAAGAATAACGTAATTAATACATTAACTGAATAAATCAATAAAAAAAATTAACCAAGTTATCGTGCTGTCGGTTGTCTTTATTAAGACGCCGAATGCATTTTATCTGTTTGGGATGTTCTAATCTATTCTAATCTGGTGGGGGCCAAAAAAATGATTTTATTTGTAGTAATACTTATAGTGTGAAAAATATATAAACTAAACGCTTACAGCACCTGGTATTCCCAAGCGGTCACCCATCAAAGTACTGACCAGGCTCAACGTTGCTTAACTTCGGTGATCGGACGAGAAGCGGTGTATTCAACGGTATAGGCCGTAAGCCTTCAATAATATTGCGTGCAGCTTTATCGAATAATCTACTTTTAAATCGAAAATAAATTCTCATCTTTTATGTTACATATATTTTTTATATTACATTTATTCAAGATTATCGGACCAACAATTTATCGCGATCTAATATAGGAAAAATATACGATGCAATACTAATCGAAATATAAATCCAAGCTTAATATATGTATGTTCTAAAGAAATCTAAAAGAAAGGACTACTTATAATCAACAAGAAACTGAATGCATGGACATCAACAAAAAGCGGAACTGAAAATGCTAACTCCAGTTTGGAAAATCTAAAGCCAAACAGGTAGAGAAATTTAAATACCTAGTAAGTGTTCTGAGAGAGGATGGAAAATTTGATACGGAGATACATAGACGAATTGACCTGGCCAAGAATGCATTCCGGAAGCTAAGTAAGGTATTAAGAGACAGGAAAATTTCGCTAAAAACTAAAAAAATATTGTACTGCTATATGATTTCTGTTCTGCAGTATGGTAGTGGATGCTGGTCAATCTTCTTAAAGATGAAGGAGAAACTTCAACCAGCTGAAAACTGTTTCAACAGAAGGATGCTGAGGATACCATGGAACGAACATGTGAGCAACGACGAGGTTTTGGAGAGGATGGAAACGAAAATGTAATTGATAATCAGGAAAAGACAGCTGAAGATTTTGGGGCATGTAATGAGAAAAGGGAGCTTGGAGAAACAAGAGAAAGTGCGTTAAGAGCTCCAAGGCATAGGAAGATATGGAGGGTCATGATCGTCTATGTTCTGAATGGAAACGACACATAGAAGAAAATATGTTTTCGACTTTAGCTCATCGCGGGGCCTAACAGCATAACTGCTCATTTCTCTATCCTATACGATATTGTCATTTTCTAGAGTCAGTCAGGTAAGTGCCATACGTGAAAAATGCTTTGGGCGATCATGTCTCGAAAGAGACATGACTGATTGGGCAGAAGATTATCCCGCAGTAGGTGGCCATTGATTTCTGCGGTAGACTGGTTGCCAGTGAAGACAATAGAACCTAATCGTCCAAATTATTTAACCCATAGCTGGAGAGAAGAGACGTATTAACACCTTTCCCAAGGGTATTTGTGCGAAGTGAATGCTATGAATTCAACTGGAATTCAAACTCGGCTCCTCCGACTTGTCGTTCCGAGTCGATATCCATTGCACCACAACGCAGAGTAAGTAATAATTATTTCATGTTGGAGAAAAAATATGAAGAAACACGTATATTTATAACCATTTTTCCAATGCCTCTGCGAATTTTTTGCGTTAATGAGAAAGTTCTTCTTCTTCTTTATGTGCCGTGTCCTTTCAGGACGTAGGCGATCAGGGACGATCACTTGACGCTGTCTCTTGTTACTCTCGATATTTTTTCTTCTTGGTACCTTTCCCAAACCCCGCTCAGCCAACCATTTGTTCAAGCCCATTAAATATGTTTTCCCGCTGCTTTCCCCTGTCTTTTTCTCTCTATCCGACCTGTGAATATTAAATTCTCCAAATCTGCATTACTTGTCCCAGAATCCTCAGCTGTTTCTTCCTGATGCTAAGTAGGAGTTTTTTCTCGCTTGAATTCTTAACAGCACCTTGTCGTTAACAATCAATAGTCAAGAATTAAGCATTTATTGAAGACAGAAGTAGAGAACTATTAGACGAATAACTGAGATACTGAATTTCTTTTTAAGTAATAAAATATTAATAATAAATAAAATTAAAATAAAATGTTTGTCGTTCTTGTTTTTTTTTTGTTTTTTTTTGCGATAGACACAGAAACTACTGGATGGATTTCAAGCAAACTTGGCATGAATATCGTCTGTGACCCAGGTGATGTCCGGAACTATGTAAATGTAAAACCCAGCGTGAAGATCATGAAAGATTAATAAGTTCAAGTAAATCACTAAACATATTTTTTCGTCCGTTATGAATATAGCAGTAAAGGTCGTAAATACATTTTTGGCTTTAAATTTATGAGTGATTACTTCTTTTTATCATTTGTTAAATCTGCGATAAAACGTAATGAACGTGAACATATGTAAAGTCACTTTTATAGAACGTTTTAAACATAATACATTTAACGAGAAGATGATCATAATTAAGTCAGTTTAAAAGTCCACAGATTTAATGTAAGATGATTTTCACTGATTTATTTTCACTTCTATAGTATTAATTCTGGTCACCGTGGCGTAGTGTAATGGTTAGCAAACCTTTCTTAATAGAACCTATCAAAACTGGGTTGTGAGTTCGCTCCTCATAGTATACTCCATTCTTTCGGTCTTGTACCACGTCTAAGCAGTGCTTAGATAATCAATGATATTTTTAATTTTGTATCCTTGTGGGTAGATTGTTTTTACACATTGTACGACTATAAACAGTCTGTATTGGGAACTTAATATAATATTCCAAAGATGAACATTCCGGCATCCATTATAATAAAATCAACTAACAAATAATCGATTTGATAACATCTTTTTTTCATGTTCACGCAATTCAAGCCCCAGAACGCAGTCAAGATAGAGTTTTACTAATTGTATAAGAAAAGACAAGAAGGGAAATTCCTGGTGATACGCAGAAAAGATAAGAGATGAAAATGTTATGATTGTAGTCAATGAAAAACCATCCTGGTTAGATTATTTTCTGCAAAAAAAAGCGGTCATTGCAAAAAGGTGTTTGAGTAAAACTTAATTCTTACTAATGGAACACAAAGAAAATATTAATGATTAATCGTCGTGCACATGACAAGGCAGATTTTGGAAGTGGGAAAGGGTGTTGTCGGTTGTATAATAATGAATCGTCTACAAAGCCGCGTAGACGCTTTTGAACAGTATCTCGGCAGGCAAGTGAGCACTGCTGCCCAGATGTGGCCGCTTGTAATGCCAGAATATGGCGAGTGGACTATGGAAATTCTGGACGTTACCAATGAAATGAAGAAGTTGCTGAAGAGGAAATGGCCAGTTAACCCAATGATATTAGATCAATCGAGACTGTGCAAAAAGTAAAAGAAAAAAATCGTGATTCAATGACAGGCTCCTGTACGATCACTGAAGTTAATAAACGTCAAGACTGATCACTTCTTAGGCGGTGACCACTTGGGAATATCAGGTGCTATAAGCTTGAATGGTGGGGGATGTTATAATGGATAACGGCTTGCAATTGTTACACTGAATGCCTTTGGATTCACTATATTCACCTCTGAGCAAATACTCATAGGAATGGTATGAATTCGCCTATTCTCCATTGCTATGGGTTAATTAGTAAGATTTGTATTATTTAATCATTCTTATCTCAAAGAAGAATTTTACAATCCAAAAATATTTCCTGGCTTTATATGACCTGCGTAGGGCTGTTAAGACGTAGAAAACGAATCAATAACAAAACATTATAAAGTTTCGTGCGAAGAAGCTAAAAGATTGCTGATCCTCGATAGATTCGAAGCTATCTACCTTATAAAATAATTGCAACACTGAGAAAAATGCTTGTGTTTCCCGTGGATTTGCTTCCTTGAGCTTTAGAATTCAAAGAACAATTTATTTCTGAGGAAAGATCTCTTCGACTGGAAATTCCTCCATACAAAGTTAGTTGTAATTGGTCGACCTTGTGAACAATGAATGATGTATAATAGCTGTGAATCTAAATTGGTGGAACTAAGTAATGTGGCTCCTCTGGAGTTTTGCCATGAAAATAGGGATAGAATCGACCAAGATTTGACAAAAATATCCAAAGATGCTCTTGATATAGTGTCCGTGTTCACTTTGAAAAGAGTGTTTACAGCATGCTGTTAAAGATTAAATAAGATAGGCATACGGTGATTGAAGAGGGCCTCTTTTACGGTGAGGCAATGATCAAAGCAAAGGGTCGCGGAGACTCAAATTGCGATGTAAGAAGTGAAAGATTTTGATCGTCTTAAGAAGAACAGCAGCGATGACGTGTAGCATGTACGATCAAGACAGAAAGTCAGAGGTTTGAAGAGGATCAGATACCGTTGTAGTTCAGACCATAAACAACGCCGGGTTGCGATGCACCCGAGTTTACTTCGATGACCAGGTGGGTAGCCTGTGGTCAACCAGAGTTCTTTTTCCAATGATGGAGAAATATATTTGCTAACTTAAAGAAACTGAAGGAATGGCAACACTAGGAGTAGAGTCTTCGGGTTAATTTAATTCAACACAGAAAAATCCACCCGGCCCAAACATTGGTATTACTGACAGGTTGAAAAAGCTCTTTCTTGATAAGATGGATGTAAGTGCATGGATGTTTTTAGTTGGTGAAGAAATCCGCCTGTTTGATGCCATAACAAATGAGACTCTGGACTGCTAACTAGAACGCCGATATTTGTGTTCATTCAACGGCGGGCTCGTTCGCATTCGTCGCGGCGCCAGGTTCTAGTTCATTTTTCTCACGCACTTTTTAGAGAGACGGGTGACAGAAAATCGTACGAGGCGGAGCTATATAAGTTCTGTGATGCCTTTAAATTTCCGGGGTCACGCACATTCAGTAAAGGCGGTTTTATCGGAGACATGGTTCCGGTCTTAGAGGGTCGGAAGCCTCTTAACTACCAGCAGTCATAAGGATTTCTCCTGTTGAAAACCCAGTGAACAAGAAATTCCCTGTAAACCTACGTTGATCAAGACCCCCGCCTTTAAACTCATTACCAGTCACTATTTCCGATTGAACGGTCCGGTAAGTTCCTCAGAATAAGCCGCTTATGGACAACAAGGTGAGTGAGGTTCTCTGCTGCAGCAGTGGCAACGTTCGGTTCCCTGATGCTGCCGCAGGCGTGGCATTGGTAGCAGCTGTCTTCGCTACCGTCTTCGATTTTTCTTCCTTTCCCAAGATACCACGCACCACGTTTAGCTCTGCTTCTAAATGGTACAGGAGATTTGGGACGAAGTTCACATCCGCACAACCGGCACCGAAAACACTTTCTTTGCTGTCCGTCTAACAACCTGTCATTTCATACTTTATTCGTAGCCCGTTATTGTCATCTCCCTCTATAGGCGTAAGCTCGATGTCGGTGGCGGAGTCAAAGAGCTGCGCTCTCCGATTTGGTGACTCTGGATAACTCACTATTTGATCGCACTGGAATTCACGCTTTGAGACGGGTCTAACATGTGTCCACTCTATAATCTGTTAACGGTTGGTTAAGTGCCTACTGTGATTACTACGAGTAATGAGTAATTCTGGAGAAAGAGAATCCAAGTAAGACTGAAGGAACAAATGAATCTCTCTTAGTACGGGGAGGTAGCGACGAAAAATAACGACACTGTAGAGGTTCCGCTATTAGAATAAGTACACTTGAAAACCGTTAACGAGAACCAATTGGAGGAAAAGTTTGATGCCAGCAGCTGCGGTAATTCCTGCTCCGGTAGCGTATATTAAAGTTATTTTGGTTAAAGTAGTCCGAACTTGGGTTCCTGGTTGTGTTCCCGGCTCGTCGGCGGCGGTACCATCGCCCGTCGTTGAATTAGCTCATTCGTACCCGTTTCTGGCCCATTCCTTTATGTTACTCTTTTATATAAATCTGCTCGTTGACCATGTGTAAGTTGTATGTATTCATCTCTAGCAAACAAGATTTCATTCTGTTTTCTTACAGTTAATAATCATTTGACCTTCATTTTCTTTGCTACTTTGCTCATTGTATCTTGCTAGTTTAACATCAACACAATATAATCAGTACATCTTATTTTTTTAAGATTTTGCCGCCTACAAATATCCTGAAAGTTCATCTAATCCTCTTCGGATTTTCTTGCTGTGTTGGCATCTGGCGAGTATCGCATTGGTGTCTAAATATTGTCCTTCTATTTTCGTATATGACTTTTTATGTCTGTCTATTTTTCACAATGACGAGTATTATGAAATCATATAATTTTGTTTCTTCTTGCGTTATAGGCTAGCGTTATCCGAGATAAATGATAGAAAAAGCTGTGTTTATTGTGAGGAAAGACGGAAGTAAAAGACATACCAGAGATGTGGTTTCGTTTTATGGAATATGAAAGAGGAAAGGGAAATGACGCCATGAATAAAATAAAAAAAAGAAAGGGAAAAATAGAAAGAAAAAAGTAAGACAGAAAGAAACCAAGCAAAACTGAAAGAAAGACAGAAATAAAGAAATAGTAACAAACAAAATCAAAACAAAATGAAAGAAATCAATCAAGAAAGAAAGACTGAAAGAAAGATAAGGATAAAAAGAGTTCGATACTGCTCTCGTGGGTTTAATGTCTGTTTCAGTGAAATGGAAAAATAATTCGTACCGTTTTATGCCTTCGCCGCCCCTGACAACGACTCATGGACCGCTGCTCGTCTACCACCGGGCTTTGACGGGCAAATCGCGTGTCGCCGTGCACCCACTGCAGCTTGACTACAACCTGGCTTAGCGGGTCGTTCGCGCGAAGAAGGATCGTTGCAGTAGCTAGTAGCTGCCTTCCTAGCTAGCCGTGGCACGACCTCCGCTATATTACCAAGGCTTGTTCTATGATTAAAGTTGACTTGCTGACGTCACACTTAGTAGAGTTCTGTTTAATTTACTACACGGCGTCCGTGAACATTACATGCCTTTCCCTTGTGTGGTACCAAATTGCAAAGAGAATTATGAAAATGGACCGAAATTCATTGTTTCCATAAAAATAAACATTTATGAAAATATATTTATAAAAATTTATGAAAACATTTATGAAAATGGACCGAAATTCATCGTTTCCATAAAATAAACATTTATTTGATAAATGGAAACATGCCATTGAAAGGGATAATTTTACCCCAAGTCCATTTAGCTAAGTGAGTAGTTAAAATTTTAATCACCATTTATTTCAACAGGAGCTAAAATCAAAATTTGTTAAAAAAATAGTTTTGCCGTAGCACAAGAAAGAAAGCACTTTTTTTTAATATCTTGTAAACTAATACAATAAAATAAGATAATATTTTTATTTCTTTGAATACAACTGAAATAAAAATAATCTTAAAATATATCTGAAATAAAAAATAAGATTTAAATATGGCTATTCGTTTGTAAGTTTTTTTCGAAATCTTTTAAAACTTAAACTGAAGCCGAAAAATGTTGTTAAACATATTTTCTGAAAATATTTGAATTAATCATTTATTTAAGAAAATAGTGTTTTCTTTTCAATGAAATATTTTTAAAAAATGTCTTAGAAAACGAAAGTAAAAACTTAACTTTTCTATACTTGAAACTTTATGAATCATTTTAAACAGGAAAAATATTCCTAAATTAAATTTTTTTCATTCTTTTTCTTGAATTAACAAAAACTACAAAATTTATTTTTTACTCAATTTTAAAAGAATTTGTTTTAGTTTTAAGGTTTTTTATTTGGAAACACTGAAATTATTTGTTCCAAAATTCAAGTCATTATTACCGAAAATTTAAACTTGAAAATGATGATTTAAACTTTGTTTAAACCTATTATTTCTGAATAAGTTTTGAATTTATTTGAAACATAAAGGCCTAAATCATACCACACTTGAATTTTAAAAAAATAGAAAATATTTAGCACAAAATGAACACCCTCAAAAAATATTTTCCAAACACTTTTTTCTATTTTTGATAATTTGAAATTTAATTATCGATATTAATCCATAGACAAAATTTGACATGAAAAATTCGAAACAAAAAATTAGAATTTTAACTTAAGAATAACTTTTTTTATGGTTGGTTTAAGGTTTTTTAATCCTTAAAAATTTATTAGTAAGTAAACATTAACCAAAAAAGAGTTTTGCAAAAAAACAATTTTTTTAAAACAGTTTAACTATCATATATGAAATAGCAGCATTAATTTCAACTTGTTTTTTCATTTTTTTACTATTAAAATATTTTAAAAATGTAATTGAATTACCAAATATCCTAGAATTCTTTAAGTGTATCTTTTTTGAAAGATAAAAATCTATTTTTATTTCATCCAGTACGATTAACAATGGATTCAAAATATTTCAATATTTTAAAATTCGAAATCCGTTGTTTTTTAGCAGAAGTTCCCTAAAGACATTTGATATTATAAATAAATCTATTGGATTTATTTATAATATCAAATGTCTTTAGGGAACTTCTGCTAAAAAACAACGGATTTCGAATTTTAAAATATTGAAATATTTTGAATCCATTGTTAATCGTACTGGATGAAATAAAAAGTTCGAATTCCAGTTGAATCCATTGTATTCACTTACGCGCAAATACCCTTGGGAAAGGTATTAATCCGTCTATTCCTTCCAGTTATGGGTTAAATAGCAGGACAGATTGGGTTCTATAGCCTTGGTCGGCAACCAGTCTACCGCAGAAAGCAATGGCAACCTACTGCGGGATAATCTTCTGCCCAGTCAGTCATGTCTCTTTCGAGACATGATCGCCCAAGCGGGTATCGCGTATGGCAATTAACTGACTGATTGGATTAAAACTTCTCAAGACTGTAAAAGTTTAGTATCAGGAAGAGATGCTATGCTACCTGATATAAACAGTTATTTTCAAAGAATTAATAGAGATTCTCTGTTATATCCCAATGATGTAACAACAAATTTAGTACTATACAATTATATTGTTAATAATAAACTTGTAAAAAATCTTTCTTTTCTTCATTCAATGAATCAAAGAAAATTGTTTATGTACATAACATTGGATGTTTTGGCTAATGATGAACTTCTTTTCATGTTGAATCATGTGGTGAAGGTCATAGCATTGAAAAATTAGAAAAAGTGATTGTCTGGAGCTCTTCTAATGCATTATTAAATAATTTTTGTAGAAAGAAAAATGTTAATATTACTTGTAAGAAGTTAAGTAAAAAAAGAAAACTTCAAAACATTCAACTGAATTTCGAGACATTAAAAAGACTTTTATAAGTTTGATTTTAAAAAGACAGCAACTTAAACTTATTTAGGTTGAATTAATTTGCTTTAATTTAAATTGTTGCATGTTTTTTATATTTTTAATTAATAATTGTTTGCCTATTTATTTTTGCTTCTTGTTTGTTCCTAAATTCTAATGGTTGCTTGATATTTGAGTGATTCTGATTTAAAAATTCTTGCAATTAAAACAAAAGTGATTGTGTTTTTTCATAATTAAATTAAAAATATGAAAATTTAAGCAGTGTTTGTTAAATTGTTTTTAGAATTCAGACGAAGAAACGAAAAATTATGCTCATGTTCATCAACTCAAGCCCATGAGTCACTCAGTGTAGAATAGTTATTGAATAACGTTGTTGAAATGTCTGAAGAAAGGAATGCATATTACGAGGGTATGTAGGAGAGATAATGGTTTGCCTTCGACCATAATTATCGAGGAATCATCTTCTTAATTTCTTGTCGCATAAAGTAGCAAAACTTCCACTTAATAAATGGCGTAAGAAGATGAGACAACATAGTGGTTAAGAAATGTTGAATTGTAGTTATAAAATAACTCGGGAATCTAAGAAATATAGCTCATCTGAAGATTTGCTATGCAAATGTAATATATTTCTTTGAACGGGGGAAGTAATTGACAGCTACATCCGGTCGTAGGTGAGGTAAATAAAAGTGACAACCAGCTTATAAGTCGATGGGCTTGCAAGGATGTGTTTGACAGATAAATCCGGCCCTAGATAAAAGTCAATAAATGACAAAGGTGTACGACAGATACATCCGGCTGTAGATAATGTAAAAAAAAAGTGCAACGGAAAAAATTAGCATCGCGTAGGAGTTTTAAAACGATATAAATATCTAGAATTTCTGGCTGCAGAAGCAGAGACTGGCTAACGACTCTCGATGATCCCTTCGTGAATTGCTGTCCTACTCCACATAAGTGTTACCAAGTAGGAACAAAAATATAAGATTATATTTTTGTATATAGGTGATCTTTGTGGTTGGTTTAGATCCAGTGAGAGTACATAACAAAAATAGTAATAGAATCGTATATGATGTAAAGACAATGACAGTTATAATGAATCAAATATCAGGTAACATTTTAAACGACCAAAAATACTAAGCATTCACTTATAATGACGCAAGAAAAGTAATAAAATAAACAGGAATAGATTTTGTTCGGCTGTCCATATTTTTCAGCTGTGATTACAATTATCAAAGAAAATTGTTTTAGATTACTACATATAGCGATTTATATTTGACTTATTTTAAAGTCGTTATTTCGCTGACATTATAAACATTAAATCTTCCGCCGCATTGTCTCTTTTGAAACTGTGATATGTATAATATAATAAGGAATGATTGAAAAACTTACAGAGAACTTCGTATGTGAAACAGAGAGGGGAAGAAAGAGCGGCGCTAACCCATATACCTGATTGTTTTTAATGAAAAATCGAAAAAATGGATCGAAGCGTCGTTGTCCTAAAAACGTGTAAACCAGAGAATGGCCAATTTTACAATATCATAAGTTATTGAACGAAACGAACGACACTGCTGGGAAATCAAAAGAGCTTTTTTTCGATTTTTCTAAATGAGGACAGCATCTGTTGGGAAATCGGTGATGAGACTGAAGATAATGAAAGCGATGACGAAGATGATGACAGGAATAAAATGAAATTTTGTCAACAGCTGATATAAAAGTTTAGAGAAGAAATATTGTGATTATTTTGAATGTTGCAACAATGAACCTAATAACAGATATTAGAGAGATGTGTGGTATCAAATACGTGGCCAAAAATAAACATACGATTTTGAAATATTGCATTGCACTTCATAAAACAGAAATAATCATGGCTCCGATGCAGAACGCTATTTTTGTTTTCTCTTAATTGCAATGTCAACAGAAGAAAGTAAGAAAGCTGTTCATGCAGCATTCTAGATGGTTTATATGATAAAATATAGTCTTAAGGTAAGCTATATTTATGGGTTAAGGAATCAATATCAGGGATAGAAAGCATAAAATTATAAAATTAAATCATGAGGTCCACTAATATATATATATATATATATATATATATAGAGAGAGAGAGAGAGAGAGAGAGAAAGAGAGAGAGAGGGAGGGAGGGGGAGGGAATGTTAAACATTGAAAAAAAAAACAGTAGATACTCTAGCATCTACGCATCGTTCACTCAGTAATGAATTAGAACACTCTCAGTTACTAGCACATGTTTACATGGTATATGACATGCTAAAAGTCTGCCTTCTACCGAGCGCTCATATCTCAGAGGTAGTATCACAAATTTATGTCAATTCGGTAGGATTTCAAGCCTGGCTAAAAGCAATCGGATGTCTAATAGTACTGATGAGCTGTGATACAAGGAAACCGATCTGTCTGCGGATGACTATATATATATATACGTGAATTAATAAATATACACTTGAGGGTACACACATGTATATTATTATTATTCATGTATTGATAAAACAGTACTCAATGTAGAATGAACAGAGCTTTTATATATATATATATATATATATATATATATATATATATATATATATATATTACTTTCATCCGAAATGGAAAAGTAGGAAGGTAAATTACAAGAACCTGATCCTAATTAATATTAAACATTTTTAATATTAAAAAAAATGATACAGGAGGGTAGCTCAATGTAATTAAAATTACAGAGGCAATATAAATTTAAAAAAATTTTCAAAATTCAAAAATGTTGAATGAACATTTCAACATAAAATCCCTAAGAGTAAATTTATATAAAAAAAATTTTTAAGATTAATTTTGTTAAAAATTTATAATTTTGTTTAATTGTTATTTAGTTTGTCTCTACCTAAAAATATCTTTAATTAGATTAACTTATTAAAATTTTTAAAATCTTATTTCTATTTTTCCCCTAAATATACTTTTTATTTTTTCTAATACTTTAACCCTTTTAAACATTTAAAGTTAAATTTGTTTAACACGTATCGAGCTTTTTCTATTTGAAAATTTTCCTTTTTCTTTCTTTTCTTTTTACCCCTTTATTTTTTTCTATACATTTTTATATCCCGCCCCTTCCCTTTCTGTTCTGTTTTGCCAATTCTCAATTTAACGACTTTCCTTCCTTAACCTTCTTCGTTTATTAAGAAAGACATGCCATATTTCCCATCTCTTTACTTACAACTCTCTCTAAAAGTAAAAACCAAAAATAGACAGATTTTCAAAAAAAAAAAAATTTTGTGACGTATATTTCTCAAATCTTAACCGTTATTTTTTATATTTTTTATTTCTTTTTCTTTTTTATTTGTTTATTTTTTATTTCTCTATTTAATCTTATTTTTATTCTCATTTTGAATATAGACCGACTGTTGCTGAGGAGGCGTGAAATCTCTCTTAGGGATTTCATGTTGAAATGTTCATTCAACATTTTTGAATTTTGAAAATTTATTTTAATTTACATATATATATATATATGATATATATATATATATATTTATATGATATATATATATATATATATATATATATGTGTGTGTGTGTGTGTGTGTGTGTGTGTGTGTGTGTGTTGTCCTACGTCGATAGAACGACTTCGAGTTTTATGCGTTGTGCAATCCTCAGGTGTATTTTTCAACTCAGTTTGAAAAATGCACTTGATGATTTCGACCAGAATATATCGACGCTACTATAGCAAGCAAGTAATATTGACGGGTTTGTGAAGTTTTACCCTCTCAGTAGGGTTATATTTAAAAATGAATATGTAACTTAGTGTTTAATTTTTTATCGATGTAGTTGCATATTAAACATAAAATTCGATTGCGCAAGTAATATTGACGGAATTCTCGACTTTTATCCCTCACCTCTCAGCAAGGTCATATTTATATATGAATCTATAACATATAGGATTTACTTTTATGCGATGTGCTTACATATTAAACTCAAAAATTCGCTGGTCAATTTTCCACATTTAGATAAAAGTTAAAAATCTGAGCAGCCATATCAGTATTAGACCGGTCATAGGAAACAAACAGTGCTTTTTTAATAAAAACACTGAAGCAAGGGACGTGATATTTATGCTCAGAAGCATACCAGAAAGACCAAAGTAACAAGATGTCTATAAGTGTTTTACAGATTATGTAAGTCTTTTCATAAAATACTTCACAAACAACTGTCGGATCGGCTTGATTTATTTGAGAGCCACATTACAAAACTGATCGACGGAATTCTGATGAAAAGAGCGAGAAGCCAAAAGATAGGACAAGAACAGCGTGAGTTCGTCAAAGAAACAGGAACAAGGAACGCTAAATTTATGATGATGATGCTCCTCGAAAGGGAAATACAAATGAAGAAGGACTACTACCTATGTTTTATTGATTATTTGACAAAATACGCCACAAGAAATTGATGGGGATGCTCAACAGCCTCGAGATATTTGGGAAAGATATAAGAGTTATCAAGAATTTCTACTGGCAGCAAAACGCCTGAATACGGACAAGTAAAGAATTCAGCAGATATACAAAGATAGAAAGAGGTGTAAGAAAAGGATGTCTTTTTAACGGATCTATTCAATTTGTACAGCGAGACAATTCTGAGGACCCTAGATGTTATGCCAGGAGTTGTCATCGGAGGCCACGATTTGAATATCATAAGGTACGCAAATGTAACAGTTCTGATAGCAGACACGGAAAGGAAACTACACAAGACTTACTACAGAAGGTGGCTGGAGAGAGTGACAAGAAAGAACTACAAATAAACTGCAAGAAAACCGAATGCATGGTCATCAGCAAAAAGAGCAGCCAAGAATGTCATTTACATGTGGCTGATACTAAAATCAAGCAGGTACAAAAATTGCAATACCTGGGAAGTGTTCTAACAGAAGGCAGAAAGTGCGACACAGAGATCCGAAGGTGAATTGGCATAGCAAAAACGCGTTCTAGAAGCTGAGTAAAGTATTAAGAGACAAGAAAATTTCGCTAGTAATAAAGAAAGGAGTGCTGAATTGCTATGTGATGTCTGTTCAACAATACGGCAGTGAAGGGTGGACAATATCATCAAATATGAAGGAAAATCTTGAAGTAAATGATATGTGGGCCTGCAGAAGGATGCTGCAGATATCACGGACCGAGCATGTGACCACTGATGAGGTTTTGGAAAGCATGGAAACGAAAAGCTAATTAATACTGAGCATAAAAAAAACAAAAGTTCCTGGGACATGCAATGAGGAACGAGGGCTTGGGGAACCTGATACTAACAGGCCAGATAGAGGAAAAAAGAGACAAAGAAATCAGCGGATAACATATTTGAAGGGCCTGAGCAGGTGAATAACAGAACCGGGATGTGTGGTGTAACAAGAGAAAGCGTGCTAAGAGCCACCATAGATAAAGAGACGTGGAAAGCCATGATCGCCTACTTCCTGAAAGAACAAGGCACATAAAAGAAGAAGATTAGAATCACTCAGAACATATACTAGGGGCAATCCGCCTGTATAAGGATCGAAAAATAATTAGCTAAATAAAAATGGAAGCGAGTTTTAAACAAGGAAGAGACTTCACATCGGTTTCATTTGAATATTCCTGTGAAGCAACTTTGAAAGAATGAGAAGTTCTTCATACGTTATTTTTTGGCAATCACAATACGTTAAACTTTAAGTATGCAAGTGTCATAGAGTTGATAGCAGATCCAGAAAGGAAACTACAGTAACACCTATCGAATGTAGTAAGGGAAAGCAAGATAAGAGGACTAAACATCAACTGTGAGAAGAGATCATATATGGTTGTAAGGTATAGAAATTAAAATTTGGAGATATCAATATCAGAAAAATACAACAATTTTAAAATCTAGGAAGTTCTTTAACAGAAGACAGAAAATGCTACACAGAAACCCAAACGCGTAGCGGGATAACAAAACGTGCCTTCAAACAAACTATTAATAAACAGCAAATTTTCGTTAAAAACATAGAAAAGTATACTGAACTGTTATGTAAAATCGTTTCTGACCAATGGCAGTGAATGTTGGGCAATTTAATCACAGACGAAGAGAATACTTGAAGTAATATTAATCTGATTTTAGAGGAAGCAGCTCTGAATAGCCTTTGAAATTTCATTCGCCCGATCAACTCAGACGGTTAAAAACTTAATTCGGCGATTAAATTTTATTGCTTTACTTGCCAGGGGTCGATTAAAAATTTCACAATGAAATGAGTCCGTTCAAATATAGAAAAACTCAACCCAACTTTTATAACCCAAAAGTATACCATTTAAGATTCACACATTACTAACCTACAATGAAATTATTGAAATTTTGGTCTCGCTTTTATAGTCCCGGTTAGTGTAAACATTCGTTTAATTAACGTTTTCAGAGTAGAGCCATATGTCTCGGTCGACCAGATTGCTTACGAAAAGTAAAAACGAACATCTGAAAGAAAAAAATACGCATACTTCTTTCACCCACGCACCGAAAAACAAAATATACAATTGAGTAATTTTTTATAGAAAGTCGTTGAGAAAATCAGATCTGTTATTTTTATCATCCATGAGATGGAGGTTGTAGTCAAACAGAAGAAAGAAATTACGAATTTAGTTAACTCCAATCAATTGCAAAAGAAGACAAAGAAAAACAAAACAAAAAAAAACCCAGCATATCATAATGTTTTTTAAAAAGGCTCAAACTTAAAACAAAGTTTTAATACGAAAATGTTCATGCTATTATTAAGAGAAAAGATCACAGTTTGTTATTATTTTTTAATCTTTTAAATCCTTTCTAACACGTTCGAAATTTTAATTAAAATTTCATAATTTGTTTTCTGTCAGTGATTCAGGCTATATTTACTTAAGACGACTCTTAAGAAAATGGAGTCGGTCGAGTAAAATAATTTGAGGGTAATAGCAATTAACACACGGGAAAAAACAGAAAGACGAAGAACGTATTATTTGCTTTCTTTCACAGGTTGTCTTCTTGACTAACTAAGAAATATTGATAAAGCTCTTCCTTAAAGAATTGCATTTTGTTTCATTTTAGGCTGACTGATATTCTGGATTTTTAAAGGGGACAGACTAAAAAATAAATAAATGGAACGTCATATAAAGTAGGTTAATGCAAACAAGTATGTTTATTTTTAACGTCATTTATCATTTATGCAGAAAGATAGAGAAATTATTTTTCGTGTCTAAATTTTCGTCACATTTTTTATTCGGCAATCAATATTTTTATGTTTTTTTTTTTTGTCTAAATTAGTTCCCCATTCTAAAAGAATTCTGGGAATTCATAAAAATGTGTCTTTCTTTTTTTATTTGTTTCTCTTTCCCTCATTCTCTAGATCTTTTTTCTCACGTGCCTACCCATATTCAGATCTGATTGATACTAGTAAAATATTAAAATGTTCTAATCCGATTCTTTTTTAAATTTATTTCCACATTTTTTCTTTTTCCTTCTTTATTCCATTTTAAAGGAGTTATTGATCAGCAGGAGGCATAAGCACAGATGCGGGGCGCTAAACGAATTTTTGGGTAAAGTAGAGCAGATCTAGTTTACTGAAAATCTTCTGTCAAATATTATCCTGCGTGGGGTCCGTTATCGAATTACCTAGAAAAGAAACAAGGGGAAGAGTAAATATTTTATTTTAATGAATAACTTTATGGAAACAATGGCTATCCTGTGATTCAGAGACACACATATTAGCATGAGTGCACTTATATTTCACTTTTTGAACTGTGTAAAAGTATGGACACGGAAATTGCAAGAGTTCTTGCATTAATCTAAAAAGACCAGTGATTTAAAGCATTATATTTACCCTAGTACCGGAATAGATCAGTGGATGAAACTTTATTAGTTGTGGGTGGTTATATATCGTCTGTTTAATGATAATAATAATGTTAATGATGATAATAGTAATACTAGTAATATCATGTTGAATACAGCGGTTCTCGCTCGATACCCGAAGTTAAGCAACGTTGAGCCTGGTTAGTACTTAGATGAGTACCCGCTTTGGAATACCAGGTGCTGTAAGCGTTTATTGACGGATGTGCGTTGTGGTGCAGTGGATGTCGGCTCGGAAAAGAAAATCGATGAGCCGTGTTCCAATTCCAGTCGAACACTCTACATTCACTTATGCACTGGTACCCTTGGGAAAGGTATTAATCTGTCTCTTCCCTCCAGTTATGGGTTAAATATCTGAGGTTTGCTGTTCATGCGATCCGTGGCGAACTTCTGCACCGATTGTTTGTTATCAGCAGTTCCAAAAAGTGTGAATGGTGCTACACAAGCCTTCATCACTCAAAGCAATTCTTTGTGTGGCAGTTTAACTGTTAGACACTCATACGTCGAAATCGACGGGAGAGTCCATAATATATATAGCAAACAAATCACTTGACGATGCCGATGCGGTCGAAACAATGGCTGATCTTCCCTACCTAATTATCTAACAGCAATTCACGTTGAATCTTCACATCTCTTTAAACATTTATTTAAATAATTCAATTCCCAAATATGTGGATATGTTTCTCTAACGCCAGTCCTTGCTCTTTCTATATATATATAAGATACATAGATGACATTTCGTTAGAGCTAAAAATATCGATAAATGTCACTCAGTCCACAAATTAACATGAGAATTTAATATTAATAATAACATTCTTTTCCTTGATGTATTTGTTGATTCCAGCAAACATAAATTCTTTATATAGGAAACAAACTAGTATTAACTTGTACCTTCTTTTTTTATAATCGTGTCGACCCAAGCAAGGCATTTCACTGCCACTGTTGAGCAGGGGGTTACATAGAAAGAACGTTATGAGAAAGAGTGACAGGTTACAGGGGTTGTCAGGAAGAGAGTAGTAGAAGTATGAGATGATGAGAGAGAGAGGATACAAGTTAGTGGGATAGGAGACGATTATTGATTTACATTTGAATTCTTGAATATTGTAGCCCTCTGGAAAGCAAATAAACGGAAGTGAATTCCATAGGCGGGAAGTGCGAGAGAAGAAGCTGTTAAGTAGATGGGTGGTAAGAGCAATTTTCTGTAGTGGTTAGTAGATAGCAGCTTCGATCTGAAAGCATTGAGATTCACGAGTCATTTCTTACACCAGTCCACCACGGATTGGAGGTACTTTTCGAACTCGGCAGCGACGTTTGCTTTGTCCGCCTCGGCAGATTTTTGCAACTCTAAATTTTCCACGAAATCAGACAATTCACGTCTCCACGTGATCACATATTTTCACGCTTTCACGTGATCACATCATTACATACCCTTGAATTTAATAAAAATTTCTTCACGTTTATATTGTTCTTCAAAATGTAATAAAACATCTCTGCAGCAAGGCAATTGTTGATGTTTAGAATTGGAAAAAATGTTACCCTTATGATGAACGATGACGTTTGAAAGTACTCGATTAACATATGGACAATATTTGAATAAATATAATTTGGAAATAAAGAGCCTCATTAGAAAATATGAGAAAATGCAAAAGAAAATCTACAAGACTAGGTTGCCTCTATTGTTTAATACAACGTGTTTAATATATATATATATATATATATATATATATATATATATATATATATTATTTATTGTTAATAACTTAAATGTTCTATGTTTACTGTGTGTTAATATTTATTCTTTGATAATGGCTTATGTGAGCTGAAAGCTTAGACCCGATAAAAAAATCAACAATTACTGTGATTTCTGTTGTCTTTCAACGATATCACCATCAAGTATATCAGACGGCATGAACGGATCCTACACAAAATTAATAGACAAAACTTGTCTATATTATTCAATGAAACCTGCATTAATATACCTACGCACACATACACACACACATATATATATATATATATATATATATATATATATAAATGTGTGTGTGTGTGAGTGTGTGTGTATATATATATATATATTTAACTTATATTTGCTCTTTATGAATATATATATATATATATACTTAAAGAGCAAATATAAGTATATATATATATATATATATATATATATATATATATATATATATATATATATAGCTCTGGTAGAGAGTTATCCTACCACTGTATGTACAGGATACTCCTTTGGATTCTTCAATATCTACACCGCATTCTGATATATATATATATATATATATATATATAGTCATCCGAGGACAGATCTGTTTCGCTGAATCACAGCTGATCAGTACGGTTAGACTCCGATTGCTTTTAACCCGACCGAATTGGCGTCAGTCGGCGATTCTACCTCTGGGCTATGGGCGTTCGGTAGAAGAAGGCGGACTTTTTAGCTTGTATATTGTCATTATACCCGCCCAATAGCCAGAGTGCTCTAATCCATTACTGAATGAGCGATGCGTACATGCCAGATTAGCTACTGTTTTTTAAATTTTACCATTATTCCAGAGTGCTCAATCAGGGTGTGAGAGCGTATATATATATATATATATATATATATATATATATATATATATCGCTGTTTAAAAGGATTTCTAAGAATTTCTAAGGGTACAGCACCAGTCATTCTCTCCCCTCTACCCTAGGTGGTGAGGCATGCGCTCTAGACCATTCTGTCTCTCTCTCTCTTCTGATTTAAACTAGCCAAGATGGAGGAAGAGACACGCCCGAATATGTCTGAAAATTTAAAAACGATATTCTACCAGGTGGACACTTGTTTAACTTTTTCAGTATGTCTTAACTATCTGGTATGTTTAATCCTGCATGTTTTGTTTTTTTTTTAATTTTCGTAGTTTTAATTGTTCTTAATTTCTGTTTGGAATTTGGAATTTTTAGCCTTAATTTTCTTTTGAATTTGAAGTTTTTAATTACTGGCTTTAGTACTGTTTGCTCTTGATTTTTTCGTTTAAATTTCGTTTCGACTTTAACTAAGTTAAAACTTAATCTTTCTTTTTTTATTGGAGTAGATAGTACCCACTATCACCCGGTTTTACACTCCCCCTACTTCTTTGGAACGGGAGTAGAGGTGATTGCCTTGTTTCTTTTTTAGGAATAGGTTTCCGGTTCACTTTCCTTCTACTTCGGGTTTAGCGTTAGTTCGGCTGGAAGCTCTTTGCAGTTATTGCGCATGGTGGC
Organism: Ascarosepion bandense; assembly: GCA_037127315.1. Lineage (NCBI taxonomy): Eukaryota > Metazoa > Mollusca > Cephalopoda > Sepiida > Sepiidae > Ascarosepion > Ascarosepion bandense. The sequence goes on from JBBBDQ010000374.1 coordinate 1,561,914, forward strand.
AACGCCTCTTCATTCTGAGCTGAGATTTTCGTTCCTAGTTATCTTCCCCTCTCCAGGAAGGACACCCATGTCCATATGCATGGGCTTGGTGTTTATGTCAGCGAACTCTTACCTCCAGCCAAGGTAACATCTCTCGAATCCCTGGATCACGCTTTCATGTGCTTCCGTCTCTCACTTCTAAGATCGATTAGCTATCTCTTCTTCCTCTACCGCTCTCCCTTCACCTCTAACTGTTCGTTAACACTTTTCTTTTCTTATTTTTTTTCAATTGGAGTAGACTAAACTATCGCCGGGTTCATACTCCACTCACGTCTATTGAACAGGTGAAGAGGCTCATCCCTTGTTCCCTGTTTAGGATATGGTTTCCGGCTTTCTCTAGCAATCTTTTCACTCTTCTCTTTTTTATTTTTTCCAATTGGAGTAGATAGACTAAACTATCGCCCGGTTCATACTCCACCCACGTCTATTGAACAGGTGAAGAGGCTCATCCCTTGTGCCCTGTTTAGGATGTGTTTTCCGGCTTTTTCTCTTCTAATCTTTTCACTCTTACGTAGCCCCCTGCACATCAGTAGCGTTACCGTCTTGCTCGGGGTGATATGATTAATATATATATATATAGTCGTCCACAGACAGATCTGCTTCGCTGTATCACAGCTCATCAGTACGTTTAGACTCCGATTGCTTTTTTCCCAGGATTGAAACCCGACCGAATTGTCGTCAGTCGCGATTCTATCCCTGGGCTATTTATATATATATGACAAAAGATAAAAAGCCAAACAACCACGCTACCCGGGTTTCTAACAAGATGTCTCCAAAGGCAAAATCATACTTGCCTGAGGTGACCTTGCGTTTGAAACCCGGGTAGCGTGGTTAGTTGGCTATTTAGTCTTTTTTATTGCTTATATCTCCTGCGTTCTTTCTGGGTTTATATATATATATATATATATATATATATATATATATGCACACACATACCTGCATACACACACACATATATAAATATATGTATAGATAGATAATTATCTCGTTAGAGTTAAAATTATACAGAAGGAAAGAGAAAGGGAAAGAGAAAGGTTATGACCTTTTTCAGGCCCCTATGCTAATGAAAGTAGAAAAGCAATAGCAACCCGCAGAAAGTAATCTACTGCGGGACAACCCTTTTCCTAAACAGTCATGTCTTGAACGATACATGATCGTCTAATCGTGTATCCCGTATTTTAATAAAATGACTGGCTGATTATTAATTCTTAAAGTAATCTCGAATATTTATCTTTTGTTTGTCAATGAAAAACATTCTTAAAAAATTATGACATTTAAGAATGATCATATGTTAGAAATGATCGCCTCACAAGCTTTAAAGACAGACATAAAATACTTTCAGTCATTACGACTTCCAGTCGATAGAAAATGTATTCAGTGGGTATTACAATTTTCTTACTTCAGGGTGAAATTATAAACGGAATGTGTACTTAACGCTTCCACTAGCGGTTAATGTTCAACCTGTTTTGTATTCTTAAACAAAACGTCTCTACCTTAAACGACGCCGCTACATCGTTTTATCTGACAGTGAAACAAACACTGATCAAATTGGTAACAATTACATACCTTCAATACAACATATTTACATGTGACCCTGAGGATTCAAAGAAGATGTATCGAATCGACATTACATGTGTTGAGGATTTCATATGCGTAGGATCAAAGCTTTCTCAACAGCATGTTATAGGTGGTGCCCAAAAACTGTTTGAATTAAAAAGTAAAGAAAAATACTAAACCTAAGTACGTAGCACTAAACACCTTTCAAAGATCAAACGACACAGTAATCTAATAAGATACGGAAATGAAGTCTTTTACTCGAGTTGCTTTTGACAACAGCAGAAGACGCGAGAATAAATTGCTCATTTCTAAGATAACAGCAACTTAGAAACAGATCGGTAAATTAAAATGCTTAGCAAAACAGATAAGGCCTGTTTTACATTACTGAGCTGATTCCTAAAGAATGGAACCGCTAATCTTTCTGGCAAAAGTTAAAAATATTCAAGGTTTAGTTTGTAAATTTGCTTGGTAAATTAAATCATTTGTGAATAGTTGTGTATAGCATTTTTTCTGACTTATGAAGCAATGGATTAAAGTTGTCATTTTTAAGGAAAATGTGGAGTATTTATTAGCATTTTGGCAGTCACAACGCATAAAAAATGCATAAAAATAAACTTGCTTTGGAAACGTTGACCACAGTAGTGATAATAGAGTTTTGTGCTTTCTATCGAAACATTTGCGTCGTGATGCCATGGATATCGGGAGGTCCGAGTTCGAATTCCAGTTGAGTTCGTTGCATTCAATTGGGAAATGTATTAATCCATTACTTCTTGCTCCAGCTCTGGGTTAAATAGCACGAGAGAGTGGGTTCTATAGCCTTGGTTGATAAACAGTTTACTACAGAAAGTGATGGCAACTTCCTGCGGGAAAATCATCTGCCCAGTCAGTCATGTCTCTTTCGAAACATGATCCCCGAAGCATGTATCACGCATGACACTTTACTAACAGACTGATCGAAACATTTATTAATTTTATTTTTTTATTTACTTAGCTATGCAACTCTAATAAGAACTATAAATATATTTACATCAAACTGATTTTTAATATGGCGATAATATAAACATAACTATAATGGTTTCAAATATTAAGAGAAGACAAATACGCATAATAAATAAGAAGCGATTAATGAAAGTCTTTATCTAAACTTATTTATAAATTGAACTTTGTCTGTGTATGTGTCTGTGAGTGTGTGTGTCCGTTACGGCTGAACCAATTTTCTTAAAAAATTTACAGAGTTGTACTATAAGCGTCTGCGAGTGTTCTTAGCTAGGTCTTGTGTCGAGGTAACCCGATAAATACCGAAAATCGATAATCGAAAAAATCGGGTTACAGGAGTGGTTGGATTTTAATAAAATTTGATACACTCATAGACAAAGACATAAGAAACGATATTCAGAAGTTTCAAGATTGCAATAGTGCAGAAAATCGTTTATATATATATATATATATATATATATATATATATATATATATATACATATACATATATATATATATATATATATATATATATATATATATATATATATATATTAACTAAATAGACTCTGTAAGTATGTAGGCCGTAAATTTATACTAAAATAAACCTTCAAAAAAACCACTAACAAACAGAACCTAATTCCGTTACAATCCGGTGCACTAAGGCGTCGGATAAATGGGGAGAAAAAAAGAAATCCACGGAACAAGAACAAAACATTCAATACTCCGCAGCAAAGAAAAAAAAACCCAAACGGAACCAACCACAAGAAAAAGTGCTCGATACAAAGTACAAGAAAATATACAAAAGTAGAGCAAAGACACACAAAAATCTAAAGTGAGCCAAAACCTACCGCGGTTTCACACTACGGATCGTCATATATATATATATATATATATATATATATATATATATATATAAGGCAAGATGTTTGTGTATGTGTCTGTTTATCTGTCTGTATGTCCTTTATAAAAATCCACAATTTTTATCCGATTCTCATTAAAATCCACACAAATATTTTTTAGGCTGAATCTGAGCTCCAGGACCATGGATTAGTTTTAAAGCTTTCATTACATCCGAGCAACTTCGGGCTATACTTCCAGCAAGTCCAATAATTCACTTCAAAGCAACACTTCTCTTCGCTATGCAGAACGGGAGGACATGCCAACAAGTAGAAATCAAATCAGACGTTGGATTATTATCCACCACCATGTTGTGTAAAAGCTATCTTATGAATATAACCGAAAGCAAGTAAGTATATTTCATTAAAAAAGGTTTGTTAAGGAATATAAATAAATTTAGGTCATAAATGTTTTTGTTTGAAGCCAAATTAATGAGCATTTTGAAAAATTCACTTGCAGAGAATAACTTCAAATTATAATTCTTCTCACGAACAGATTTCATTTCCACCATATTAATGTATTCGGTCGTACCCAACGACCGAGTATATGGAACACCTAGTAGTCACAATGAATTCACTTAACACTGATTTACACCATATAGAAGACGAAACGCTAGAAAATTCTAACCAACGCTTTATTTCGATCTCTGGGGGTATATCATTCGGGTTTTAACTTAAATCGTTCACTCTAGCATGGTATTGATCTCCCAGCTATTTGGGTCAAGTCACTGGAATTAACCATGCCCACTGTACCATGTGTCCTTGAGAATATCAGTGTATGAATTTCGGGGACATAGAAATCTAATCTCTCATGGTACATTTTTGCCAGAGCTCATATTACAATCTTTGATGCTAATGTTTTTCTCTAGCACTCTGTATTTCTAGTTCCTATATATCTCTATGCTTGACCGGCTTACATGATTTTTGTTGCCTAGCATATACGCCGATTCCTAATGTTTACGTAGTTTCCAATAATGTTCTCTATCAATTTTTTCAGATTCATCCCAAAGGTGGAAGTGATCCCCTTTCTCCCTCTATATGTGATTTTATTCTACCTTCCCTCGTGTTACAGTCTTGCGAAGTCATTACAGCTATACTTTAAGGGAACGGTCCGTTTATCCGTTATATTTCTTTTCACAGATACATGGAATGGTGTAGACACAATTATTAGTCATGTTCTCATATACTGGAGATCTTACTCGGGAGAGGTATCTGCGTAGTGTAAAATCACGTTTGAAGGTCGTCGTGATGTCGCATGGATCACAGATACTTTGTATTTTCTACGATAATCCCTTTACATATGTTATGTTGCCCTATTTTTAGTTAATGGACACTTCCTCCTTCCATTAATACATTTCTGAGTGACTTCAGTGGAAGCAGCAGTGTTGCAGTCGTAAGAAAATCTAGAGACAGTCGAGACGCAGCGTGACTATACCGTTCGGACTTACACTTCTATTTGCGGATTACTGACACGCTTACTTGTATATATGTCTGTTATTCCAAATCACTGTTTGAACCTACCTTCATGTTTTCCGTAACCTTCTTTCTGGCTCAAAACAACTTCTTGACGAAAAATATTCGCCATGTATACATATATATATATATATGTGTGTGTGTGTGTGTATGTGTGTGTGTGTGAGAGAGAGAGAGACAAATACCATTATGGTCACTTAATATACTATAACATGTATAATAACAACCACAATCCCCATGCGCCTCAGTGGCTTGGGGCAATATGATTAAACAATATATATACACTTTAAACAAAACGTTCACGACCTCTCACACTTTTTATTCTGTTCCAATTACTCTGGTTAGAACAATTCTCTCTCTCTCTCTCTCTCTCTCTCTCTCTATATATATATATATATATATATATATATATATATATATATATATATATATAATCATCCGCTGTCAGTTCTGTTTTGCTGTATCACAGCTAATCAGTACGTTTAGACATTCGATTGCTTCCAGGTGGAATTGAAACAAGACCGATTTGTTATTAGTCAGAGATTCTATCTCTAATCTGTAAAATTATGAGAAGATTGACATGCCAAGTTTAAAGTTTTGTGAAGGCACCAATCCTCAATGCTTTTTGAATTTTTTTTTTACGTGCTTAGGTGCGAATAAATATTTCGAGTAAAATATTAGCAAACTACTATTTATGTCCATACCCGTTTGTTTCATATTTACTTATATTCTAAAATAGGAATACAAATACACACTTATACAAACACATGAACGCATGTATGTATGCGATTATAGATTGTCGGATATTCCTATACTCTATGTGTTATGTGTACTTGTGGCCAACTAACTTAAGCTTAAAAAATATTTACACTTAAATGGAATTGACCCTTGCGAGACTGAAAAAAATAGTTATTTTCATGTGAAAAAGCGAAAACAAAAATACATTTTTGAGTTTATATTTACTTACTTTATAATCCTGATATTTATATATTATCGATTATAGCATCTAATAATTTTTCCTGTCTATATTTTCGTTAAAAAAGTGTTATTTTGATCTTCTTTCTGGCAGAGATAAGGAAAAAAAATATTAATCTACAATTTAAAAATTAAAATTTAAGAAGAAATATGCCAAGACAGAAAAAAAAATAATAAATAAAACGAATGTATTTTTTATATTCTTGTTTTTACATGATTGGTTCAAACTTATTTTCTTTTTTTCATTTTCTATTCTTAGTTCTTTTTTTTCTATGTTCCCTGTTCCATCAAGACGTAAGCGATCATGGCTTTCCACGTCTCCCTATCCCTGGAGACACTTAACACGCCTTCTTCTGTTACACCATGTAACCCTCAGTACATCATCCACCTGATTAGGTCCTTCAAATAAGTTATCCGTTGCTTTCCCCTGTTTCTTGTTCCCTCTATCTGGCCTGTTAGTATCAGGTTCTCCAAGCCCTCCTTCCTTATTGCATGTCCCAGGAACTTCAGCTATCTCTTGATGCTCAGTATTAATTTCTTTTTTGTTTCCAGCCTTTCTAAGACCTCATCATTGTTCACATGCTCAATCCATGATATTCCCAGCATCCTTCTCTAGAACCACATTTCAGTTGCTTCAAGTTTTTCCTTCTTCTTTGATGATATTGTCCAGCATTCACTGCCAAATTGAGAAAGAGGCAACACATAGCAATCCAGTACTCTCTTTATTTCTAGCGAAGTTCTTCTGTTTCTTAATACCCCCACGTAACGAAGGAAAGTTATCACTGACTCTTCTCTTTTTCTCAGTTCTTTAACAAAATAGTCAAAACCTTATTTATAAGCATGGCAACTATTGTGGATCTCGGGAATAGGAACCGCATAAAATAAAGAAACAACAACTAGAAATTGAGATAGAAAAATAAGTATATTAACGTAAAAAGATACAAACTTGAGCGCAGGTTAGTAATCCAGGAATACGATTAGTAGGAAGTATATATACAAGTCTTTGAAATGGAGCCGTAGTATGTTTAGTATGTCCACATCAGAAACTGACGGGTGCTGTGTAATGATATTCTTTTGAGTGGAGCGCAGAGCTCAGAGCTACTATAAACTATTGACTCTCTATTCCCCGTGAAACCTCCGTATCTTTCGGTAACTTTCTGTATCTCTTGTATCTGACGTTATCTGTCGTAGCAGGATTATATATATATTCTAGACGAATCTATTATCCTGGAAAAAATGGAAACCCACTACAACAACAACAACAAAGCGATTCAAGAAATCCGTAAATAATTGTAGATATTTATACAACCAGTGTTGTACAAAAAGTAAACTTTCAAATATAATTCCATATATACTTATAAGTAAAATTATATTTGCATTCTTAAGCGCGCCTACGAATTTATTTATTTAAACAGGTACATGTTATTAAGCAACGTTATATTTATATATTCTCATGGCCGTAGTATGTTTTGTTCACTGACACTAAATTAAAACCCATATTTTATAAATACAATAGAAAATATGGAAATAGTTTCTTATTAGGTCTGATATTCAGTTTAAAAATAATGTAAGGTTGATGGTAGGAGAGAATATTTGATATATAATTAATCTCAAAGAGTGAGATGTTTCTGACATTGTGTTTGAATTATCATAGGAGACTTGAATGACAAACTAGGTAAGAAGAGGGAAAGTGAGGCAATTGATAACTTTCGATTAAGAAAGCGCAATGGTCGAGGAGAAAAATTGGTCCAATGGTGCAAAGCAAATGAATAGGTAATAACCAATATCTGGTTTCAAGAACACTCAAAACGACTATGCACATGGAGAAGAGTAAGAGGCGACACAAAAAACAAAAAAACAAAACAAAAACAAAAAACAAATCGATTACCTAACTATAAACAGTAGGTTCAGGAACGCATTGGTTTAATGCCAAAGTTATTCAAATGCAGACTGTGGAAGCGACCACCTCTCAGTCATCTGCAGACTAGGGATAAAACTTTGGGGATGAGAAAAATCCTAGTACAGCAATGCAACAGTTATGGGAAGTACATCAACCTGTAGGAAGGAATAAACTGAAAGTGTAAAGAACAAATTAGAAACGACAGCTGGAAATGGGACACATTAAAGCGCTAGTGATCTCAGCAAAAAACATTGTTCCAAAAGAAATCAGAACAAAAAACGAGTGAATGATTGAAAAATTTCTTGACTTGATGCAAAATAGACAGAAAACGATGGCAAGACATAAAATGGAATACAGAAATCTACACAAAGATATAAGAAGCAAATGCAGACAAGCGAAAGAGGAACGACTCAACAAGAAATGTGCAGAAACAGAGAGATTAATAAAGAAGACATGCATCAAGAAATAAGGGAAGTAACAGGCCAAAAACATGCTCCTCAACAGGTAGTATAACATCCAAGGATAGAACACTCATATTAGAGAAAGAACAAATACCCCAGTGATCGAAAGAATATATAAAAGATCTCTTCCATGATAAAGGAGAGAGCAACCGACAATACACAAAGATGCTGACGGACCGAAAATATTAAAATCCTAAGTTGAAGCTGCAATGGCCAAACTGAATAGAAACAATGTCGCTGGACTAGACGGCATTTTAATAGAGATGCTGGCAGACTTAGACAATTTCGACATCGAGAAAATTATAGAAATAATAAATGAAATTTATAACAGTCGTGAAATAATGGACTACCAAAGCAGATTGATTTTCATAAAACTGCCTAAGAAGCCATGTGCAAACGAATGTGCACTCTACAGAACAGTCGGCTTAATGAGCCTCATAACAAAACTCATCATTCGAATCCTGATGAATAGAGCACGAAGCAGAATCAGGTCAGAGATAGGGCAAGAAAAGTGAGCTAACGTCAAGGACAATGGAACAAGGAAAAAGATATTCATGTTAAAAATGCTATCAGAAAGGGCACTACAAATGAAAAAGGACGTGTGTCTGAGATTTACTGACTACGCAAGGGCGTTTGACTAAGTACACCACAAAGAAATGATAGAAATTCTCAGCAACCTCGACATATTTGTGAAAGACAGAGTAATCAAGAACCGCCTGCATACGGCAAAGAGATGAATTCAGCAGAAATACAAAGAAAGAGGGGCGTAAGACGGTGTTGTGTCTTTTCACCGGATCTATTCTGCTTGTGCAGCCAGACTATTCCGAGGATCCTAGAAGTCATGACAGGATTCGTCATCGGTGGCCACAATCTGAACAATAAAAAATACACAGATTACACAGTGCTGATTTGAAGGGAAACTACCAAACCCCTTAAAGAAGGTAGCTGGAGAAAGCCGGAAGAAAGGAATACATATAAACTACAAGAAAATTGAATGCATGGTCATCAGCAAACAGAGGAGCCGAAAATGCTAATTAAAAGTAGGGGATAATAAAATCAAGCGTGTACACAAACTTAAATAACTGGGAAGAAATCTAACAGAATAGAAGTGCGACACTGATATCAGAAGGTGAATTGGCGAAGGATAGATTCCAGAATCTGAGTAGAGTATTGAGAGACAGGAAAATTTTGATAGAAACGAAGAGGAGAGGACTAGATTGCAATGTGATGTCTGTTCTTCAATATGGCAGTGAATGCTGGACAATCTCATCAAAGATGAAGGAAAAACTGAAATGTGGTTTTACAGAAGGATGATGTGGATATCATTGATCGAGCTTGTGATCGATGATGACGATTTTTACGGTTTCACTGTAAAAGGGTGGGTCCTATTTGCTAATCTAGTATCTCGTGTAAATTCGCACCTAGGGGGCACCAGTGATCTAAGTTCATCGGAGCAGAAGCCGTGAAAATATTTATAGAAGAGGCACAGGGAAGCCACGTCACGCTGGTGAGAGAGTGACTGCAGCCGGTCTGCCAAGTCGGTATCAATCACATTACAGACTCTCCGTTGTATTTTGTTAAGAACCCCGAGGAGATGTGGCAGCAGTATTCAATACACGGGCGGATGGTAGATTTATATATGTGCATGGTAGATTCAGACGGAAAAAAAACTTCCTGGCTCTGCACAGAGAACTGACTTTCATAGCAGCGGATTTAGCAATGGATTCGATATAGTCATTCCACTTGAGGTCCGCTGAGAGTGTCAGGCCAACCAGGCGTAGTGTACTACTCTCTGGGAGGCAAGCCTGTTCCATGCTAATGGGAGGTAGGTGCGATTGTCTATAAAAAGAGAAAACACTTTATAAAATTCTTTAGAAAGTGTCTTTTAGACACTCGATAATCAACAGTAAATTTGCCTCCATATTCTTACAAAGTTTCACTATTCTTGGAAGATCTTCTATTATCACAGTGTGGGATATTTAATAACAAAGGTGATGGAAATATAACAGGAAAGCAAAGAAACTAAATTCAATTGACTGTATTACATACTTAATGACAGCTTTTGAGATTTGCAAAAGAAATCACTAGATCGGCGGTTGAAAGCGAGGAAAATTTACTTGCTCCAAAATGATTCTACTCGACCGATTCCATTTTCTTAATACATATATTAAGACATGTTATATTACGTAAACATAGCGTGAACGGCAAACAAAATATAAAATTTTAATTAAAATTTCTAACGTGTTAGAAAGGATTTCAATTTTAAAAAGTAATAATAACAACAAAATTTGAAATTTCCTCTTAATATTAGCAGAAACATGTTGATGATAAAACTTTGTTTTTCTTACGGTTAAGCCATTTGAACATCATTATATGCCGTTTTTTGTTGTGGGGGCAATTGAATGGAGGTTCCTAAATTCGTAGTTTTTTCTTTTGTTTGACTACAACCTCCATCACGTAGATGATAAAAAATAAAAACATCTGATTTTCCCGACGATTGTCTATAAAATATTACTTACTAATAATCTCTTTTTAGGTGCGAGGTTGAAAGAAGTATGCGTATATTTTTAGTGAGACCTTTTCACCACCTAACTTCATGCGGTTCAGACACTAAGGAAGAAAGCTCATTACAACAATTGCAAGGAAACTATAGACATGTACAATGCAAAGGCAATCTAGTCATGCAGAAAACTCAACAAATTAGTGTTATATATAAATATTGTTACAGTAGATTTGGTCCTCATCGAGAAAACTTCATTTTTTATTTTCTCTTATAAACTAAGGAAAATATGCAGTAATATAAATCGAAACACAAATGGTTTTCATAATCTCATGTCCCGGTTTATTTCTACTGTAGTGAATTTTGTTTAGCACTGATTCAGCGAAATTTTTATCTGCTGTGTCTCTTCACGTCTTTGGTAACCACAGAATCCTTGAATATATTATCTGTGAATTGTCATGTTAACTTCGGAAAGATAGTGGCTTTCTATTGCAATTTCCACGTTTTTTAATTTAGATATATAAATTAGTTGCAATCTAAGTCTAGAGAGACTCAGTTTACCAAATATTTAAACCAAAACTGGAAGGAGAAAAATGATGGACCCCTTCCAGGGTTGCATCAATAGAAATGTGAACGCAAAAAAGACAGTCTCAGAACTTGAACATTACTCGACAATTATAATTCGTCTACCGATATCCATTAAACTACACATATTTAGCTTCTCCAAGCTGGGTTTATTAAGTAAATACGTATTTGGCACTTTTATTTTTCCATTTGTTGTTAGTCGACATAAATTCAAATCAGAATTTTTAATGATTTTTCAAGCTGAGAATGCTAATTTTCAAAGTATGAAAGACATGGATTTCTCTGAGAAATCTTTGTATTCTACTTTTGCTTTTCAATGAAAAATGTGTTGAAATAATTGAAGTGCAATAAATAAGCAATGCTGACAAACAAAGGAAGTAATTATGAAAATAAAACGGAATAAATGAACGGACACAAAATGAAATTTCCGGTCTTATATCTAGGACATATAACCTGTACTTTTGAGAAGGAATTGTCTCTTGCTATTTATCTCTTGTTTTTGGAGAAAGAATCGTAAATATATCATATTAGAAACATCTGCCCATTTTAATAATTACACCGTTATACAATAATAATAATAATAATAATAATAATAATAATAATAATAATAAAATACTAAATGCTGCTAAGAAAATCATAATAAATTTTAAACAATTTCCTGGTGCTGAATTCGAATATTATTCTTATTTTCTACACTTAACTGAAGTAAGATAATGACAAAAACAGGAAAATTGAAAATTATCTGAAAAGTGCAAACACACACACACACACACACACACACACACACACACACACACACACACACATATATATATATCTTTAAAATCTGTGTATTTAAGCAGCAGATTTTCTTTTAGACATTATGTATGATTATTTTAGACATTCATGAGCTGCGAAACAGGCTTGTATGTGGATGACTAATATATATATATATATATATATATATCATTAAATAAATTGCAAACATTGTGTTTGCTTATTTTTAATTGAAATATGTCAGAAATGAGTTATAATATTGACAGATGTGATTATCTTTTATTTCCCTAGGTACCCAAGTACTTTCAAACTTTTTCGAAGATCATCTTTAGTGGTGTGAGTTATGGTAACCTTGAGAAATAAATGATAATAACATGTCAACGTTGCAGCTTAAATTTGGCATGTTTCAGTTATAATACGAGAAAGATTATCCGTGAGTATGCACGGATTTTATTAAAAATAAGCAAACACAATGTTTACTATTTATTTAATGTGATATATATATATATACATACATATATATATATATATATATATATATATTAGTCATCCACATACAAGCCTGTTTCGCAGCTCATCATTGTGGCTAGACACATCCACTAGCTTCTGTGCGGGAGCGAAACTCGACCGATTCTGTGACAGTCGGAGTCGCTACCCACCCGAGCTATAGGCGCATGGAATCAGATAAGGGAAATTTTAACGTGTTGCATATTAGCAGTATATATACACGCCAGTTAACGAAAGAATTCAATTAATTTCTGAAGAGTCACGCATATATCGCAGAAGTTTTTAAAATTTTCTTCTCTAGAAAGCACAATATATATATATATATCCGAGTGAATTCTTTTCACGTCCAAAACATTAGTTTAAAACACTGCTCGATATATAATTTTCTATATAGAGCTGTGAATATTTATTATAAATTTTATTTTAGAACATGTACATAACTTCTCTATATATAATCGCTACGAGGGCGCGTCCGTTTCTGCATCGGAGTACCAATGATTCGTCAGGCGATGTGGTACTGGGAATCCTTTTCATTTTTATTTATTTAGTTTTGTTAGGGGTATTGGCTGGGGGTTTTGATATTGTGATATTTCGTTGACAGTTGGAATTTTTCGTGGAGAGTGTAGTGTGTGTTAGTGGGTATTAGCAAGATCATGGAGTCAGTCTGTGATCGTTGAAATTCATGAGTTGGTGCGGTTATTTTTTTTTGTTTATTTTTATTTTTGCAGAGTCTTTACAATCCGTGTAAGTTTGCATGTTTAATCTTAATATTGCATTTAGGGAATGTGTTTTTGTCTTACATTTTTAATTTTTGATTTTTTATGTCATTGTTTGGGAATCGTTTTCGCTATTCAATTTTTAGTTTTAAATCTTTGATTTTTAATTAGATCATTTTTTGGAAATCATTTTCACTATCAAATTTGTAAGTTTTAATTTTCTATTCTCATATAAATTTCTATTCTCATATTTAGTCTATATATGATTCGATTTATTATGGTTGTGGTTATTAACCTTACTGTAATTTTATTTATGGTTATAAATCTTACTCTAATTATGGTTATGATTATTAACCTCGCTTTAATTATGGTTATAGTTATTGGCCTTACTCTAATTATGGTTATTGACCTTCCTAATTATGGTCTTTAACTTTACTTTATAATTAATATTGATCGACATCAATTGTGGTTATTAACCTTACTTTATTAGTTAAAACTAATAATGGTTCTACACCTTATTTTAATTCTTAACTTCTATTTTCATATCTATTCAATATATAATTCATCTTATTTTGCTTATGGTTATTAACCTTAATTGATCCTATTCTAATATTGATTATTAACTTTACTCTAATTATGGTTATTAACTTTACTAATTTTAGCTATTAACCTTACTTTCTAATTAATCTTAATTAATACCGATTATGGTTACCCATCTTACTCTTTTAGTTAATACTAATTATGGTTATACACCTTATTTGTAGTTAATATTAAACCTCGTAAAAAATTTTTTTCTACATACACATATGTATATATACACCTATATCTCTATCTTTACATACATACATATATATATATATATATATATATATATATATATATATATATATATATATATGGCTTCTATTCTTAGCTCTTGTAGCGTGTTTTTAGCATGATTGTAATGTTAGCTCTCTGATGTACTTGCAGTTTACTGTGATTTCATGTCTTTGGTTTAAAAGCTTGTTACTGTTCATATATTTAAGTATCTCAATTTTTTCTTGAAGACAGAGGAAACATGGTTTACATTTAGGTGTTCTTGCTTGTTTAAGGATTTTCCATTTAACTTTAGGTGTTTTATTTTCGTTGTTTAACTTCCAAAAATATTTGGAGAGAGATGTCATGTTTTGTTTTTCTTTGTTATTGAAGGGTGACAGGTGATTATAAAATCGCTTTTTAAATACATCCCTGGTATTTCCGATATACATTTTTTCATCCTTAGGATTCTCCATGGATGAGATCGAACACATATATATCAGGGATTTTGTTTGACATTTGTTGTTCATGGGGCATTGGTTAGGGTTTCTACAGTTACAGGGGTTGTAATTATGGGTCGGATTGGCATTAGTGTTGGAGTAATTTTTGTTGTGTGTTTTCAATATTTTGTTGTTATGTACTTTAATTATTTTTTCTAGATTATTGGAGCAGCTATAGCTTAATTTAATTGTATTTTTATTGAATATTTTATTTAGATGGCTATTTTTGGGGAAATGCTTATCTATCAGTTGAAGAAATTTATGTCCCAGTTTGAAGTTAATTGATTGATTAAAAGGAGGATTATACCATATGATTTTTCGGTTCCTATTTTTGCTCTTTGAACTTATGAAGTTTTCCACAAAATTGATTTTTGATGATTGATATCCGTTATCCGTTAGGATTTTATCGTAAATTACCTTGTGTTTATTTCTTTACTGGAGGAGTGTGTGTTAATGCGGCGTTCTATTGATGATGGGATGTGTTTGATAATGGATGGTGGGTGGTTAGAGTCGGGGTTTATATATATTGGGTTCGAATTGTTCTTCATGTAAGGTTGGAAAGTGTTCGATACTAAGTCTAATGTTATGTCTAAGAAGTCTACTCGCTTGATGTTGGAGTTAATCACTACGTTAAGACCGAAGGATTTAAAGACTTTATGAATTAGTTTCGACCTTATCTCCGTAGAGTATCGAGGCAGCAAGTCATTTTCTAAACATGTGCTGTTAAAGATAAGAGACAATGAATGTCTATTATGTTTAATCATGAGCCGTTCTAAACGTCGTATTTTTGCTTTAATTTCAGTTAAAAATAAAGACAAAAATTCTCCAACATTTGGATAATTATTTATTGATTTTCTTCTAAGCTTTCGGCTCACATGAACCATCTTCAGAGTTGTTGTTTAGACTGAAAAATTATAGCATCCACCATCACCGACGATTTTATTTT